>JPKZ01002982.1:136225-161094 GCA_000803305.1 Toxocara canis | reverse complement strand
ATGGGTACGGTTTTTGAAAAGTGCAAAAACTACGCTAACCGCTGAAAAAAACGACATTTTATCGAGTGGTGTTTTTGCTGCAGTGCGAATGGCCTTTTGTAGAAGGAACGCAACAAACATAAAAGAATTAATAAGGAGAGGGTTCAGGAAAACCTACATTGCTGAAAGATGACGACGTGTGTGGGAAAAATATTTTAATCTATATGGGCACCACCAGATACCGATTTTAACACATCCATTGCCTTCAAAAACGGAAAAGGAATTTTTTTTAAAAAAACTTTAAAGTACCTTCTTTGGTCAACTACCACATACAAGTTCCAAGCCAAAAAAAAAACAAAATGAAAGGTTGCGCAAAAAAAAAGAGATGTAACCAACCGACGATGAAAAAAGTGCGTCGAAGCATAACGACACGCTCGTTATGTAGGACAACGAGTGCAACAAGGCATGTGATGCAGAGAACGACCATCGCATCGCCCACCTTCAACGCCCATGTCTGTTCTGACACTATAGCGAACACAACATCCGGCAGTGCCTCTCTGCAAGCACATTGCTGATTAACTAGAAGAGCCCATTTCCCCTCTTTCCTTCCCGCATCACACTTCTCCCTTCCCTAAAAAATGCAACGGTCGTTTGTAGCTACAAATTACGAAAGTACCGATAGAGAATATAGTCTGATTTCTGAGATTCCTCTAGAGGCAAGCGTATTCTTTCGTGAAAAGCATTTCCAAAGACACAAGTGGAGAAGCGGGCCAGAACGGCTCGCGCCAGAACGCATTCACAATTCTGCTTATCCGATGAGCCGATTCCATTCACTGGCTAACAATGCTGAAGTGAGTAACAACAATACGCACCATTCCTATCAAACCGACTACGCATACAAATTGCTGCGCAACGCTTTTCGATGAAGATAAAAGCGAAGAAGCAAGATCTATCCCTTGCCAAGAATTCGTCGTTTCAAACTGCAAACCAAAATCAATTTTCTTTTCACCTTTCACCTTCCCCGTTAGTGCGTTTATTGGTCGGGCAAACCGTGAACGGCGCATTCAGCAAACGGCACAAGCAGAACGTTAATTTGCAGCTCAGCCTCAATTGTTCTCTTTGCAAAAACAGAGAATTCAAATGTGGAATGCTGTTGGGCGACGCCATTATTTTTATCTATTCTACATTTTCAATGCATTTCTCGTTGTTGCCTGCTCAGAACCGTATGCTTAGAAAAGTCAAGTCGAAAATTTAATATATTGAAGTGCGACTATGAAAAAGAAAAGAACAAAAAAATGAAGAGAAAGAGAAGAACTGAAGGAGAAGAGAGTCAAACGAGGAGATCGCAAAAAGAAAGAAGGGAGACAAAACAGAACGATGGGAACTGGAAAGATGAAAAGGGTGAGAAATTGATTCAAAGGAAAATATGGTTGTGGATAGATCTGGAACCACAAAAGACAGAAAGTGGATCAAAAAGTGAACAGGATATGGAACAGATTGAGTACAGAAGAAGAACTGCAACCGAATCCTAAAGCAAAAAGTATGATTGACGACGACGATCGATGATCGATGTTGCGCTCATTGTGTTGATTGTTTCTCAACGTTTTCAAGACGGCGCAGTCAGCACAGAATGTAATTTATTGCGTTTGGCATTGCACTTAACGCTTTTTCTAACATACAAATTATAATAACCTTATTAGAAGTATTATACAATCCCATCCTTGAATAAAAATTCGTGGATGGGAAAAGTGGTATAAACCGACGAGGTTTTCGCATCTGTGGTTACGTCTAGCACTGATGCGTGGTCTTTGTTGAGAATATGCGATTGAGCAAGCCGTTCTGTCCACAACGCTAAACTAAGAGACACAGATCGGGGTTTCCTGGGCAACTGAAATCGATGGATAGCCCACCTTTAGATCAGTTATGTTTCAGTTGGAGGGATCATTCATTTAGGAATGAGGACCGGTGACTGTAAGCGCAGCTATGCGGCTATAACGATGTGAACACCTGCTGCGATCGATGTAGTGGTATATAATCATATGTGCATAAAAACACCCATAAAGGGTTTTTACTGGAAATCTTTCATTTAGGAATGCGCAAGCATGCAAAATGTTAAACTCTTACAACCCTGCAAAACGTCGACAACTGTAAAGCACTAGCCCCTTGCTCATTTCGAGAAAGCACTACTCAAAAAAAATAAACGGAAGAGAGAGAGAGTAGAAAGGTTGCCGCAAAAAATGCTGTGTAGATATTTTGTGTTGTTTGCTTGTTAACAACCTCCATGGTGTTTCGCCCATCGAAGCAGCCGCGCCTAGTGGAAGCTAAAATATGCAGCAACAGCTGACTTTCGTGAGATCATTCGAACATCGTGCAACCAAGAATGCGCTTAAAGAGCTCAATGTTCACAGTTGAGATATTTTTGACGTCGTCATTAAATGAAAAACGGCAAGATTCTAAATTTAATGTCATATTTGTCATTATTAAAATATAGTAGATCACCTCTTTCGCAATTTGTAAGGCGCGTTATCGCGCATCGTGTCCGTCAGTATTTGCCTGTGTCCGCCTATATGTCTGTTCAGCATGCCCGTCAGTATTTGCCTATGTCCGCCTATATGTCTGTTCAGCATGTCCGTCAATATTTACCTGTGTCCGCCTATATGTCTGTTCAGCATGTCCGCCAATATTTACCTGTTTCAGTCCCTGTGTCTGTCCAGCAATCTCTGGAGCTACTAAGGCCAAAGTTATGGAATTTAGCAGATACAATCTGAACCCCAGGATCACCTTTTACATACACAATTCATTGGTTGCGACGAAAGTTTCACTACAGTAAAAAAAGGAAATTTGCATAAGTCTGCAACCGATCGGGCTGCATATCTCAGCAGCCGAGTTGTACAACAAGTGGCAGTGTGTACCAGGCGACTACCAATCAAATATATTTCTTCAAGCTGGACGTGATAGAAGGCGGTAAGCTTGTTTTTCGAAGATCTACTCCGCCTTGATGGGCATTGTCATTCTTTTATCAAGAAGATGGATTATCGAAGGAGCATTAAACAGCTTAATGGCCGTGTATCTAGCCATTTCCTTATCCTCTTCAACGACGTCTAACTTCCCTCGGCTTTGATGACTTAGTTTGAAAATGGGTGTAGATAACACTAGGGGATAATTAATTATATTTACTAATCCTCATATCTTTCGCTTCAGTGGTTCACAAGTGGAATTATCGTACAGCCATGCAGGCACACATATATATTTACAACCATGGCCCGTTATAGTATGCTTTACAAGTTCCAAATTGGTCAACTGTGCCGATAGTTTTGCAGAATCTTGCTGAACTCTATGATTCATCTGTGTGCTATAAAAAGCACATGACAATGCGCCACAGCTGCGACCATAACATGCAGCGATTTGTAGGATGCACTGCGACAAGCCTATTAGTTTTGTATTTTCTTATCGGTCAAAATAGCGCATAGGCCGTTGCACGAAAAAATGGCAACTTCTGTACATAGGACAGTGAACGAATAATTATATTGCGCATAGTCTTTTCTAGAGAAAATGAGATAGGGGTGCTGCGAAGCGCATCGTTCGTTTTTCAAAAAAGAGCGAAGCATTTTGCATTTGAAGGGCGCCATGAACAACGAACGCGTGAAGCGAGATCGTTGTTTCTCGCAAACGCGAATCTCGTTCACAATCTCAGCAAACCGCTTAAATAATATGCAGAGAAAAGAACGCCAATAAAAGAAAAAAACAAGAAAAAAAAACTAATAAAATATAATTTCAACGAATTATTTCTCGATCACTAACAGCCGATTTCGTTTCTGGCTCATCCGGTCACTCATTGCTGGTCTTAAATTGAGATATTCTTAAACGTTATGAAGATTCTGTAAACGCGCAGTTGCTTCCATACAATTTTCATACGCGGCTAACAGGCATGAGGCTTGCAAGTAAACGTTGCAAAATGTGCACAGATCACTGATTAATTTGAAAATTTTTGCGTTTTGCATAAACATCTGCATTGCGCGCCAGCTTTACGGTAATCATCGTCTTTTATTCCAAACGTTAACAATGCAGGAAATTATGCTGTCCAAATGCATTACAATATCGCGCATGTATCGTCCGTCTAGCGAGCAACGATGAATCACTGAGGTTCCAACTTCACGAAATAAAAACCTAACAATACTTAATGGCAGTACAATCTGTCTTGTCTTCAAATGCATTTTTGTAACAAAGAAAACACTCGTTGTAGGAAATAAACGTTTCATTTAAGCAAATCGACTGAGAATGGGAATCATTTTTGTTCTTTCTTATGTGCAATGAAATTATATTCGTTTTTAGGATAAAATTTTAAACAGCACATAAACTAACACGAAACAGGCGAGCGGGCACTTATCAGAACAAGAAGGCTGGCGTAATATGCAGATTTTTTTCGCAATATATCCCTAAAACGATGCGTTAATTATGTATGCGCCAATAAAGTATTGTGAAGCACGAAAAAATAAATGCTCATTACAATGGACCGATCAGCCTTATCCATTCGGTATTATTTTCTTCTAATGTTTTCCAACGTTATTTTGATACATTCACGTACTGGTTGAAGTAGAATACTAAATAGTTCGAAAAGAGGTGTGAACACGCCGCATATAGCAATTTCAATATGAATGACACGCAAATCAGCTTAGCGTCATTTGGGGCACACAACAACACAATCTCAACGAGGCGATACGCAAATGCCAACTGATCGCTCTTTGTCGAGAAAGAAAAACTTCATTGACCATATTCGATACGTACTTCAACTACTCTAACAACCACCACATCACTTCGCAATATCACTCAATGCTTAATGTCTCTCTCATGCAAACCAGCTACGCTGATGCGATGATGCATGCGTATTGACTGTTGTTTGAGTACAAGCGTTACACGAAGCGGTTCTATACTGTACAGAAGGTACAATACTGAAACCAACGATATGAAAAGTAGTTTATGACATTTGGGTGCTTAGAAAACTTCTGTTTACGCCTTATCGCTTCCTTGCCCTTTCTCATCTTTTACTCCACTCCCTCTATTACCAAAATCGGAGTATTCTGCAGACCATACATGGATAACCACTCTCTTTCCCCTTGTTGGAAGGTCACCGGCAAAATTTCAGGATTCCTGAGGAGTGACCCAAAGTTTATAGGTCGAGAAGCACTGGAAAGAATTTTTAACTTTTGAACATTAAAAAATTATTTAAAAGCATAAAATTTGAAACGCCCATAGCATTTTGTGGGTCACCAGAAGCAGCATTCGGAGGAGCTCTTTTCACTGCTTGAGGACCTTCCGGGCGCAAAAATGGAGATAGTGAAATTTCCGCACGGAAAATTGACTCGCAAAAACCTAATCCAAACATTCGCAGCTCACAAAAATTTAAAAACTTTCGAGAATTTGGGACGGAGGAGATGGGGGAGGAGAGGGGAGAGAAAGGGGGAAGAGTGGGAAGAGATGGGAGAAATGGGGAAGAGTGGGGAGAGGGGGGAGAAAGATATACCTATTTATGTTATTGGTTGTGTCGATAGGGGACGTTGATAACATATAAGCCAGTAGTAATCGTTCACAGCGTAAACCAATTAAGGCGCTCAGTGACCTTTCTGTTTCAAAAAACGAAAAACTCGGCGCCTGCGCTTGAATCGTTTGAGAATAGCTTATGCCAAAAGCATATGATCATAGCATACATACATGCAGCGAAAATAACAACGGACTGGTGACAGCACAAATAATGACCTAACCAAAACGCCCTAACCTAACAACATAATTACTGCCACCAGTAGATTTGCAACTACAAGTATATATGTTGGCACGCGAAATGTACCCTAACAATTCCATCCACCAGACGAGCGAGCCGACCTCACATAATGACCCCACATACGAAATTTACCTAACTTGTATTCATATACTCCCAAAAACTATGAAGCTTGCGTTTAAGTGACTTGACTGTTCTTACAAGTTCTTCTTATACTAGCAATTCGTTTTTTTATCGCGGTCCGACTTGCAGAAATTGCAGTTAAGATGACTGCAAAATATACGTAAATTTTTTGGCATAATTGAAGGTCTACAGGTTCCTCCGAAAATCGATTTGGAATTTGCTATTGGAGGTCGTTATCAGGTGGAGGATGCGCGGAGACTTTCGTAAGTGAGGCTTCGCTGGTCCCCGACCTGAAACTGGCAGACAAACGGACAGACACATACATATACACATACACATGGAAACAAGGTCATCATAACACGGTTTATGTTAAAGCACATAAACAGTGCGCGAGTTCTTAAAATATCCCATAAGTCAAACCACACTACTCATAAGAAGTTGAATAAAACCACCATGGAACCAGTGAAATGCCGAGAAACATAATATAGAATGGCCAAAACGTTATTAGAACACGATTTCGGTGAAAAAAAAAAAGTGCAATAACTCGATGAAAGGAGGTATATCAGCCCGAACCAGCGATGCAAACGGTGCTTCAGAAAGTATTGTTTAGTTGTTTACCTTACGTAATACCGAATTAGCGGCCATCTCATATCGAGTTGAATGTGTGGTTTGCACATGCACTTAAAAAATAGTTTTTAAGCAGCATCACTGGCACAAGCTACCACAAAGACAAACCGTCCAACGAAGTCGTGAATATAGGCGAGTGCGGCCCAGTTGCTGAATGCTGCGAATACAAGAAATGTTATAACAACGACGAGTTTGTAAGTCTCAGGCGGTGGTCGACTACCCATAACGCCTTTCAACGACGACGACTCCTCTCGCTCTTCCACAGCTATGTTCTTCGGCTCCGACCCAGACGACAACTAAATTTTGATATTTGATGCAATAAAACTCAATCAACGGATCTTTTGCATTAAAATGCTCCATAGCAATGCCGTGTTTTGAAAGTTTTCTGAAAACTACATGATTGCACGTAAGGGATAAGCGCTGAAAAAGGGAGAGGGGGAGGGGGGAAGGGAGAGAGACAGGAATAGGAACGGAAGAACTGGCCGAGTACCGCTGTCCCCCCCCCCCACCCCTCACCCTCCCTTCTTCGATAACTGGGAAATTCTGAGCATTTTCCGATGGCTGGCACGTTCAGCGGAACGAAAAATGTTCAAGAAACACTCCGAAGCAAATTCACCGCAATTTTTCCAGTTTGTAATATTCACAAATTTTAAATCTAAATTCTCTACTACTATTCGCAACAGAGCCTTCCCTCCACGAGATAATACAGCAGTGGGAGAAACTTTTTTCTCAATACGCTTATTAAACATCCTGTTAGGCCATAATGCTCTCTTATTTGCCACAGAACGTGTTATACACGTATTTCTATATAAGGTAATTTTCAACTTCAGATGACCTAATTTAAGCCGAACTCCTAAAGTTCCGCCGTTCTATGTATACCTATTGCCAGTAATTATTTTAGAAACTGCTGACATCGCCAAATCGCGTTAAAGTGGGCAACCATAGACTCAGAAGTAAAACGGCAATATATTTAGACGTTGAAGTAGCCGCAAATAGTTCTATTTATACAAGAAGCAGCTGTGATGATGTCATAAAGTAGAAGGTATTTCTAGGAGTAAAGAGATTTTCTTATATAATAATCCAGATAACGTACACAACCGAATACGCTCTAATTATTGCGAAATCCATCAACGGTAATTAATTAGTCAAGCCATTATAACAAAAACTAAAACTTTGTTCGCGTCAACTTGAAAAGATAAACGTTAACATTTAGAGTGATGAGCAATCGCAATACTCTTGAGACGTTAGCAGTTACAGCATTTTGTTGCTCCTTGAGTAGCGGTAAAGAAATTAAACAATGGAAGGCAAAGGCGAAGCGGCGCTGTGATCGGATTCGGAAAGCTAAGAAGAATTTCAGTACATCCAAAACAGGAACAACTGAGATCTCGTTAGAACTTTTACTCAGCAAATGCTCGCCACTGAACACGTCGAACGAGCGAGCAGGTTTTGCCGCAATACTAAACACACAGCTGGCTTCGATTCACGTTTGCGACCGCACCGCCCACCTGCGGTCCCAACCTCAATACGTCTCTCCGATGTCTTCTTTCCTTTACCACTCACCACTCAGTAATATCAAATTATATTTCAGAAAATTTACCCAGTTTTTCTCACAGTCAGGTTAAAAAATTTATCTTCTCGCAAAACATTTTTTCTTTTACAAAGTTTGCATCACGCTCGAGGTTTCACCCTCTGCAAATCGAAAGGAAGACAACGAGTCGAACTGATGTGCTCAACTCTTTCGCTTTTCGTGTTGTACCTATCTGGAACTCCTTGCCATGTGATGTCGTTATGGCTGGTAATTTGTCTTGTTTTAAGCGACGCTTGGAGCAGTGTGATCTAACGACAATACCTGCTGCTTGCCGGCTGTAATTCATTATCGACTGTTATTATGCATTCCTACATGCCCATTGCTTATGATCTCTTGTTTTTCTACTCTCATCAATGTCTATGGGTATTTAAACGCATGGTTAATTGCAGTGTTTATACTTATGAATATATTATAGCTTTCGTGTATACTTTTTTTTTCTCTGGAGGCGTTGTTACATGCTTTCTTTATTGTAAATAAAGATTCTCTCTCTCTCTCTCTCAAAACACTGCACTTATAAAGAAGGAAAATGGGCTCGACTTAAAAAACATAACACAGTTGGAGGGAGGGGATGGAGGAGTAGAAGGAAAGGTGATAACAGGATCACTTGCTATCACCCCTACCCTCCTCCCATGAAAATCTTTGTTCCTAAACGCCTAAGCCAGTTCCGTGATACGAATCAAGAAGAACTACAAAGAATAAGCCTAAGAGAATCACACTGCACAAACAGCACTAGTGAAAACAACTTTGTGCGCGTTATAAAAAGATGTTCCCTTCGTTTAGATTTCTGATGACCACTCTTTCGACGTCTTAAAGGGAACATTACTTGTTTACAAGCACAAATTTAGAAAAACCCTTTTTTTCTATTTTACTTGTGGGACAATAGAAAAGGTGGAAACAGTGACTCTTTTAAGAGACGAAATAATCGAGCGAGGCCGAGTACATCGCGCTCGTAATAGCTCAGTGGAACAGCCTCCGCTGCCAGGAAATCAGGAAGTGCTGGACTGATATTCCTTTCACGAGCATGTTTTCACTGGCCATCACAACTGTTATCATGGAGACCGAGCTAGACTAAAATGGCCCTATCAAGAGACGTTGTGAGGCTTTAACATCATGCATTGGGTGGTGGTCGTTTTATAGAGAAAGGCTCGGTGAGCATCCATTTACGTAAAATATGGCACAAATATTCTCCAGAAATCATCGTCCCACAAAAGGTCGAAAAAGGGGCGTCAGATATCTAAAAGAACGTGATATTTTTTTTCAAATAACTAGCACAATGTGTAAGTGAAAGTAAATAATGTGCAAACTGGTTGCGAGTTCTTGCAAACAGTAACAGGAGATTCTTAAATCAGTCTCCATTAAAAAATCATTTGCATTTTTCTTTTAAAAAAAAGCAATCGGTTTTTCGTTATTCAAGTAATATCCGAAGTGCTTCTAGGAGTGTATTCATTCCCGTTGCATGCTTCAATAAATTTGCATAAGACAAGTCCCATCCTGTTAACATCCTTTATTCATTCTTTTCAGAAGCAACTTTTTGAATAACAACTGCTTCTGAAGAAAAGCACGCAATGCTTTTAAAGTAGAGGTCTAAGTGTTAGTTAATACGTTGTTGTGTCGAGTGCTGCAATGCGGTTTGTTCAACAAATTTTTAAACATCAAGCAAACTGTAGCCAGCTAAGCTCGGTGAAATGAAAGGGTAAGAGTACAGGCGATAATTATGAGCACTGGACTGCTCATTCTAATAACAGGCTGACGCTCTTAAATGGCATATATCACCCACTTATAAGTTTTTCTTTGCTAGAAACTTGTGAAGCGAAGACAAACAAAAACAAAATTCAAAGGAATGATTCGTAAGGGGAATTATTTTTAAAAAAAAGGTAGAAAGAGGTATCGTACACAACGAAACATACCTTTTTAAGAAAAGATACCGTTGTGTATTTATGTGGATCCAAATATGCTGTAAGCTACGTAGATCACTTTAGACGACTGAATTCAGCTGGCAGAACTTTAGAGCACATTTCAATATCTTGCTTGCCATTAAATCAATACATGCAAGTGCTGCAACGTTGCGCATGCAACATTTAATTAATCTTCGTTGTGAAATTCGCATATCAATCATTTCTTAAGCGCAAAATTTCAGCCGAATTGTGAAAATGTATGAGGAGACCGTTGCTGCACTTCAGACCTCATAAAAATTACAGTGAGAATTACGGCAAACAAATGCCCTAAGGCCATTGCCGTCGTTCGCTACCTCAAAGGTTCACGATTATAAGCTTGTGTGCATTTTATTGCCATATACTTAAAAAAATGAGAGGATGAGGGTTTAAAAAAAGGACAAAGGAACATCACTTACCGATTCGTAATAAAGGGCATCTTTGAACATTTTCGTTTTCAAAGTTCCTGAAAAAAAAAAGAATAAACTTTCTATGAACTCTAGTTCATTATTACAAACACAATTCCCCGCGTATCGCTCGATGAAACGACAATTTTTAAACGTCAGCAAATGAAAGAAATCTGAAAGAAAAACTGAAAAAAAAAGAAGAAAAATCATTTAATTCGCTATGAAATCGAAAGTTTGCTTTTTTCTTTTTCATTTGCATAGGAAAAGAAATACAAATGGAAAAAAAACAGCATTTGCCCATTTAGCGGTCAGCGAAAGACGACAATTTACTGAGCGACAACTTGTAAGAGGCTTACAACATCCCGTGAAGGTCTCTCTTATATCGCTTATTATAAGCTCATTAATTTATTCAATCAAGCGAAAAAAAAAACTATGGATATGATAAGCAAACTATCATAACTGATATGGGAATGGTATTATGCAGAAAGCTATCTCTTTTCGAAGATTGTTAACAGCCCTTATGGATTTGGCGAATTACTGACTGAGACAATCCTAACTAAAGAAGTCTTATGATCCGACAGCAGTGAAAGGATGGATTGAGTTGGCTCTACAGGTTGAAAGGCTTCCACAGGTTTCAAAAATAAATTTCGGTCACGAAAATTTCACGCTGCTTGATTTGATTTGTCCATACGAATATTGTATGCCAATAGTTCTCTTCTCTTAAAAAAAAAAGAGATAATAAAGAATGAAAGAAGAAAAATTTTCACACTGCTGCCCTCATATATCAATTTCTACGATTTTTATAATGATCCGTTATTAATATCAAATTAATCTGTTCATTTATCTATCCAATACATCGAACGCCTCTAATTGATACGATCCGAATTTATGCGATCCAAAAAATGGCTCATTAACGAGCGGTCAGCGAAAGACGACAATTTACTGAGCGACAACTTGTAAGAGGCTTACAACATCCCGTGAAGGTCTCTCTTATATCGCTTATTATAAGCTCATTAATTTATTCAATCAAGCGAAAAAAAAAACTATGGATATGATAAGCAAACTATCATAACTGATATGGGAATGGTATTATGCAGAAAGCTATCTCTTTTCGAAGATTGTTAACAGCCCTTATGGATTTGGCGAATTACTGACTGAGACAATCCTAACTAAAGAAGTCTTATGATCCGACAGCAGTGAAAGGATGGATTGAGTTGGCTCTACAGGTTGAAAGGCTTCCACAGGTTTCAAAAATAAATTTCGGTCACGAAAATTTCACGCTGCTTGATTTGATTTCTCCATACGAATATTGTATGCCAATAGTTCTCTTCTCTTAAAAAAAAAAAGAGATAATAAAGAATGAAAGAAGAAAAATTTTCACACTGCTGCCCTCATATATCAATTTCTACGATTTTTATAATGATCCGTTATTAATATCAAATTAATCTGTTCATTTATCTATCCAATACGTCGAACGCCTCTAATTGATACGATCCGAATTTGCGATCCAAAAAATGGCTCATTAACGGGCACATATGATCCTTTTTTTCCGCTGTGGCAGCGAACCTAAATAAGGATTCAAAGACTCATTGGCTCACATTGCTCTAATTAGCTGCTGACATGATATAAAATTTCTCTCAATTATAATCGAACAGTTATAATGCGGCAACAAACGGACGTAATTTCTAAACGTTTCAATGGCTGCTCGTTTCGGCTATACCACAGCTTCTTATATTAGCAATAAAATTTACAGAAGAATTCGAATCAGAGTTCCATTCTGAAATCATTCCCCACCATAGCTCGGCAACCATTTCAAGTACGATTCTTTGGCATCACTTAACACTGCCACTTGCCATCAGTGCATAACAACACAGTCCCTGACCATACCCTTGCATTGCGATTTAAATTTGCGACCGAGCACTTCCCTTTAAACTCGTTTCCCAATACAAGAAGTTCTAGACGGATACTGATTTTTGAGTTGGGTTGATAAGTGAATGCAAAACTGCGCTTTGATCTACAATACTAAATCGCTTCGTTGGGCACTGTCGGAAGCAAACTGGAAGAAAAAAAGGTGTGGACATATTAGATGAAAAGAAAAAAAGGGAATTATACTGAAATTCTTTGTATTAATGAGGAAGAGAAGCTTATTGAATATAATAGATGAGAGCATTTGAAAAAGCACAAAAGAAATTCACTTTTCATTTGTATCAGCAGCAGAGCTTTTCAAATAGACTGTTTCAGCGAATAGGAACTAAGTACTCACATATTTAAGCTTATATATTTAAGAAACTTTATGCTCCATCAGAATCTTATATGAGCCAATAAAGAGGGGGCAAAACAAAAATACGACCGACCTGATTATCGGGGTTTAGATACGCTTGGTCTTCCAATTTTTGCATCCATAATCAACATTTAGTGAGTTCGGCTAACACGTTTGTCTGCATAAGATTCGGCCGCAATTATCTGCGGTGCAATCGGGCATGCACGTTCTCTATATCGACAAAATTGAACGGGTAAACGTTTTCGTTTTTTTAAAAAGAACTATCCTCTCGCAGCGACAACCCCCGCCATCGCGGTGTTGTGTCCCCATGCAAACAAACAGAGAAGAAAGGATGCCGAGCGCTTGTTACGAAATAAGCGCACACACCCCAGACATGAACTGCTCACATGCAACGATGGTCTTTACAGTTTGCATCTGGAACGGTGGCAGTGCATAAACACAGGACGTGTGCCGTACGCTAATGTGCGCAGCTGAAGTATCAGCGGTGTTTCCTGACTGCGCGATTTTTCTTCACATCTCGATATTATGCAAAAGTTGGTGACAGAAACCAAAACTTACTGAGAAAGTTCATCCTCTATTTCAGATTGCACTCAACAAATTTTGCAACGTTCATTTTGTCGATTTGTGGAGCACGGTCGACATACCCATATGCCGATGCTCGCATACGCTAAGTTCGTTTTGTGTTTAGCGATAATAAAGTTTGCAAATAAGATCCAACAATACAGCACCCAGCATCTTCCATTTTTCATTTAGAACCTCACATCCCGTTCATCAAGTGCGCATAAATTTTGGTCCCAAGAAGCGAACCTGAACGCAATTTACCTCCTGGCTTACTGCGGCCTTATAATTTTTAATGCATAAAATCCATGAATCACTTTTCCTTGTTGTCTATAAACCTTCGCAATGCTACAGATCATGACAGCCGAGTTTCATCGCGGAAGCTATTTCGTTTTATGAGTTGAAAGTGAGAGACAAACAGGGATACACACTTATGTGTATAAATGCATGCATACGTTATGAAAGGCCCATAACGCGTCTTCGCTGCGTCGAAGAGCGCATTAAAACGACTTCAAAAGTCAAAATGATGAAATTTTGATGCTCTGACGGCTCTACGATAGCAAAAAAAGTTTATTTCGCCATAACTCCCATAATTAAGTGACAGAACATTTTCACATAAATAAAATATACATATGTGTATATATATTCTTATTCTTATTCTTACCATATATAGAGAACATATTTTGACGATAAAGGTGAAACTGTTGAGCGCCGTACGATTGTTCGATTCAGTAAAACAAGTAAGAATGCGTCCAGGTAGTCCGACAGATGTACGCTTTGATGATTTCAGTCATGCGGCAATCCGGTTTCGTAAACAAATCACCAATGAAGAAATGAGAGTAAAGAACGAATAAGAAAATTCATTTTTTATTCTTCCAATCGCTCACACAATTCTAGCGAGGATTCGCTTTTATGGCAACGCTATCTCGATGCACTTGTGTTTTGTCTCTCAGTCCTTCTGACTGTTCCAACTTGCGGATCAGAATTCTGAAATCTACAAATTTCTATGCTGTCACTAATTCCTATAAGCAACTTCAAATCAATTCGTCGGCTCCAGGGAGAATTACAACTCCTTGAAGGATTCGTGCATTTCGCAAGAAGTTGGGATGCGCATTCGATCGGCCGGTTCGTCAAGGAGCAGAAAATCTGCACGACCGACGGGTCCGGTAAAATATGAATTTTCAACATTTGCGAGCGATTCATGAAATTGGCTGATCTGACCAGTGAGTAGTCAAAGCGCCTATCGTACCAGCCTCTTGGCACGCATTTCCTAGCTAACCGATAGAGAGTGCAATCCTATCGGTCGAAACTTTTATGCAGTTTTGTACGAATTTCTATGACCTGCCCCTGGGGTTGATGAATCAATTTAACGTTGGATATACAAGGTTATTCACATGGTTTAGATTATATCCACCAAACTCTATTTTCACTCGCTTCCCAATCATGCAGACGAATGTACGCACAGACGCTATACAGACAAACATTAACAGTCAGATAGACATCGTGCGCTTTGCGAGAGCAAATTTGCCGAAACACATAACAGTGTTCGAAATGCAGCACCTACTACCTATGATCTGTACTTTGCCAAAGGGTGGGATAGGATATCGTTTTCGAAGGTGTCTCGTTTCAGTGCTGTTCATGTTAATGCTCTCAAAGCAGAGCACAGCTAGATGGGTGGAGGAGTGCAGGAGAGAGAGAGACGGACTGGTGAGTGTATAAATACGAAGAAATTTAAGTGAACTGTTTACGCTGTGGCGCAATGAAAGTTTGTTTTTCGATTTCAAAAAAAACGTTACGGCACATATTATTTTTTCAGCAATTATTTTTTCAGCACAGTCCATCTTGATGTGAACGCTAAACAGACTGCAGTCCTTACGTCGGAACAGCTCGATGGCGAGCTCAGCGTATCGATGTAAGTAACTGCAATGCTTTTTAGCAACTGCTTGCTCTTTTACCTGTTGACAATATTGTACCTAAAAGAGCAATTCATGGTTCCACTATTCACCTATTCTCAGTAAGTTTTCTGGTTCTTCTTGTTTTTCGCTCTCCGCTCCGGCAGTGTAAGGTGTACTTGTATAAATTTACGAGTGCTCTTCATCAAGTACATATCACACAGCATGTGCAGTTAAGGTACGTCCGTCATAAACAAGCAGTGGAGATGAAGCCCAAACACTGAACAAACGATAATTTGTAAGCCAACGGAACCAGACTAAAGTTCAACGATTCAGCAGGAACTGACTGTTCGATCGTGCGAAAGAAACGCTGATAAAAGATAAGCAGTACAACGCAGGTGTATTGGATGGTAAAGTGGTAATGAGTGCAGCAGAGAGAATGAGTTAGCCATCTTGAAATTTAGAGTTGCACGAAGGGAGCAGGAAGTATATTGAAGAGGCTATAATACTGGATTTAATACGATACGTGCACACTTTAGACATAAGTGCACTAGCACCATTAAGGGGATAAAAAATTGCATTTACATATCACAAAATTGGCAGTCGATTATATTTATGGAAGTGAAAGGATTGCAAACAAAACAGCCGTCGGTTACACCATCATAAACACTGCACATTTACATAGTTCAGCAGTCGATGCACTTTAAGAAAGTATAAAGTTGCGATACACGAAAACTATTCTGGGACTGAGTGGAAAACACAAAAAAGCACTGAATGGTGACAGCAATACTGATTAAGAAACTAAAAAATGCGTACATCGAAAATTCATCCGTTCCTTATTTTAAGGGAATGGATGAATTTTTAAACTATTTGTTTTAAACTATTTGGCAATTTTTTAAAATATCCAAAAATCCACCGAAAAAATTTTAAACATAAAAGGAATTGTTTGGTAATTTTTCTTAAAATTTTATTTTCAGCTCCAACATAACTAACCACCGTCGATGAAAAGCATTAAAATTTGTGAAAATTTTTCAAACTTAACGTTTAAACACCTCATAAATTCCTCATTCTCATGAATAATTGCGCTGTTTTGTATAAACGACAGGCGACGGTTTAATGACATTCAGAAACTGTAATTACTTAGATGAAATTCGGGTACTACGAAGAAATTCTCTCAAAATATAAGTTTCTAAGTTACACATTAATTTCGCTATCGGTAATTTTACTCACTCCTCTCACAATTTCTGACGTTTTACCAGTTTAAAATAAATTAAAGGTTCGTGTAAAAATCTGGACGATCACATTTCAAAAACTTTTTTGTCACTGCATGACAGCTCACTGCATGCGTTCGATAAGAGAAAATAATATCAGTTGAGTGTTTGGTATGGAAGTCAGTTTTAATGTATCCAGCGCTCACTATTACTTATATCTGTACCTAATTCGAAACCTATGCTGGTGCGGATTCGTTGCAGCTACAACTTCAGCTGTGATCACCTGGCGCCGCAGGAACAGTCAGTAGTAGACAGAGGTTCAGAACAACAAATGCAATCTGTAGGGAGGAACGATACCACGCAAGCCGAGTACGGAGCGGAATCTATGTGTTAGAGGAACTACATCAAGAAAAACTAACCTACCAAATGACGCAACCAACTTGTACTGTGTACCTTCGCTCGTTGGACGTCTTCTTATGGCGGGTCGTGAATCACACATTAGCCGTTTTCCGCTCTCTCTTCTATCCGTACTATTTCGCTCGGTTGTCACCACGTTCTTTGTGCAGCGCAGTTCATGCGATGAATCATCAGGTAACGCGATCATTTAAATCATAGCTGCGCTTTCATTGGAAGGATGTCACGTCACAAGAGAGAGGGAGACGGTTATTATTACGGCTTAATGAATGATGTACGCATCACTATCTACCTGAAGATATGTGTGCAAAAAAATTAAACAGAGCTGAGCATAGAGGCACCACAGCATGAATAAAGAGTATCATAGACTTCCGATGGTCATTTAGAGAGCTAAAATACGAAAAGCAGTATCTCAACTAGGCAGTAGTTCGGCTAAGAAAGAAAACAAAATATTCGAAAGATATTAGCGTTTCGAATAAATCGTTCTCTGCAGCGATGCGGAGAGCTGACCGCCATTACGTATCACTAGCAATGATATATTTAGATCGCATTTGCGTCTCTCATGATCACATCACATCGAATTATGATTTCCAATAAACGTATAATCAAAGCGCTAAGAAGTACTTTGGAATTCGATGAAAATTCTTAAGGATCGAATGCGTTTTTGCATACAAATGTGCTCATTAAGTCAGTTCAACATACTTAGAACAAAGAATGTTTTATTTGATAGATAAAGTTTTAAAGAAATGAATTTTCTCCTATTCTGGGTCATAGCCCCTAAGTGATCGTTCGCTTTTGGCGTTTATTGTTTTCAAACTACGATACTGTTTTGTATTATTGTTGGTAAAAGATGGCAACGTAAGAGGAAGTGTATTTTTGAAATAATGAACCGACCGCACGACCGGTTCTATGCGAGTAAATGACGTTTACGTTTACGAGTACGGCTCCTCATTATGTTGACGCAAATTTCAATCGTTTATGCGATCAGTATATCATTAAGCAATAAATTTACTCTAGAATGTGAACTGAATCGATAAAGAAGAATTATAGTTTCATTCTAAAGAAGACGACGGCTGACGATATCGGCAACCGATTCTACGCCAACGATCACAACTAATAGCTTTTATGATCGACTCGTTTTTTTTGTTGTGTAACAGATGACTTTAACTTTTGAAGAAAATTGACATGCAATCACGAATAAAGACCTCTAGGGTTGAGACGGACATTATTTGCTAAGGACTTTTTGGTGTAGTATCATAGAAGATCGACCTTGGAGGTGTAACGGCAGCGGCGAAAGATTTTTCTGAGTTATGTTATTTAGTGGACCATGAAACAGTTTCGAGTATAAGATAGGTCAGATAGAATACTCGCCGTTTCCTTTTGATTTCTTTTAATGACGGTACTGATGGCGCAGTGTACCATACACTATGCAGAGCATAAACATAGCTACGTCACATACACACAACGGTTTTTTTTGAACAAAACAAAATATCACTGCAGCACAGAACATTCATGATGCTTTTAGTGTCTCGTCATTGTCATTTCCGTTTTGGAAACGTCTTTAAAAGACTTAAGAGAGGAAGTATCTCTTATGAGTAATTTTAAAGCTGCGCGGAAAAGGTTTACTCGAAGTGGAGTGGCTCAGCGTTGGCGCTTATAAGCCGTCCCTGCCTAAACACTATCCTTCTCCCTTCCTTTCCATTATTGATATGAGCCGTTTGGGATACTAAGAAAACTGTAGGCCATTTTTGAAGGCAAGTCTTTTCTTGAATAGAAACTCCTAAACGGAGCCCACCGCCTCGTTTAGAGCTCTCAGTCACGAATAAATTGTCAAATAAATCTAGCCGCCAATGCCAATACCAAAACCACTTATAGACAAAAATTTCAGCGTAAAAGTATGAATACGCAATCCCCGACAACAAGACCTTCTTTGAGGAATGTGACTCCTAAAGCCGCGGGGCTTATAATCGGGCAAAGAGTATTTTACAGTGTGGTGCACTATGCCATTCTTACTAAACCATATAAAAGTGAGTCGTAATGTTTTCAGGCATTCCGCTAGCCGAGAAGCGTATGCACACAACTAAGATGCCACTTAAACTTCAAATTAAATGGTAACCTCGCTCTTAATCGAATTTAAATTCTTCAGCAATTATGGATGACTTAATCGAAGAAGAGATATGAAAAAAATTGTTTGAAACGGAGAAAAAGGAGCCGTCATTGCCAATCGAAAGAAATGACTGACGCTGCCAGCGGAATCCCTCGCCGTTATGCGGCTTAGCGTTTTTCTTAGAAGGGTGCCGAGGAATAAGTTGTCGAAAACGAATGCACGCCAGTGATCAGTTGACGATGAGCAATTTGTGTGCCGCTACTCATAAACACTCAATCACTGGCGTACAAATGAGGAGGAGGAAGGGGGAGGGGGAGTTACTGATGCTAGGACATGCACTATTTGGCATGTAAGTGGGAAAAGGAGGAGAAAGGGAATCGATTATTTCATGGATTTTTTGAAGGAAAAAAAGTACCTTTTTAATCCGCGAGGAATTCGTATTTGCTAGAAAAAAACCGTGTTTAAAAGAAAAACCTTATTTCACAACTCGGATTTCCGCCACTTCCCTTAAAATTACACTTTTTTTACATTTAAACGCCTCCCTTGGGCCTTTAGAGATAGGCGCTTACGCCACCTACCTCCCCCCACCCCCTTCAATTGGGAATTTTGAATGCCTGAGTTCCCGGGAATAGGGTGTATAAGTTTCATTTGAATATCTCCATGTAACATAATCGGTCACGATGCGAAGAATGAAAACAAAGTTGTTTGTCTCTATGGGCACGGCTGCTAGTAATGAAAATGTGGAACGGCCGAAATGCGTTCAAAATGCAACGTAACGGCGGTGGTTGTGCACTGCGTTACGTAGCTCATGCGCTGCTGTACACACAGTGCGTAGCTTCTGCGATCCCCAACTCCCTGCTTTCATTTATGTCCACACCATTTCATAACCAGTTACCCAAACACAACCTTACAGGACATTAAATGGAAGAGCACGTTATATATATGAACGCACCACAAACGACCGTTGTGCTCTATGCTTGCAATCGAAGGACGTAAAATAGATCCCAACGGTTACTGAAGCAGTTATCTGTGATAGACAAACACGAAGATATAGCTACAGAAACGGGCACACCACCAAACAACTTACGTATATGCATATGGCTAAACGTTCGCTTTGCCAAAAAATAGTATATAAAGAAGGAAGAGAACTTGCTGCGAACCATTTCAATGTGAACGATATAATAGCAAAGGCGTATAACAATTGAGAAATTAGGTAGCAGTGTTTGCCGTCGAGGTGACACTTAATAAATATAGAACGAGAAAAGGACCAATGCTGAAACTAGAAGTGCAAGTTGAGCACACGAAAGATACGTGTTTTCGTGTTGCCGAAACACAGCCTGTCAACAGAACAAAGCTGTTCGCTTCTGTTATTGCAAGCATCATTATTTCTGAGTAGTACCCCTCGACGCTACCACCCGGTTTTCGGTAAACCCCTTTTGGAGTAGAGAAACAAAATCAGGAATTGTCAGCATAATGGCGATATGATGGGAACGGAAAGACGGCATATCTTTGCTAATCACTCTCACTCATTCTCCCCTTGCATTGCTTTTACCCTTGCCAACCAAAGCATTACGTCATCGCAATTGTTGTGTAAGAGAAAAGGTACGGTAGGGGTGCAACTGCAATCCGCAACAATCTCTCTTCGTGGCTATAAGGCGTTTATTTTGAAAGGTGATGAACACCGAACATACGTTGCTTAACACGTTCCAGGAAGCACTCAGATCCATGCACAGCCTAAACTACTTTGTTATACCCTACGATACCTTCACTTCCTTTCCTCAACACAACCACCCCCACCCTCCTCTTCAATACGCGCGAATCGCTTTTAATAAGGTCTATTCGGCGACTACCAAAGAGGCAAAAATAGTATGAAACAATTTGTGAAAAGGCCAGAAGCCAAAAAAAACCTACCAAAAATTGCCTTCCGACTTTGAAAAGAAACCGAACACGACCCTAAATACGCATCAAGTAGAGCAAGAAATGCCAGTTTTGCTTGCAGACTGTACCGCAAAGTTATTTTGTCAAAATCGTCCGAGTTTTTTCAACGTTCGACAAATATTATTCGTCTGTACTTCGTTAATGTGAAGCAAATTGTGAGTGCACTTGATAGAAGAAATCTATTCCAGATTTTCACAAATATTTTTTAGGAGTGCTCAAAAATATTTTTCATTCAAAACTGAACGAATACGCCAAATTTGGACGTGGTTATAGGACAATTGGGTTGTCGAGGATTGACACAACTTGATTTCGTCCTCTCCCTAGAGACTTTTATCTCTGTCGTTTCAAACAGACAGATGCATCGCGATGAATCGAGCTCAGGAATGCTTCCAACTGGGCTGCAAAGCAGACAGCTGGAAGCCCTTCTGTTTGAAGCACGAAAAAATGATCTACCATACACACCATGACAGAAGCCCCCAAACGAGTCCAGTTTATCGTTTCAAAAACTTTTACAAGTCTCCCTTCCATCGAAGCTTTCTCCTTTTGTAGCAAAAACGTTGTAAGTGCTGTTGCTTCCATCAGGGATTATACGCATAGCGTAATGCCGAATAGAAAGACCGAAAAACAAACGTTAATGCGGCGCAGTTCAATCATCTTTCGTTAAATAACGGAATAACTCGTAACATATCAAAGCATTTATGCTAGATGCCTTAGAAAAAAAATAATAACATGTTGCGAACAAACGAAAAAAGTGGTAAAAACCTGCGGAAAATGTATAGATGAAGTTGGTTGAGTTTTACTGACGAATTTCACATCCTTTTTAAAGCACTCCTCAAATGGGCTCCTTGATATTAATCACGTCGACTCCTCATATGGAGTCGAATTCCGACATTAATCCCGTCGAAGTTGGTTAAGGTTTTACTGACGAGTTTCATATGACCCATTAAAAAGTAACGAAATTTGGAATTTATCGTCAGAACTCAATAAGTATGACACTTCATCGCGTAGATGAAAAGCAGTTCATCTATGAACCCCCGTTACGACCTCACATAACTTGCGTAGCCAAACAGTGCACGTATATATGAATTAGTGGAATTGCAATGTCTTGCCAAAAACAATTCAGCTACGGAGTGGTTAGCAGTGAGAAGTGCACAGCATCATGAAAAGATATGCAAGAGATGCTCACCGATGTACTCAACAGATCGTTTCGGTGCAACAATGCGTTATTTTAAAGCTGTTAACGTACGCCTCACAGAAAACTAGCTTTTGTACAAGCTCTTTTAAGTTGCAAAGAAGAGGTTTTATCTATTCCGTAGTCGAGTCAGGCCAAGGGAGTTCAACGTGTACCTGTCCCGCTTTGTACGCGAGTGTCCTCAATGCGAAGCGTAGTCAGTGGGCCGGCCTTAAAGGTATTCGCACTTATGTACAAATCAGATATATGTTCGTAAACGAACGACATCTCATCTAAGCAAGAAGTGAAGTTTCGATTGACATCTCATCATATATCGATACAGATGATCATTGCCATCAAATGCTCATCTGCGCATGAGCGGATTAGCATCGTTTGATCTCGTTTGAGGAGCACTTTCAAAATGTATATAGCTTGCTCGTATGTCCCATATTACCCATACCATACTTCCAATAAATGCTTGCTTTCATGTAAAATGACTCGCAGTGATTCAGTGACTTGGTGCTATGAGTGTATCCGCTGTTTTAGAAAATCTACTATGTTATACGTTAGGCCACAAAGCATCGGATTGGCGCGTATTCCCGAAACCATGGCCCAGGAACTGCAGAAAGAAATCGAGGGATGGGGGATTGTGAAATGCCGCCCGAGAGAAGGGGAAATAGGACTTTACCGATTAGGGGACATATTCGTATTCGAGTTTAAACGATACTGCAGTATAATTTACTCGCATTCCTGCATCTCATCAACAAACTTCCAAATGTTACAACGCTTACAAACGACCTCCCTTTACGACGTTCATATTTGGCATAATTTCGTAATAAACACTGTGTTAATGTGTTATGAGCATGGATTACTTGTTATGGGGCAGTTAACGATCACAGCATGCAAATGTTGCTCGCGGGCAACACACCTCTTCATAGGATGATCGTAACTGTTGCCATTCATGTGTAGATAATCCCCAAAAAAATGACAGATGCGAAAAAATTGGCTCATGAGGGGAAGACAAACCACACTAATGTATGTATGTAAGGAAAGTTTACGTTGAATGTCGATTAGATTGCAGTGAAGCGAACGTGAAGAAAACGAGAAACATAGATGAGATATTCATCAAAGTCATGAACGCGCACACCGACGAGACCTCATCACATTGATTTAGTGCACTGCTTAGCACACCTCAGTGCTATGCCCTCCAAAATAAGTTCAACACTCAAAGAACGCTGCGATCTACGAAAATACACCCAAACAAGTGTACGAGACATAAACGCATAGTAAAGCTCCAAACGTGTTCAGCAATAACGAAGAGGTTTTTAACTTATCAATAACAAGTCCATTATGGTACTGTATAATCTAGGCGACTTCTACAAACTATTTTAAGTCCATACTCCTCATTCAAGACAACTTAGCCATATTAAAAAAACCCTGCACAACCTCTCCCTCTCTCTCCCTCTTTCGCTCTCTCTCTTTCTTAGCAGGATTAACTCATTGCATCAAACCGATTTGTCGTTGTTTCCGATAGCATAATACATGTGCTACCAAGTTCCACCCAAACAGCTCCAACGGTCGAAGAAAACGAATGGTCTAAGGTAGTGCGTTCACATATTGATGCTCTCAAAAAAAAAGAATGAAGGCAAAGTATGCCTGAAGATGTATATACACCAAGCGATCCTGAACAAATACTGTACATTCAGCCAGCTATTTCGGTTGGAGCTTGGATATATTGGTAATAAAGATACCGAGAGACATGAAAACTAATCGATAAATTAAGCATGATGACACAACAGTTAGCTTACTGGTTGGCTTGTACCTAAGATGCCTGTATGTCGGCCGACTGATCTTTACATATTTTCTTCGATATCCTAGCATCGTGAGATATTCGTCTTCCAAGTGTTAAACCCCGAGGTCGAGCTGTTCTCGGCTTTGGCATATCGAGCTACACTGTCGTTCTCTCCCTTCCCCCCCCCCCCCCCCCCCCCCCACACACACACACACACAACCCCTTTCTTACGCTTCTTATTCCACCCACAAAATTTTCAGATTTATCGGCAATAAATAAAATTAGGGTTCACTTTTGCCTTAATTATCTGTTTCAACTCCTAAAACGACGATTTGGGGAAAGATTCTAAGTTGTTGTAGAAAAAAGTCGTGTGCTGCACTAATTTTCTCAAAACAATCTATGAAGTCACACATATTCTTATATTTTAGAATGTCGTAGCGCTTCCTCTATCTCACTTATGATATTTCACTATTTACAATAGCCAGTAAATTCTATGAATGCGAGCCCGCATCCCGTGAAAACTGTTCGCTTTATCGTTGCGTCTTTTTTAACCGTTCATGTATGCATCCTACTGACAGCTGAAGTGATATGCAAATTTAGCGTCAAATTAAGAGAACAAATGTAAGCTTAACTTAGTGAAAAAGGTGACGAACAAAACTATAAAACACTTAATCCTCTATACAGCTATGCCTCTTAATCCTCTACACCTCTATACCTCTTAATCCTCTATACCTCTATACCTCTATACCTCTTAAGGCTCTATACCTCCAAATATCTTAAGGGAATCGCAGTATTCGGTAAACAACAATAAAATGGTGAATGCGTGTCAAGCCACTGGCTCAATATGTGCTTGGGAGATCGCGTCCGCGAGGCCGACTGCTTCACAAATTAATAACAAACTATAAAACGCGGAATGCACCCAAGTTTTCATCTTGTCGATTGGCCGTATATATCATCGGGCTGAAACATCGTTTTTAGAAAACCTTCACCCTAACACCTTTTGTGAGTCAGCCGGTTGCAAAATACGCAAAGTTTCTGCACCCTGAAGACTTTTAACACCACACCCCTCCCCTCCCC
>JPKZ01002982.1:90323-133112 GCA_000803305.1 Toxocara canis | reverse complement strand
TTTCTACCTCTTAAAGTTAAGTATGAGCCATAATTTAGATGTCATCGTGGCGTACTCGATATGTAAATCATGATACACATTTGTTGCAATTTTATTTCTTTTCATTACACTTTCAAAAAATAACCACTGATTTATGGCGAGAATGTGGAGGAAATTAGCGCTGCGGCAGAGGATCGAGCTGCACCACGAAAAGATAAAATAATTTAAATTTTTTGCTGTCTTGAAAATATTTTCTAAGTGTACAACACTTCTTCATAACCCCTAGCCCTTAAATGTGCCTCTTAACGTTACCCCTCATCAACAGAGCGTCGGGACGTGAAATGAATGGAGCGCAACGAAAGTGCAGAAGGAAAAAACATAAGGCTTTGGAATAGAAATAGTGAAGAGAAAATCCTCCACTGTCTTTTTCCATTTTTGGAAAGAGGCGAAAGCAAAGCGAACGGTCTGAATCTGTTATCTTTGGGATTCGACGACGCGAAGTGATCAACTAGAATGGTCGACCGATCACTCGTACATCCGTGAACATTAATTATAGTAATGTTTTGCTCACCGTAAAAAAAAAGCCGACCGACTTCGTCCTGTTATACTTACCAATGGCATCGAGTAAAAGAGCGTTGGGTTAACACAAATGTATAAATGGCGAAAAAAAAAGACTGGCAACACCAATACAAAATCTCTGCAATGAGAACAAAACTTAAGTGAACTTATCAAACTGATCATCAGATATATACAACGTATAACATCTTCCATGTCTTACAGTAAATAGCGGAAAATTTTGCTGTTCAAACACTCAATTTTTTAGCGTTTGTCAGCATAACAAATTTATCATCTAAACTTCTAGCTAACCAATAATTACAAGCATGAGCACTCGATTCGATAACGATAAACTTTTATGACTTCGACTTATCTGCTTTGGTATTAATTATCGACTTATCTGCTTTGGTATTAATTACAGGATTACACAGTGGCGTCTATTTTGTCTTGCTTCTAAACTGAACTGTACACCTCAATGCTCAACATTATTAATGACGGTTAGTCGCGTTAACGATTTCATACCATAAACACGTCCAATCACCAACGTCAATGTTAGGCGAACAAACTGAATCGCTCCTCTAAATCTCTTTTTTGATCTCTTATGCTATGCTTGCTTCGCGCAAAGCCAACATCTAAAACGAAGGCCATTAAAATAGCCGCTTCTTTCCGTACGACTAATTTTTGTATATACAGTCGAAACTCCATTAAGTCTCCGAATAAATAAAAACTGATTTTACGTCGTCACCATCAAAACTGATTCAATACCTATCGGCAGTGCTGTCGTCTGCGTTCTTCGAACAATGCATCCGGAACCAGTTCGTATTACGTGCACTTGAAGTACAAAACGGTCGGTCCTCTTGGATTCCCCAAATATTTGAAGATGGCAAAAATAGCGTTTCAATGCCTTGGAGTAAACTCGGCAAAAATTAGTCTCAATCCTCTCCTCACGCTTCGTCCACGCTGTTTTTCACTAGGTTCCCTCTTTGTGTGAATTTTTCAGTTGTTGGTCAAAAGGCTCGACTCAGCTAAGTGCACTTCTAGGCAATGCCAGACCGCCTCTCAGTATAAAACAAAAACCAACAAATAAAATTAACGTTTATTTCATCGTTTATGCTCATCAAAACTTAACAATGTGAGAAAAACTCACGGTGATGGTCAACGAAAAGCAGATTCTTGCCGACATAAAGCCGCAAGAAGGATCGCTAAGCAAGTCACGGCCAACCGATCAACAATTCAACTTTTACGACATAAGCGGTAACAATAACGCAGCAGCAGATCTCATAAACAAAATGGTTGAAGCGACTATAAAGCTTATCAACGACAACCTTTTCGATAAATTTCGTTACCACTTAAAGCTAAACGATAGAAAAGAACACTTTCCAGACATCATCCTCCAAATCGAAACCTTCCAGTGGGTATTCGAGTGGACTACAGGCTACCAGGACGACCAAAAAAACGTAAAGAAACAAATGCGCGATTTACGTGGGACCCTCCATCGTGGGTGACCCACGATGGAGGGTCCCACGCTAACGCGTTCATGGCAAAAATTCGGTTTTTATCGGGCCGAACTGTTTACAACAAAATGATATCCAACGCACTCCCTTGCTCATTTCTGAATGCCGGTGTATAATGAACAGGTCATCTTTCGTGCCTTAAAATACAACGCCAACATTACAGCTTCTTATTACATAAAGTTCAGCCAAAATTTGCCATAAAGCTCCTCCTCCCTTCTTCCCCTCCTAGCACCAATCAAAATAGATCCAAACACCTAAACGCTTCTCAGCAGTTATCACCTAACCTAAAAACCTTCAAGAAAATCCACCAGAATTAAAATGTTCACAAATATTTCCGACGCTTCGCTAAATAACAATATGAATCTATGTCCTGAAATCAACCAGAAATTAAAAATATCAGTACTCTCCGAAGAACGAAAAGCACCAGCCCCACCAAAATCAGATGTCAAGAACGTTATCTCCTCTTTATCATAAAATCGTGACGATGCGATAAGTATGGAAAATGTAATTAAAACAATGAAAAAGACGCAAGAGAAAAAAGATCACTGTTGTGCCTTAAGACTGGTCATTCCAGCGCGCATCACTTCATCAACGTGCAGCAGATTACACGCAATCACACAGCACGACGATAGACTGTTGCGCTTCACGACCACGTTGTCCCAAATTCCCTACAAATCTAACTTTACATTCCCATACTGATTCCCCTCATTCTCGTTTACTATGGAATCTCGAAAAGACGAATCTTTTATGTATTTTTTAGTAACCTGACTGACACTTACGACATAAATTTTAAGCCCATTAACCACTAATTTGACGCGTACACTTACTACGAATTTGGTAACCACTTCCTAAAAAAAGATCCCCAAATATTTGAAGATGGCAAAAATAGCGTTTCAATGCCTTGGAGTAAACTCGGCAAAAATTAGTCTCAATCCTCTCCTCACGCTTCGTCCACGCTGTTTTTCACTAGGTTCCCTCTTTGTGTGAATTTTTCAGTTGTTGGTCAAAAGGCTCGACTCAGCTAAGTGCACTTCTAGGCAATGCCAGACCGCCTCTCAGTATAAAACAAAAACCAACAAATAAAATTAACGTTTATTTCATCGTTTATGCTCATCAAAACTTAACAATGTGAGAAAAACTCACGGTGATGGTCAACGAAAAGCAGATTCTTGCCGACATAAAGCCGCAAGAAGGATCGCTAAGCAAGTCACGGCCAACCGATCAACAATTCAACTTTTACGACATAAGCGGTAACAATAACGCAGCAGCAGATCTCATAAACAAAATGGTTGAAGCGACTATAAAGCTTATCAACGACAACCTTTTCGATAAATTTCGTTACCACTTAAAGCTAAACGATAGAAAAGAACACTTTCCAGACATCATCCTCCAAATCGAAACCTTCCAGTGGGTATTCGAGTGGACTACAGGCTACCAGGACGACCAAAAAAACGTAAAGAAACAAATGCGCGATTTACGTGGGACCCTCCATCGTGGGTGACCCACGATGGAGGGTCCCACGCTAACGCGTTCATGGCAAAAATTCGGTTTTTATCGGGCCGAACTGTTTACAACAAAATGATATCCAACGCACTCCCTTGCTCATTTCTGAATGCCGGTGTATAATGAACAGGTCATCTTTCGTGCCTTAAAATACAACGCCAACATTACAGCTTCTTATTACATAAAGTTCAGCCAAAATTTGCCATAAAGCTCCTCCTCCCTTCTTCCCCTCCTAGCACCAATCAAAATAGATCCAAACACCTAAACGCTTCTCAGCAGTTATCACCTAACCTAAAAACCTTCAAGAAAATCCACCAGAATTAAAATGTTCACAAATATTTCCGACGCTTCGCTAAATAACAATATGAATCTATGTCCTGAAATCAACCAGAAATTAAAAATATCAGTACTCTCCGAAGAACGAAAAGCACCAGCCCCACCAAAATCAGATGTCAAGAACGTTATCTCCTCTTTATCATAAAATCGTGACGATGCGATAAGTATGGAAAATGTAATTAAAACAATGAAAAAGACGCAAGAGAAAAAAGATCACTGTTGTGCCTTAAGACTGGTCATTCCAGCGCGCATCACTTCATCAACGTGCAGCAGATTACACGCAATCACACAGCACGACGATAGACTGTTGCGCTTCACGACCACGTTGTCCCAAATTCCCTACAAATCTAACTTTACATTCCCATACTGATTCCCCTCATTCTCGTTTACTATGGAATCTCGAAAAGACGAATCTTTTATGTATTTTTTAGTAACCTGACTGACACTTACGACATAAATTTCAGCCATTAACCACTAATTTGACGCGTACACTTACTACGAATTTGGTAACCACTTCCTAAAAAAAGATGCTTACTTATAATAAATTTCAATTTTACATCTCACTAATTCTATATTTCGCTGAGCACAGAATTGGAACTACCCAACAAAGCGGCAAAAGATCAAACTGCTTCTTAAAGAAACGCGACAACCGGTGGAGAAAAGAACGAAGCCATAAGCTTAACTACGTAAGCGTACACCCACAGTGAGGTGAGTGGGAGGAGTAAGATTACGGCCTGTTCTCCCCGCACGTTACACAACAAAAGCAACATCAACTGAGTTAACTCCACTTTCGCGCGCTCCTGACGACAATCAATTAATTTAACCTCATTTTATCGGCATTAACGGCTTATCGGCATAAAAGCTCGCACTTCTGTTTTTCTAATCAAACACACACATCCGCACTAGCGAGTTCCATTCACCCAAAAGAATTTATTGCTGAGTTACCTCTTCCGAAAAGCGCTTACTCTGCGTTACCCAGATAGAAAAGTGGCATCTGCGTACTGCCTCAAACACCTATTTCAAAAGACAGTTCATCCATATGGTACCCAACAACAAACTAGTAGCAAACGGAGTTCACTCGATGTGGATGCAGCTTCATTAATTGTGTTCAGAACTGCAAAGAATAAGACCTTGTCCTCTCAAGTTCATGCGGAGATAGCTCAAAAGAAAAGATTCCATGCGATGTCTTAAATATGGTATGCGAAAAACCCGCAAAAAATAAACAGCTTAATTGCTAGTAAACAGCAAGCGTTTGTGCATGTTTATAACAGCGCAGAGGAAAGTCTGCGATCTGAAACCGACGGTAAGCGGTTGGTTCGTGGTTGCAAAGTGAAGTGCGGAATAAAACACGATCAAAACGTACCATAAACTCTGATGTTGCAGCAGGTCCACATAACATCACCCAGCGAATTCCCGCAATATACATCATTAGTCATTATTAGTAATTCTAGTATCGTTAAAAATATTTTTGTAATTAATGCGTTCCATAAGGAAAGAAAAATCAAGCTTACAACTGGGTTGGTGGGTTCCCCGCTGGTAATGTCTAGTCCGACGGGGACTTTTCCTCCACTAGCAATCCTCTCCTCGACCAACTTAACAATCGTCTCCTGCGCATCGAAACCAGCATTGATCGCTAACGTCTTCGGAATTACCAGCAGTGCATCCGCATATGCCTGTTTAATAGGCAAACATTACGCGACACACTACATACAAGCAACCCGCCCTCCGAACATGGACGGGAAAGGGAGGGAGGGGACACTCACACCATCCACTGCCAACATTTCTGTCGCAAAATGGCCACCAAATATGCTCGGCGACCGACGGCTGCCATATGATTAGACTGGCGTTAGGGAAGCCGCGTGGGAAGCAGGTGGTAAAACGCGACACACTACATACAAGCAACCCGCCCTCCGAACATGGACGGGAAAGGGAGGGAGGGGACACTCACACCATCCACTGCCAACATTTCTGTCGCAAAATGGCCACCAAATATGCTCGGCGACCGACGGCTGCCATATGATTAGAAGCAACCCTTACGCATACACCTCTATCACCCAACTGGCGTTAGGGAAGCCGCGTGGGAAGCAGGTGGTAAAGTCTAAGAATTTGAAAGCTGTACGCCTTAGGCTGTATCACTTTCGCTATGCTAATGTCCCTAGAGAGAGAAAAAAAGGAATAAGAGATAGATCTTGAAAAGAAAAAAAGAAATACCCGCCTTTCCCCATTACACTCCACAAAATCAGGCAATGGGCAGATGCACGAATTGTTCATGGAAAAGTGAAATTATAAACTGAAGCATTTTTTGCAAGATAAAAGTGCATTGAATGTCTCTCATAGTTGAAAAACAAACTGAATAAAGAAATATATCGCAGTTGTCAGCATTATTTACCTTCGAAACATAAAGCCTTACAGACGATTGAAATATATAAGCCTACTGGGCGTAACTGACGCGCAAAGCACTCGTTATCAACTTATTGGAACTTAAGACCAACCAATTTCCATATTGCTGCCACTTCAACTTGCAGCAGCTTACATTCTGTGACGTTGATTTTTCGCCGTTTTTTTCCTCTTCTTTTCTCGCTTTGTCACGTTTCATTTCATTGTTCCTGGTGTTACGTTATCCCGAAATCGGGCTACGACCTGTGATTCCTCTTAGCGTAAGACGGGTAGCAGGAAAGATAATGGCCGACGAACATTTTGATAAATTCTGCACTATCAATCTAGATATATGCTCCACTAACACCTGCTTTTGCGAAATACTGAGCTGCCATAACGTCAGCTACATCGAAATTTCTCGAAATCCGCAGTTCGCATGAGTAATGGAAAATAAAAAAGTACACACCTTAACTCCGAGCTTGGCGCGTCCTTTGACGGTATCCATCTGTTTCATGAGCATACAGTGTGCAGCTATTTCGAACGCACCGGCTCCCGGCACGACTGCCTCTGCAAACAGCAGCAGCCTTACGACGAAAATTTCGGATGGATAACGGCGATCCCAATATACCGGCCAGCGTGCGCCTTATGTGACACTAAGATTTTTCTTTTTGAAGCGTTCGTTTCCTTCGTTTTTTTTTGCTAGTGACGTCACTGTACCAAAAAGCGATGCAGCACGCGGAACGCGACTATTCAGGGACCCACTTGAGACTCTATCTTGGATTGTGACACTTCGACGTTTCGCCCCTAAATATTCTGACCCCACTCCAGCTTCCAAAGCATCCATATGGTACGGAAAAGTAGAAATTGGTTTAGCATACTAAAGAAAAGTAGAGAACAACTTACTATCTTGAAGCGTATTGAAGACGGCACGAATGCCATCATGGAGAGCGTCCTTGATCTGCGTTATGGTGTGTTTGTTGGGTCCCTTCAGGAGCAGTGTCACCGACTTCGGATTACGACATTCCTCCACAAATGTGTATTTATCCTCCCCCTTAAAAAAGGCAATTAAAACAAACAATGAGATGATTCAGCGTTCTTTATAATTTAGCAATGTTGCTTTATAGCGCGACTTGCATAAAAACTATGGACTTTTTTCACCAGCTATCTTTTGACTCGGAACCTCGCTAAGACAATTTACCTTTGTTTCATACGAGTTCAGACCCCGTTTCATTAGCTTACCCTTCATATCCCTATATACGCCACCTAACATCGAACCTGTTCCGAGGTAGCTAAATAAACAAACGATAGATCGTCAGCAAAAATTGTAAGTGTATCGTTGAAGTGACCTCTCAGTAAGCTGCAAAGAGAATACTAAATATTCTGGGAGGCAAAAAATACCGCACCTACTCTTTGGGGATGTCTAGAAATTCCTTTCTGCGTAAAACGAGCAGAAAACGTTGGTCACAATGGGAATTTATAACCTCCTCTGCCTAGGACAAACTTCAAGAAAAAAAGAAAGGGCGGCCAAATCAGCAAGTAATTAAGCAATCTTGCCAAATATGGGCAAAAAAACAACCGAGTATATATAGAGACATATGTCTTGATGGTCATGGTGAACTTTCGATTAGTGATCGCAACTGTGAAGCTGTATTCCTGTGGCCTGACGAAGCGCGCCATTTCTCGACTATGGACTATGTGTTTTTGTATCATCGTAAAGGCGTTAGTTGCGTATCAAGTGGAAGCAAAAGAATCAATTCATTTCAATTTACAGAGGTGGAAGGCTGATATATATTTCCATGCAAATCGGCCAAAAGAGGGATGGGAGATGAGGTCAAAAAAGAGCCAGGTTCGTTTTTATACATAGTACCAAAATAAACACTTCCATCCAAGAAAGAACACTTAAATATTCTTTGTCACCCCCGAAACATCACTCACATTGAAAATGTTCATTTTTTTCTTCCGAAAAAGTTTTTAAAAAAATCCCTCTGGGCATCATCGTACGGTGCTCTTCCCACTCTCACTCACAAACGTCGTTGTGGAAGAGAAAAACATACGAGCACATGTTCGTAGACAAGACCAGCGTATCCGAGCACATTAGGAGTGAGATCGTCTACCGAATTGACCGCTTCGCCGCCCACCGCGAGCTGCAGTCGCTCCATGTTGCGTCGCTTGGCACGTCTCAGTGCTAGAATACCGTTCTGCGCCAAAACATCCAGGGATGGCGGATCTATTCCCTAAAAGATGTCAACAGCACTTTAACTTGTTAATGCATTTCAATGTCGACTCTCAATATTTGATTACCCGATGCCGACATCAGCTGCCTGTAGATAAAAACAAGTTCAGGTATTAAAAATTACCCACCAAAGAACCAAAAACAACAATAGCAACGTAATTTCCAGACCGACAGCTCTACACCAGCGGTATTTGTCTCAGCGGGGCACAACTTACGCAACAGTCGTTAAGATGAGTTCGGCTAAAGTTCGGCTAATAATAACGAAAAATACCTATAACCAGTTCTTTACGAGAACCACAGCAAACAATTCGATTAAAATAACGTCTCAGCGATTGAACAGTTTCCGAAACGCAGATTACCCCCCTTGGGGTAATTTGATAAACCTCGCTGAGATAATGGACGTACTGCTTTCATTTAAAAACTGCAGGTAACTGTACGAAAGCGAAATGAAGCAATAAGCCGAAAGAGATTAGAAAACATAAAGGCAATATGTCTGTGCAATTTACCGATATTACTGCATTTTGCTATTTCTCTCTCCCTCTTCCCCCTCCCCCACCACCACCAACTGACTCATTGCATTTCCACATAAACTAATTAAATGCCTCTCAGCTGCGAAATAGCCAGATGGTGATACTTAAGAACTGTAAGCACTTCAATCACCATACAAACCGATAGTGGTACTAAGTTGCACTCTTCAATGCCGCCATGGTGTTTCGTTTCTGAACCTGTCTGCCAAGTGAAATGTTCCGGAATACAACTGTTCGTGAGCGTCCAGCTTTTATTTACGCCGTTCTTTCTTCTTCGACTTAATCCTCCGCAAGATCTGGTAGACTTTTCTCCCGGCCGCGGAATAGTTCGCGCGTTCTACTGCGAAAAGGGTTGCTTAGTTTCGACTGTCATCGCTGTGAATCGATACAGACTTGCCGAGTGGGTGGGAGGCTAAAATTCCCCCATTTTTTCCTGAGCTTCTGTACGTATCTGATCCCAAAGCTCCTACAGCTTTTGTTCAAGTTACGTAGAACAAATTTTTCTGCAATTCGCCTATACAAAGTATTGCCTACAACTGATTAAAATGAAACAAAACGCGCACCTTCTGATTGATGACCACAAAACCGTACTTCTTCCCGTCACCTTTATCAGCTTCGTCGCACACCTTCTTCTTCAAGTCGACGATTTTCTGCACTCGACGCATTATGAACTCTCGTTCTGCATCCAATAGACGCTCTCTCTCGGCAGCAGTTTTGTAGTATAGTCCAGCGCTCACCTCGCTAAAAAAACGCTCATTTCAGAAATAACTGCCACCATCCGCTGACCTATCAAAGGGAGCAGACACCTCTTCTTTGCTTAAAATAGTGGATAACCACAAGAAGAGCGAATCACCGGCGGCAGCTTTCCTTCCACCAACGAAAAACAAGACAATCACATTTATAAAAAGCTGCAAATATACCACCTACTATTATCACAGAAGGTGATCCATTACAAAACACACAAAGAACGTTGCTTAGATGAAAGATGTAAAATGCGCAACATACAACACGACAAATTTATTAGCGTGCCAAGCGTAATGTTGTGAAGGATGAGAAAGATAAATACATTAACTGAATCTCTCTGCAATCGCGACAGCTTTGAACTACACTGTTACTAGCATCAGTGGAAGTGGCAGTCCTTGCTATGGGGTGAGACAGTATTTACGCTTCTGCAATTTCGTTCACCAGTTAACCAGTTTTACGAGTTAACAGGTAAGAACGTGAGATCTCCCATTCATCTGGATCGATACAAAATGAAATCCGATCGCCATCAGAATGATTGGAAATTTTGTGGACGACTCACATTACACTATGACTCATTATATTCACCAAATTCATCACTCATATAAGGTGGCTAATTAAGGAAGATCAGTAACGCTTGGAAATAGAATAATAAATAACTCATGAAGTTCACTGTTCTCAAATAGAGAAGAATAGCGGGATTATCGTTCTCCGAATCAACGTCTGGTCACAGCTCTACATAAGCCTGTTGTGACGCAAAACTGATAAACCATTCTATATCTGCCCAAATGTGAACGCGAAAGTCGACTTGGTCTACAGCCGTCAAGGATCCTTCGGGCAACAATGTCTGATCGAGAAAGCATTACGGTAAATGGCTCCTCAGGTGATAAACGACAGCGCACCAAAATGGCGAAATGCTACAATTCGACAAATGATGTAAGCCTACCTACATATCAGCTACAACATGCGCTAACGCCCCGTGCTTTAAAAAAAAAAAGAGAATAAACGAGGCGTACGTCTTTTCGTATTCGAGGGAGACGTTACATGTCAGAATGTAAGCGTCTTTTACATTCTTTGGCATATCCGGATGGCGTGCACCATGGTCGAGCACCAACCCACGTATAAGAGTCGTATCCATATCACTTTCGTGTTGCATCTCCTCAAAATTCCGCTATCGTTAAGTAAGCGCATAACTAGAAACGAACCCGATGAAGGGAAGAAAAGAATCTCAAAAAGTTCGATTATGGCAGATAGCCAAAAATTTATAAGCACATAAAAACAACTTGGATAGGCGACCTAACGATGCGTTTTATCAAAATAGACAGTCAGCAGCGATATATATTAATGCGACCTGGAAATGTAAGCAGCACAGTGATGTTGGGACGAGGAAGGAAAGCGCCCATCATCATCTGCCGCCCATAATTTTATACATATATCCAGAATAAATCTAGCACAGTCTTCACCTGTATCTCGATCATATGCAGATCGGGCACCGTTGCGGCGTCTTTGCGTATTGCAAGCACTGCATCGACCACGCATTCCGTAATATGATCGGCCAGTCGCTCGTTCAGCTTCGTTCGCAGTGATGTTCGCGCAACCTGCAAATAACTCGACTGCTTCACATCCACAAAGACGAGCAGAGAAAAGCGAAACGACGGTATTTCAATTCTCTCTCTTTCTGTTTCCGTTTTCGTGAATCCAAAATTTTCACCTCAGTTTTACCGTTCGATAATTTTTATCCTTAAAACCCAAGAAAACAAATTTCTAAAACTCTTTGACATAACGACTGGAGTTCACGATCATAGAGTTTCAATAATTCCTCAAAGGGGAATGCTGAAAACAGGCGTGCGGCCATTTCGACAAAATAAAGAACGTGATAGAGAACATTCTGAACAGGTTCCTAGCATTTACATGCCATGAAACGATCAGCTCATTTAAATGATGAGCTTTGTTCGCACTAAAAACTAACTGAAGAATGACCCTAAGTGCTACAGAATTGGAATCTAGCTTATTAGTCATGCTGCCCTTTTTTCAAATCCTGCTTCACCAGTATTTTATAGAATGAATCTCTTCGACATTCTGCTTCGTCCTATGGTGAGAAAGCAACTTTCTATAACTTTCCGTAAGATGGTGGTGGACACATGCCAGCATTTGCTTAATTCGATATCAGACGTCGACTCTTTCAGAATTATTTAACAAAATATTTCGAAGAAAATTCCGCTCTAAACGATGCGTTCATGGAATGTCTGGCAGCTGTAATTGTTAGCCAATTTTCTTGGCACATCTGGAGTGCGCGTGTTCGTTCTATTTTCATGCTGCTAACACAGAAAACAATCGGAAAAACAGCCGCCCACAACGATAAAAGTCCATAAGAGACCTACGCCCCGGAAGGCTGACTCAACAGAATCATTCCAACGTTACTGGTTTTTAGCTAGGTTTTTTTTCAGTGAAATATTTCTGCCGCAACTCAAACATACCGCCCAAATTCGACTATTTGAGACGAACAACGCTTTCAAAATGGATGGTCGATTTTAGTTTTCTGAAAAACAACGCTCTTATTTCATATCAACATGCCTATACCACTTTCACACAGCCATCAATCCCTCTCTTTCTTCCTCTCTTTTGCACTCTCCCATGCCAATGCTTCTTCAACGGCAAATTTGAAGTGTTGTAATCTCTATGTGCCGAAGGAGGCAAAAAAAGAAATTAGCATAACGAAAAAAAAAAGAAGCGACGGTTATTCCGACTACCGAGTTCCAAACCTTTTCGCCCCGCGCACCACACCTCCCAATGCCCTTCCCTCCCTCTGCCAAAAATCATCGCACCATACTTCTCGTCACTTTGCGAGCACTTTTGAAATTTTTTCAAGTATGAAACGCAAACACGAAAACGTACGTCAACGAGCAGAGCACGATCGATTTTGGGTGCCACTTTGAATGATTCAAGTAGTTCCAACGTCTTCGCGTTCGCAATATCGAAGCCTTCAGTGATCAGCCGCGGGTGCACTCCCTCAAAGTTCGAATCTATTGATTTTTAGCTACTACACTTCAATCCAAACAGTTCTGCATATAATAAACACAAGCATCTAGGCCACCTTACGAACTCACAATCCAGTGGCTTGTTTTGCTCATTAGTGTTGGATTTCAACAACAAAATCTTCATCGCCTTACGTTAGAACTCACCCTCATAGCTTCAGCTAAACCCCCTTCTCGTCCATTCTCGTTGAAATAACGATTTCTATTTTCACGTCCTAAGAAACAGTTTTTCATACTGGCGTTGGAAAGTAGGACGGGAAGATGTGCTGCGACGTCTATATGGCGCTGCTCCGATGCGGCAGGTTCAGGATCGCGACAGATGGAAAAATTGCCAGCTGAATCGATGGAGAGAACGATGAAATCGATGAAATCATAGCTGTTCAAGGTAAGGTAAGGTGAGGTAAGCAATAGCTGCTGAAAGATGTAGACAATGATTTCTACATATGCGCATCTTGCATGTCACTAAACAGATAACTGCACTCACGCGCTCGGTGGCTTCCTGCTGCTAAGATAATCGACTCACAACACTTCTCAACCGCTATCGATGGCCTTAAATTAGGGAAAGGGCGCCCGGACATGTCGCATTCGTTCACTGTTAATACTTAGATGCTACGCTGCGATTTCATTAGAATGTTATTTCAATTTTCGTTCAGCTTTTCGTATATAATTAAAATTCTTTGATTTAAAGCCCCTACTTCCAACCCTACCAAATAATAGCTTTTTGCCACGAAACGACAAAGCTGTTATGAAAATTATCTCTTGCTCGCTGCTTATTTTACAGCAACGATCACAAAGCGGTTGCAAGTTCAACGAACAACTGTGCCTCTTGACGCTAACGGTTCCCGTTGTAGTTAGTGGGTGTGGGGGGTACGAGCTCAAGGCGGGGAGCGAGAGGTGGAAGATGACGCATAAGGAGGGGGAAATGAGCGGTGATTGTATTCCACAAAATCAGCAATGCAGCTTAAACACGTATGAGTGACTCGCAAAACAGCGACGTCGATATCGTTAAAGAGACAAAAGTTCAGAAAATTCGCCCTTACTGGTATGATGCATAACTGCTTGAGGGAGAAACATCGCACGACTACTACTCTCGCTCAAAGCTTCAATATAAACAAAAAATTTCATATTGTAATCAATTATTTCAATATATTTCCCACCTTACGAATTATAAAATGCCAAAAACATCATCATTTCATTTTGATTAATAGCATTTTGTCACTTTTTCGTGCTTCCCACACAACTCATATGCGCACAAGCATATCCCGGCAATGCGTCGCGTCCCAACGATTACAACTTCACAAAGCCACTCCACTCTTACCTTCAGCGAAATTTTCTCAATTGGGCTGTCAAAACCACTAAACCCTTTTCTAGCCCAAGAAACGCGGTAGAATACCGTAGTGCAGCCTATGCAACCGCATATCCCCAGAGACCTAGGAAAAGCCAACCTCAGAAACGTAAAGTTCGGCTTGTTTGAGGAGCTCGCCGATGAGAAGTACAGTTGAAGTTGTGCCATCACCCGTTATGTCGTCCTGTGCTGTTGACGCTTTCGCTATCATCGCCGCTGTTGGATGTTGAATTTGCTGAAAAATGAATGCATTCAAACCATCCAATGTGGGGAACAGGGGCACTGTGCAAGATATAAATCAGGTGATCTTAAATAAAACAGCATTCAAGAAGACGAATGAACGGGAGTCGGAATGTTTAAGAGAAATAACGAATGTAGAGCACAACGCAGGAGTTGGGCTTGCCTTCAACTACTTTCTAATGTGCACTAAACTCCCCTGTTAAATTTGCTTACTGTTTCATATACAAGAACCGCAGACAATGAGCGCACTACCTTACTCATTTAGGTGAGTAAGTTATCTCACGATTAGGAGCAACATAAAATGATTTCATTAGGCAGTAAAGTGAAAACAGATTATGCGTTATACTCCCTTGCCCCCTCCTCTCATCCTCCAACGAAAATGTTGAGCTGGAAGTGGGGCAATGGGCTAGAAAATCTGCACAAGGCTTGGGCGTATTAGCCACTAGTCGAGAACACCTTATAACCCCCCCCCCTCTCTCCTCTCTCCGTTGCTTTTATTAGCCTTCTTGACAATTCGAGCTTTGCTGGACACAGTTACTTTAACTGTAAGTCAAAAGAATCCTCTAAACCAGTTTTAGACAACTTGTTGCTGTTGCATGCTCGCAGCATGCCGCCCAATTTCGAATCGAACACAAATCGCTGAAGAGAATGAAGAAAACCAAAGAGAAGATGAGAACGCGTAAAATATGAGCACCTTTACATAAACCGCAATACATCGGTTCCATGCATAACAAATTAACATGCACGGCATTCGAAAACTGCAAAGAATTATTCAGACGTGTACTTCACAGCAACAATGGCTTTAAAGTGGCCTTCATTTGACTGGAAACAGCAACTGGGATCTGATGTTCTGACAAACAGTAGGGCAAGTGTACACATGAACATCTATTTCATACATCTGCAGCGAACATTCCCCACCGAAATGGTTGTCTTAATAGAGCGTACTTTAATGCAATTATTTTACGCTAGTGGTTAAGTAAGCGCACTCTTTTAAAAATGTCTAGCTCTCTAGTTGCAAATCACTTGCACTCTCTCGCATTTGAGTTGTAGCCTTGCCGATCGCTTCCAACTTCTTTCCTCTCCCATCTCACTGACTTCAAACAACACTGGCCATACTCTCATCTGTATGCATGAATGTCTTACAAACCGCGTTACTAAGAAAGATTCTGGCAAAAAAATTACAGAAAAGTAAAAAATAGTAAGAAGTGAAGAAACTAAAATGCGAACCATTTCATGCAGAAGAACGTTGCCATCCTTTGTCAACTTGATATCACCAGCACCCGACACCAGCCTATAAAATTATCCTACCGTTACATATGCAGAAAGATAAAACCGCAAAACCGCAATTAGTGCAGTTCAAGTTTTCTTAGCTCAAGCAAATCAACTAAATGACAAAAAATGGGTCCCTCCTGACTGACCAACTATTTGGCACATGCTCGAACGACCAAAATTTCGACCGCTGAATCTATGCAAAGAAGAGAGCTGGAAGAATCTGTCGTGTAATAAGTACAACCAAATTATTGCACAACCCTGCTGTCTACGCAAACAGACGAGTTGCGCATTACTCTAATGCGCTCGTTGCAGCGGCAATGAATCCAACCGCTCAACTTAAACCCACCTATAAATGAACAAGCATGGTCTTTACAGTGCAGGTAAACAATCTCATTGGTAAAAGCATGGTCAACGTCTGGGAAACAGCGCGCAGCAATACGTGATAATCCCGCACGCCACATATACTCCCCTTCACGTCAGTACTAAACCGCACTAATTCGAAGATTAACCACGGAAGTTAAATTTCTGAAGGGAAGGATTTCGTTTTTGGATGCTCGTTCAATATGTCGAAATTCAGATAGCACTTAACGGTTGATAATATAAGACAAAGAAAAGTTGTGTTAAGCACAGAAAGTGACAACAAAACAAAAAAGCGCAAGTAAAGCGGTACAAACGTGACACTTAAGTAAGCGTAAGCACAATGGGACGACCTAGCTCGTTTGGCATCAAACAGATGGATCGTCCAGACCAAGAACCAGCGCTAACTATTAAGTTGGCGGAAGCATAAGGAAAAACGTCAGTGCCATCGAATCTGGGAACGTTGCTGAATTAGCAGAAAAAAACGAACATTTTCAAGGTTCCTTTTGGACCAAGATTCGTGCGCATAACTTCCTGAAGACCTCGCGCTCCACTGATGTTCAGCTCGAGGGCTGCAGCGTGACGGGCCAATTCGGCTTTTGGGTTGAGGCACTGGATGGATGCCATTACTCACGTTTGTTACCTGCAATAAGCACCCAATAATGGCTAGGCAAGCATGCAACTGAAACATGGCCGTATCGTTATGGTACTCTCCACACTGCCTTGCCACCTTTTTCCAACGCAATCCAACCGCACTCTCTTGCCGTCTATTTGTGGCTTGCATGGTCGTTTGCGAAGTCTCTTAGCTCACAATGCCCACTTCCGCGCCTGCAGGCGGTTAACCAACTCTAAAATTTACCCGACCTAACAAGTTCTAAAATTTTCATCGACAATCGAGACGAAATCATCCCGTCCGATTCGATCACTAACAGAAGCCTTGATCGACGAAGGCTTTTAGGAACCAGTGAACGCAGCAGTTTCATGTCAAAATTGGTCATTTATTGCATATTATCCCTACGCATCATAACAAGAAAAGGACCGTAACGCACCCAATGCTTAAGTGAATTTAACTGTACAGCTTTTATCCACACGAATAAACAAAACTGCGTATGGCAATAATGATGCGTAACAAAACGATATAAACATATACGCAACTGTACGCACACACATAAACTATGCGTAATTACTTAAAAGATGTAAAAGCAATCCGCAAATAACATCGAGTAAATTTTTGGGTACTCAAAAACAGGAGAAAGCGATGCGCATGAGGTTCAAAGTAGGGAGTTTCATTGATAAAAAGCAGGGAAACGGAACTAACAAAGAGTGCTGAACGCAGTAATATTACTGGGCCCCACCTTGACAGTCCGCAAACAAACGAACTCCTCCCGAACACAAATCCACTCTCGCGGTGTGCTATTTCATAAGCCCAACTCCATAATAAATTGTCCCTTCGATGACACAAAAACAGAGCCTTCTGTATCACAAGACGCTCGAAGCACTACCTCGCTACGGACACGGGTATTCCCCTCGGACGCCAGATACTTCGGCGTTGAACACCGCAGTAACAGCGGTTACTTGTAATGCACTACTAAGTACTTATCGGAACATCTGCTCATGGTGGAGGTGTCCCTACTTTTTGTCCTTCTTGCAAAGTTACCTTTTGTGGAAATCCACAAAAAAGACCCAACTCGGGAGTCGCCGTGGAGGTATCAGAAATCTTGGGGAGAATGGATGGTGACCAATTTCGTTGGCAAACCTAGTTGCTAGGTTCCGATGCAACAGTCATCAATAATGAAGTATTCTCAACAGCCACGGTGAGGGTGGTTGAGGCTGCGGGTAAGTCTTTTCTTGAAAATTAATCGAGGCGAGTTGAGTGGCTTTCTTAAATTCAACAACAACAATAAGCTCGTACTACTTTGTACTTTCTCAAGCTAAACGTTCCTGAAAGCGCAATTAATGCCACCTGTTGCACTCGGGCTCCGAGCGACTAACGTCCTCTACACCTGCATTCAGCATCGCAAATAAACACAAGCCCACCCTTACATCATCCAAACAAACAAACCATAAACCCCGCAAATGAAACAGCAAGACCTGGATAGCGCGATGGCCTAGAGATCGCATTTGAAAGTTCGAGAAAGAGGCGTACGAATACCGTAATCAACAAAATTCGTATAACGAAACGGTAAATTTTCGTCTTAAGTCCCCAAGGATCATTGCATGATCGTCTTGCCAAAGCCTCGCTCTGGGATTCCTGTTCCCTGGGGAATCGAAGATCACTCACTTGTCCTCGACTCCTTAGGGGGCGGAGGGGGGGAGGGGGGAGGGGAGGGGAAGTCGCTGCTGGTCCCCGCTGAGAGTTGAGAGATTTTATGTTAGCAGAGGGTGAAGCGGTTCCGGTTTGTTTTCCAGTAGTAAATTTTTGGAAATCTCTTGCGATCGGTGGTGCCTTTCGTACTCGTTAAACTGTGCTGTACCACAATAAGCTGCATTCGACTTTATCATACTTTACTGTATAACACTCTGTTATACTTATAGTATATCGCAATTCAGTTTCTTTTGCCAGGAGCGCAACACAGTACAGACAAATTTTGATGTGCGAGAGCTAAGCATATTACAGAAACAATGCAAGCGAGAAAAGAAAAGTACGGTACAGAATACTACAAGAACACACAAAAGTGCACTTCAAATGTACCAAACCTAGATGATTACTGTGGCTGGCGGAAAGATCTTCCAGGAATGCAACCCGCACATTTCCGCAAACAAACCCCATGCGAGCTGAATGGGACCATATAAGCGGAACGTACACATTTCATTTCAAAACTTCAAGTTGCTGTATCTGGAGATCACATCAAGTATATTTTAAAGAGTAGCTTAGGAGAGAGATCATCGTGTCCAGTAAAACATGTATTTTGTTTTAGTGAAGAAGATGACCTCTGTTTTTTCCTTAGTTGAACCGCAGCCTCGTAATTTTTTTTTTCCGAGCTATAAGCCGTTCATTACATCGTCGCTCCTGCTCAGGTACGCCGATACATGCGCGAAAGATGGTCTTTGGTCCTTGAATTCTCCGCATCCTCTATATCCGACCAGGTGTCCATTATTTGCGCATTCGGGCTATTCTTCGTCTTTTGTCTGGCACAACAAACCAAGGCTCTCCGGATTCGCTTTAAGCGGAGAAGTGCCCTTTTTTGTATTTCGTCTCAGTGGGAGCAACTTATTACTCGCCAATACAGCTTAGGTGTTCGCATTAAGAAAAAGTAATTTCCGACATCAAATTTGTATGGCCAATCGGTTTGGTGAAAAAAAATAAGAAAAACTAGTCAGATCCCATCAAAACTGATGGATACAATTGCGGTTGCCGCCCTATGCTGACATCAGTTCCCCCTCAAATTTAAAAAGCAAAACGCGCATCCAAAATTATTAGTACCTTATCGTCGCTGCTGGAATAAGTAGGGTCCGTAAGGTTAAGTGTACAAACCCCTAGGCCATCCTTCACATATATACACGCTCGCAGACTACATCAGAAAAATTTCAACCTCGCAAGTAACCAACTGAATTCCAATTATAAGCACAGATCTGTGCAAATGTTGTCTAGTTGATATAACGAAGGCGCGAACAACCGAGTGGCCGAATATCATGAGATATGCAAATTTGGCTCCCTTAGTTATTGACTAACTGAGAAACCATGTGAACGCCGGACAATTATGCCGAGTCAGGTTCGCTTGCATTTGATTAGGTGATAAGCGTATGAGAAGATCGCGAATAAACAAATGGACAAATGAAAGACTTCAGTTGGCATTGCGTAGATTGCCAACTCGCTGGTGTTGCAGGAAAGTGCACCACTTGGGCACGCCCACGGAACTTACGGAACATTTATGGAAGTTTTCCCATTACGTCCTTCACATTACGAGTGGCAACTACTTGAAGGCCATGTTTAAAGGTACGAAATATCAGTAAGCAGTTTCTTATCTTATAACGTTTAAGCGAAAACACAAGAGTAATTATAACTTAGCGCCTTTAAAGATTCGGCTGTGCGCTACAAGTTATCAGCTTAATAAGAAGCAAATGGGAATTTACGCGAACAAGGAGAATACGTTGTCGCCGAGCAGTCGAAAATCCCTTTTTTCCGATATTGATGTGTGCTCCGATCTGTTGTAGGATGCAGGCAGTCTTAAATACCTATAGCATACGAGCCAAATTTCGTGAATCCAGTTGGTTTCAATATTTTCCGAGTTGAAAGCAGCGCGCAGATGCATACATACATAAGTGCAAGCGGAAGCGACTTCGATCAACATAATGGGCATTGCAAATTTTTTTGATTCAGCTCTCATACGTATGATAACTGTGCAATGTATTTGTGGAAATGATAAAGTTTTAGTACGTTTTGTTGACAAGTATTCTGAAGGCAGAGAAACTGTAAGAGGGACATGTTTGCGCGCAATTGGGGTGGCCAATATAAGGGAGATAACTTTTCATGGCGGTAATTAGAGGCATTGGGGCGAAATGATTTTCGCAACACTGCTCAACTACGGTCACCGTAATCACACAACTAGAAGTAGTGTTCCTCATCGAATGTTCGCATGGGAATGTCGCTCCACTCGCAAGCCCGCCACCCTAAATATCCCTTTCCTTCTAGCTCCTGATAGAAAAATACGTAGAAGGATTACAAAGTCTATACCGCCTCGGTCAGTACATTTTATAATGATGATATGAATAACCAGTATTCCTGAAAATGGTAAATTAAAAGATGAGGGCGTTTTGAAGACCACTAGATCCCAACGGATCCCAACGAAAACGGGAAATCGCTTTTGTCGTTACATCGCACGCTCAGTTCACATGATGACCTCGCGTGCTGAACTCATGCCTCTGGGGGGGGGGGGGGGGGGGGGGAGGGGGGAGGGGAGGGGAAGTCGCTGCTGGTCCCCGCTGAGAGTTGAGAGATTTTATGTTAGCAGAGGGTGAAGCGGTTCCGGTTTGTTTTCCAGTAGTAAATTTTTGGAAATCTCTTGCGATCGGTGGTGCCTTTCGTACTCGTTAAACTGTGCTGTACCACAATAAGCTGCATTCGACTTTATCATACTTTACTGTATAACACTCTGTTATACTTATAGTATATCGCAATTCAGTTTCTTTTGCCAGGAGCGCAACACAGTACAGACAAATTTTGATGTGCGAGAGCTAAGCATATTACAGAAACAATGCAAGCGAGAAAAGAAAAGTACGGTACAGAATACTACAAGAACACACAAAAGTGCACTTCAAATGTACCAAACCTAGATGATTACTGTGGCTGGCGGAAAGATCTTCCAGGAATGCAACCCGCACATTTCCGCAAACAAACCCCATGCGAGCTGAATGGGACCATATAAGCGGAACGTACACATTTCATTTCAAAACTTCAAGTTGCTGTATCTGGAGATCACATCAAGTATATTTTAAAGAGTAGCTTAGGAGAGAGATCATCGTGTCCAGTAAAACATGTATTTTGTTTTAGTGAAGAAGATGACCTCTGTTTTTTCCTTAGTTGAACCGCAGCCTCGTAATTTTTTTTTTCCGAGCTATAAGCCGTTCATTACATCGTCGCTCCTGCTCAGGTACGCCGATACATGCGCGAAAGATGGTCTTTGGTCCTTGAATTCTCCGCATCCTCTATATCCGACCAGGTGTCCATTATTTGCGCATTCGGGCTATTCTTCGTCTTTTGTCTGGCACAACAAACCAAGGCTCTCCGGATTCGCTTTAAGCGGAGAAGTGCCCTTTTTTGTATTTCGTCTCAGTGGGAGCAACTTATTACTCGCCAATACAGCTTAGGTGTTCGCATTAAGAAAAAGTAATTTCCGACATCAAATTTGTATGGCCAATCGGTTTGGTGAAAAAAAATAAGAAAAACTAGTCAGATCCCATCAAAACTGATGGATACAATTGCGGTTGCCGCCCTATGCTGACATCAGTTCCCCCTCAAATTTAAAAAGCAAAACGCGCATCCAAAATTATTAGTACCTTATCGTCGCTGCTGGAATAAGTAGGGTCCGTAAGGTTAAGTGTACAAACCCCTAGGCCATCCTTCACATATATACACGCTCGCAGACTACATCAGAAAAATTTCAACCTCGCAAGTAACCAACTGAATTCCAATTATAAGCACAGATCTGTGCAAATGTTGTCTAGTTGATATAACGAAGGCGCGAACAACCGAGTGGCCGAATATCATGAGATATGCAAATTTGGCTCCCTTAGTTATTGACTAACTGAGAAACCATGTGAACGCCGGACAATTATGCCGAGTCAGGTTCGCTTGCATTTGATTAGGTGATAAGCGTATGAGAAGATCGCGAATAAACAAATGGACAAATGAAAGACTTCAGTTGGCATTGCGTAGATTGCCAACTCGCTGGTGTTGCAGGAAAGTGCACCACTTGGGCACGCCCACGGAACTTACGGAACATTTATGGAAGTTTTCCCATTACGTCCTTCACATTACGAGTGGCAACTACTTGAAGGCCATGTTTAAAGGTACGAAATATCAGTAAGCAGTTTCTTATCTTATAACGTTTAAGCGAAAACACAAGAGTAATTATAACTTAGCGCCTTTAAAGATTCGGCTGTGCGCTACAAGTTATCAGCTTAATAAGAAGCAAATGGGAATTTACGCGAACAAGGCGAATACGTTGTCGCCGAGCAGTCGAAAATCCCTTTTTTCCGATATTGATGTGTGCTCCGATCTGTTGTAGGATGCAGGCAGTCTTAAATACCTATAGCATACGAGCCAAATTTCGTGAATCCAGTTGGTTTCAATATTTTCCGAGTTGAAAGCAGCGCGCAGATGCATACATACATAAGTGCAAGCGGAAGCGACTTCGATCAACATAATGGGCATTGCAAATTTTTTTGATTCAGCTCTCATACGTATGATAACTGTGCAATGTATTTGTGGAAATGATAAAGTTTTAGTACGTTTTGTTGACAAGTATTCTGAAGGCAGAGAAACTGTGAGAGGGACATGTTTGCGCGCAATTGGGGTGGCCAATATAAGGGAGATAACTTTTCATGGCGGTAATTAGAGGCATTGGGGCGAAATGATTTTCGCAACACTGCTCAACTACGGTCACCGTAATCACACAACTAGAAGTAGTGTTCCTCATCGAATGTTCGCATGGGAATGTCGCTCCACTCGCAAGCCCGCCACCCTAAATATCCCTTTCCTTCTAGCTCCTGATAGAAAAATACGTAGAAGGATTACAAAGTCTATACCGCCTCGGTCAGTACATTTTATAATGATGATATGAATAACCAGTATTCCTGAAAATGGTAAATTAAAAGATGAGGGCGTTTTGAAGACCACTAGATCCCAACGGATCCCAACGAAAACGGGAAATCGCTTTTGTCGTTACACCGCACGCTCAGTTCACATGATGACCTCGCGTGCTGAACTCATGCCTTGAGATCACACATAAAACTTACGTTGTGATCTCATTCGGTGAACTTGTGCGGCAACGTCAAATTTCGTACGCCAATGGACAGTGGGTACACTCCCATCCATTGTTGGTGGGAGGGGTAGGTAATATATGCTGCGGATAAAGGGCGGATAGCGGATGATGTGTGGCAAGTACGGAAGAAGTACACGGACATGTGCGTTCTACTTAATAAAACTGTTCCAGCTACATTAACACATCTCGTTATCACCTCAACGGTTTGTTTTCTCTTCTAAGGAAGTTCTTGCTTAAGCTCCCTCATGAAATTTTACACCTATTTTTCTGATTAACCGAGGAAGCACCTAGAACCGATTGACCACATATTATTATCAGCTTTTCAAAACACTACATAAGTTCATAAATGGGTGACTATTCACTCGTTCACAAAGCGCACGTATGATCTTCACTGGCACGTGATGCTATCCTTACAAGGAATTGTCTTCCCACTCTAGTTCCAACTAAGATATTTGTTGTGCGTTCAGTTCAATCTCAAATGAATCCAACATCCAATTCATTTTATTTTAGTTCCTTCATAATTTGCATTAAGAGCATTCCTACTAAACAAAATTTCGCTTAATGGTTCACCGAATTACACCGAATGGAAGCAAGCCTCGCTTCTTCTAAAACTATACACACAACGTTGAAAAGTGTAACAGCTTAAATGCGTGCGTTAATCAAAGCACCCTTAATCACTACTGTATCACAACAAACAATCCAAGCGCAACGCCTCATAACCACTAACCACCCTCCAGCCGAACACGACCACTCGCACAGACAACCCTCCATGACAATAGGTCAACCTTTCGCAGGAATGAAGTCACTGCACAAAAAAACTAACGAATAACGTGTTCGACGTTCCAGCCATCTCATATCTGGCGAACTCCGTAAGGCCTCACACCCAGCACTCGCATATGTTTTTTGATCACGTCAATAGGTTTATCATCGAACAGTTACATAAACTTATATCCTTTCACTGTCCATCATTGTTGCGTTGCAATCATCTGTGCTTTAAAACGCCATAAAAGCACCACTGCCTTCGTTCTTCGCCAATTCCATCCTTCTCCTTTTTAAGTATTTATCCCTTGCCTCAACATTTATATGCATCAAAATTCCATCTGGCAGAGATCTAATTTTTACAGCCTTCGGTCTTAAAATGATTTCAACTGGTAGATCGAACATACAATACATATAATTTCTCTTTAAAGAAGCGTCTCAATTTGAAAAAAAAAGTTTTGCCTTGAAATGTGCTGACAAAAATTGTTCACATTTCTATCAACGGATTCCCTCATCGAAATTACGATTTCAGAAACAGATTTCCTTGTCCAATTCTTCTGTGCCATAAACGAAGCTGGGGTAGTCAATCCAAACCATAACAGCACACCAGCCCTCCCATAACATCCTACAGAATAGATTTGGCCCTATTCTGTGCTCCGCCCTTTATTATTGACTCGGCTAAGAACGCACATGAAACCAAAGTGGGCAGTTAATTCTAGTCACTTCACCAAGCAAAACCTTCGAGTGTTATAACAATGCACCGATCAGACTATGACCACAGGAATGTTGTATTTTCACAAACTGCAAACAATGGTCTTATAAGACAAAGTGAAAACTGCTGATAAGTCAATGTGATAACACTGATTGTTATCAGCAGTTTTATTAAAAGCGCTGATAACAACCAATGAACCGTGTTTGCTCTTGCAACTGCGCAAAACATCTGGACCGTTATCGACAGTGTTCCTGATATGGCCACCCAGAAACTTTTTAAAATTATATGACTAAGTACTGCGGTTCACATAAAGGTGCAATAGTTTATTTGGATTTATTATTCATTAATTTTTTGCCACCTAAGAATGGCTGTCTGAGGACAGCTATTCAATACTGCATAAGAGCCGTCTATTCAATACTGCATAAGAGCCGTCTATTCAATACTGCATAAGAGCCGTTTTCAGGTTCCGCTCAAAAATGAAGCAATAAAGAAAATTGATATAGCAGTTAAAGATGATGACAAAAAAAGCAATCAGTTCCGTTTGCACAATTGCAAAAACAAAACTCGGATTTAAAATTTTGACTTGACTGACATATAGTTTTCATAAATGAGTTCCTTATCAATCGCTGTCCTCGAGCTGAGAAATTGTTCGGGATTTATGTTCGTTAATTTCTCTTCCATGCAAAACCTGAAAAAAATCCCCATGTACAACAGCGACATTAGAGGAAGTTTATTTTTCACCAGTTTCTTCTTCATTTTGATATCCCTGGGGCGACCAAAGCATTCCACTAAGCTATATGTTTCTTCAGAAGTTGAAGTTGAAGACCCGTCAATTTCCACGGATTTATAACCCCTTAGGGGGGGGGGGGAGGTAAAAAATATTTGCACGGTGGCAGAAAAATGATCCTTTAACGATCTGTTTGGGGGACCGGGCTGGAAAAAGTTTGAATCCCTCCTGATTTTTTTGAGCTGCTTACAAAACCGGTTGGTTTGATATGCTGGACGCTCAACTGCATATCTTGCTAGCCGCCTGGTACGCACCTTCCTTAGTTTCTAGCTCGCATCGAAGCGACAGGCCCGCCCTTTTAGAAAGCATTTGATTCATAAAACTGCGACGAGAAAACCATTTGATCAGCACTGTATCACGCGGTACCGACGCGTTGAAGCATAAAGCGCTTCATGTTAGAGAAGCAACACTCGTTATAACTTCATGCAACGAAAAAAGCATGCCGCAACTTCCGCACCACGTTTCTCCATGCCTGAATACATCACTGCTGCATGAAATGACGCTGATCAAATGGTTATTGTGCGATGATGTTGCCATTCAAATGCTCTCTTATAATTTTCGAATCAGAGTTCACAGAGAACGCATTCCCCCATTTCAAAAATCAAATCATAGAGCTCGAAGTGACTCCACACGAGTTCATCGCTGGGTCCCGTATTAGCAACGTTTACAGTTGCAGCGATAAAATACTTTTCTACTTGGCATGAACTCTGCAACACAGCAGCACATCGAATCATGATTAGTTGAATAGAAAAGCGTCCTAAAAGATAGACTCACTGGACTGGTTCAACACTACCCTCTGCATGTTTCCTCACTGATAATGAGTCAACCTGCTTTATAAACGAAAACACTTCAGGAATTTCAAGCATTCTTCTAAGCCAATATATACAGGGTTCTCTCTGAAGCGGGCATTCCGTTAGCCGGAAAGGTTCAACTTTCGTAAGCATGCGCTCCAGAATCCAACTATTTCTTTCCATACTTTCCTCACCGTGATCCAGTTCGCCGTCTGTACTGTCCGACTTCTGAACATATCACCGCTGCCCAATCGCGCAACAAGCATTCGGGCAGTGACAGATCGCAGCAAAATGAGCTTAAACCATTACAATGCGTGATGAACACCACATAATATCGAACGCCTTCTTGCAAAACACAACCTCCTCTATTCGGATTGAAGACGATACAAAACCCAGGGCTCTAATTCGAATTTATACTGTACACAAGCTGCTCACTTAGTAAACAAAATGAGAGATACCTGCTCGCTGCAACTATATCCGAAGAGGACGCAACGCTGTCGGCTGCCAACGATGTCATCAGTGCCCCTAAATGCAAAACATCGGCCCAGATGCTAACACATCTCATTCAAACAATTTTCCGATGTATCAGCCACTTCTGATATCAAGGCACTCCTAACAGGCACAGTCCTAATCATGGTTGTCAGCTGCATCGGTGACGGGAATCGGTGAAATTACAGCTGCCTTTGTATCTCTCTTTGTTGTATCAGCGACTTCAGCTGATATCATCTGAATTCGCAGCTATGAATTCATATAATTTGAAGTTGCAGCTGCGAACTTTGTAACATGTGAATTTGTGATGTAATAATCAAACTCGCAAAAGCAATAGCTGCATATCTTCAACTGCCATCCCTTCATACAGCAGTACGGCTTTATTCCTATTTCAACAACAACCTAGACAAAAAAAGGCCACATATACGCGATATGAGTGAGAGGCTGCGTACGAAAATGCTTCTAGTATGTAAGGAAAGTAGCATGATACGCTATACCAGTGGTACAGAAATGACAACAACGATTATGTAAAATGGTAATTTGTGCTTGGTGATAAAAGAAAAAAACTAATCCAGTATGAAGAACAGTCAGCTTTGATTACTGCGAGAAAGTCGACTTGCTGCGCTATACATTGTGCCTAAACAATTCGCACGCTGCCGCTACTTCCGTTGTGTTTGTGAGCGACATTTTCCAGCAGCTCAAAAGCCAGTTAAATTCAAGTTTTTCTTTGCCTAGCTCCTGCACTTTTTGTACTGGGAGTTTTTAACTGTGGTGACCCCCACCGGCATCTTGGATGACATATGGTGTTCAAATATAATCTTGAAATCCTAGCTTTACGGCATCACCTTTCCGCAAATACCCTGTCCGAAGTACCCTTAGTGTGACTTCTAATGCAATAAGAAAGCGGATTCTCCCCATCCTCCTCAAACATGCGATCGGCTGGTTACACCATTCAGCGAGGTTCTCCTTTATCATGAGGTGATTAAAAAAATTTCCGCTCATTCTACCTCAAAAATATCAAGCCGCTATAGTGTTGCGTAAAATCCGCCCCGAGCAGTTAGTGTGCGTTTGACGAGAAAACGTTCGCATCTCCTCAACTACCACCGTCATGGCTACGATTAGGACCTACCCATTATGAAACATTCTTGAGTTTTATGCGGCTGACATAACAACAAATTTGTTGACGTAAGAACGCAAATGCCATAAAGATTATTCGAAAAGGTTTCATCTTTAAATCATCCACTCACCTGCACAGGTGCGCGCAATTGCGAATGCTATCTCTCTGGCCGCTCTTTCAGACTGCATTGGATTCTTTAAGTTGTTCATCGAAAGAAGTGACAATGTATGCTCCAAAACCTTTAAAGCAGAAACCACCGCTCGTTTACAATCCGCCAATTCCAATGATTTGCTAGCTATAACGAATTAGGATAACCATATTATTTAAAGATACAAACCTAAAGCCTTTATCTCTCGACGTTCCCAAGGCAAAGCAGAGAAAGACTTCTTTTTCTTTGTATGGCAATAAAGCAAAGTACTATCTGAAGTCTCTCCTTTACTGCTTTTTCGCGCATTTGAAGACTATTTGCTTGGATAATAGTGCATTGCGCTTAGAGTGTTGTCACCTTATGCGATTTCGATCTTTTTAAGCCAATACACAGAGAAATATTATTCTACAATGTAAGCGTTTGCATGTGGAAAGAGAGAGAGAAGGGATTTTTACACTTGAGAGGTGGGGAGAGGGGTCTTCATGATTGTTCGTTCCTCACAGGAGATTCGACAACATCATTAACGCGCTTTATGCGCAAAAACAAACCACGCGATAAACGACATCTGCCACTTTGGAAGATTTGAAAGAAATACTTTTGAGACGCGATAAACAATTAATACTGGCTCTGCAGTTATTTGTTCGCGCCTCCGTTCATCATTCCGCCCAGGAGGATAGTGTATGTTGTTCTTTGCTTGAAGGCCACTCCTGTCTTTATCATTCTGACCATGCATCCTATGTATAACAAAGAAACTACACAACTTTTTCATGATTCCTCCAGCATTGCAAGGCAAATTTGATATATAGGAATACTCGTTCAGAGGACGCCCAATACACGTTGAAAGAAATTCGTTGGACGTTTCTGCACTTAATTTCACCATCAGAAGAGTGCCGCGCGATGAACACGAGCAATGTGGCCGCGTATTTCTTTACTCTCATAATTTGCAAGTTCCAGAACATCATGCAAAATGTATTTAAGTAATAAAGAAGAAAACAGAGAGAAAACGTTGATGAAAATTAAAGACAACACTGAATCGCATTTTTCGCGGACTTCGAGCACAGTTCGCCTTCCAGAAGCCTTTGACATGTCGGACGAATTTACTTCATCAACACGCATACGGTGTTGTTTGAAAGCAGTACTTGCAAATACAAAAAAATAACAAATAGAAAAAGCAGCATGATGAACTGTCATCATATGCCGTAAACAAATGGAACAAAAAAAAAGAACGCAAAACGTACCATCAACAGATGAGAGTATCGCTTCGATATAACTGCGGAATATGCTCATTGCGTTTTTGTTTTTGTGCAGCACACGCATTACGTAAAGTGCCAAAACGTTTGTTGTTCCCTCCCATATTGGTGTCACCTTAATCGACAAATTACCGTATAATCAAGTTATCTAAAATACAACGCTCGCTATCGAAACGTGCTGGTCGCGTTAGTGATACTTCGCGGATCGGTGTTACGAAATCGAAAGAACGCTAAAATTGATTAGAGCACATCTCGTAGGATAACTCGGTCTTTATCATAAATCACTTTCTCTAGAACGATGCAATAGACGTATGTCAGTTTACAAATTAACAAGGAGATACTTACTTATAAGAAGTGAAAGCTGCACATTTGTGTTACTCGGCGACCTTTTTTTGCTTACCTCTACTACATAGGGTACGACACTAAGCAGACGTCAATTTCAACGGTACCATTTGGGACAGAATTTATAATTTCGGAAAATGAGATTGCTGTATTAGCGGAAAACAGAAGTTTCTATCTTATAAAGAAGTTCATTTTTTTGTTTTCATAAAATAATGAACAGTTCCTCAGTTACCACAGCGATATTCGTAAATACAAATTGTTGTGTAATTAAATAAGAGATTATTTCCACGCTCGATCTCAAACATTGACTAAAATCTCGCGAATTCGACCCAGAAACACACCCCGTGAAAAGGCGTTCCAAATTTGCGTTTCTGATAGCAACGAAAAAGTTGCACGAATTTCTCACTGAATCCCAAGTAAAGTGTTTAATAGAAAAAATACAAAAAACAACTTTAAAAAACGTGGTTAAGACCGGAGACTAACCTGTGCATCCCTGAGAATAGTCGGTATTCCAGTATCTTCGATATAACCCTGCCCACCGAAGCACTCCAAACATTCACTTATGAGGGGAACACACCTCTTACCCGTATACAGTTTCAGTACTGGAGTCATCAGCTGCAGTACGAGTTTCTCCTCTTCTGTCGCTTTGCCTGATTCCTAAAATTCAGCCAAACGTTGCCGAATTGAGCTTTTGCAAGTACTAGAAAAGATCAACATGATGCGTGCAACGTTCTGAATCACCCGCGTGAGGTTCGTCTCAACTGCTCTCCTTCCATTTTATCACTTATTTCATTTTCTTTTTTCGTGGATTTTATTCATACCACTCCAGTTATTTCATATTTTTATGTATTTATGGATTTCACTCAAAAGTTTCGTAATTTTTCGTCTACTGCTTCTACTATTCGTCAGTTTTACGATTCCGTAACGTTAAAACGTAACAAATATTTTTAGCGACAACAACAAAACGATACTAACCAATGTGACGGTCTCATCGAAAAGCAGCCAATTTGCAGCGCTGTGGCTAACAAGTAAAACCACAAATTAGCATGCACTGTTTATGCGGTAGTCAGAACTGAACTGTATCTAAATTAATAACAGTATGAGTACAAATAATAACCCATCAAATCTATAGAAGCACCAAGCGACGAAAAACGAGCAGAAAAATTTATAAGTTCGAGACTTACGCCCTTCTCCATCCTCGACGTTCCTCTGTGAGTGAAATGTATGGGCTGTGAACTGAAAATGACTTTAAAAGCGAACAAACCTGCACTCCAAGAAGTCGCGCCGTTTCAATGAGAAGCAGCAGGCATGCGCGCGCTTCGATTTCCATCTTGGATAGAGTAGAAAGATGTAATGGCCATTCGGCTAGTTTACGTCCAAAAACCACTCGACGAGTTGCATAATCGCGAGCCAATGACAGCATCCTTCAAAACAACATCAGACAGTTCAGTTGCGCCACATATAACTCGCGCACATATGAAGCAACGGGAAAAACTGATATTACATATATTTGTTCCCTCAACCGATGAACTTATTCGGATACGAGAAGTGGGAAGAAGAGGGAATGATGTGCTCGACCTCTCTAGTTTGGACTCCTTTATGGATAACCCTCCGCATAAAAAATAACACCTTTACGGGCACACTCAGTGGAACATTAGGACATGAGAAACGCGGAAATCAAATCCACTGTGTGAATATCGCATAGTGCTAACATGAGCAGTCATCAAAAGAATATGAACCTCAGTAGTGCACTCGATAATCGATGTGCTTGCAGTGTTTGACGTCCACTCCAATTTGCAAAATTTAATGTGGCCGCCTTTCATTATTCCTCTCTCCCTTCCCCTCCCTCAAAAAAGCATCGAGAAAAGAGAGGTGTCTTTCTTTGCATTTAACAAGGAAGGAAACTGAACGAGAATAGGTTACAATGGGTGAAGCAACATGAAAAACAGATGCGAGAATGAACAAGGTGGACTTGCAGCGAGTGTTAGTTAAGAAATGTTCGTATAGCTACACAACATCTAAACCGAAGATCATTCCAGACACCCTGCTCAGTTAGGTTAGTAACACAGTACCTCTTAGCCCTAATTAGGACAGATGCATTTGGCTGGTCGCATCCTAAACCTCGTTTATCTATTTGAACACTGCAGATGTATTGAGCGAAACACAGATCAATGAAGTGTCCCAGTGGCGTTACGGTTTCGACGCGAAATGCTTTTGAAGATACCTTTTCATATTTCCTTCATGAGTATTCTCCATTAAGCTTTTCACAAAAACCATACTTGGTTTGTGTTAACACAATAATTAATGTGTTATCACGACGAACGATAATTAATTTTTTCAGAGACGACTAACCTATGAGAATATTCACAATGCGAGATAGACAGACAGACAGACAGACAGAGAGAAAAAGAAAGAAAGAGAGAAAGACAAAAAGAAGGACTCATGTTCTCTTCCGTTTCTCATAAACAAACTACCTAATGGTAGAATACTTATGAAGCCATAGAGTTTGATCTGAAATAAAAAGGATGAAATTGATCTGAAATAAGAAGGATGAAATCAAGATTATTAAAAGAATTCGCTTCACCTTCGTATAGCAGCCACCGAAGCAACTGCATTATGTATGCGAGTTATATTGAGCATATTCGATATGGCCGCTACCCCTCTACCTTCTTCAGAAATCTAAATTGAACAAAAATAAATCATATAAACAAATTAAGAATCGGATGCAAAAAAAGATCAGTTTCACTTGTCCCCCTCCTTCAAGAGAGAAGCAACACTTCGCTCAGCTTTTCAACAATTCCAGGCTTTTTTAAAATGCTTCCCAATTAACTTCGTTAAACAAAGAGGATTAGTCGAAACACTAAAAAGTAAAAGTATTAATCAACCATCAAGCTTTTCATCTCATAGCCTCCAAAAAATGTACAGCAAAATAATGTGTCAATATGTAAAACCTAAACTGCATAACATCAAATGTTGGGAACATATATAAAGCATGTTACCTTTAAAGTGTTTAGTTCTCTAATTACACACCAGTTCGAAACAACGACTACAATAGTTTCACAGGAAAATTCTTTAATGTAAGAAAAACAACCACACATAAATACTCTTACTCAATTTCTGTACAAAAAAGATGAGTTTTCCAGTGGATGACGAGAAATGTGATGGGATGGAGATGTCATAAAAAGATGTAGAGGTAGGAATTGGCATAGCTAACTCTGAAAATTCGGGATTGTGTTGCTCATGCATGACTAATAAAAACGAACACACTCTCATAAAGCACCTCTCTTGATAGCTTCTTGCACAAAGCCCCTAAAAAATATATTATCAACAAGCTAATTAATTTTGAGATGTTCTTCAATAAGCCTTCTTCTTGTACTATTCTTTATAAGGAACGATGTCGTGCAAATTTGCAACAGATGAGGGCTGATGAGGACCAAAAACTTAAGAAACAGGAGTACAGAAAGAAAGAAAGATCCCAAAGATGCTATGGCTGGAAAATATCTCAACAAGGCACTCCAGGTAATGTGAACTCCGACTATCTCACAGGAATACTCCTAAACAGAACGAGTGAGAGTCCCCAAACGAGATAAAACGACTTAGCCGACTAGCCTGGCAGACGAGAAGAAACAAACTCAGTGTATCAGGTTCGCTATGAAGAGAAAAGCATTTCTCACTTGAAATGCATTGGTCGCATCGAGTATTAATTCAGCGGTAGGCAATTGCTTAGTGCCGAGTTTGTTCTTCAATCGAACCATTTCAATTCCGTTCAGCTTGCCCGTGCTCACTTCTCTTAAACGCACGTAGAACAGCGTCAAGCCGCCTGAACCCTGTAAAAGCGTTAAATAATTTATTGCGATTCTCATTTGTCTGTTGCGTTTGCTTATCGAAAAAAAGGGCTGCAAACTGGATCTTAAGTGAAAATAATGCTGGCACATTATACAACTGGTGCAGATGCGTAGTTGCTTTTTGTGAAATTGTCGCAGATGGACGGCTTTAAACGCACATGTGGCAATGCAATAGAAAAAATACTATGCAGATGGTAAGTACACTGAGGGAACAAGAACAAGATAAAAACAATTCTTTCGCCATCTAAGCATTGAGCTAAACAGTTCTTGCAGCTGGAAACAGCTAGAAGTGAGTCGCACAGATCACGACTTCTAAGATACTCCACTTTAGAAACTTATAATTCTCATCGAATTCAAAGTCCTATTCAACGCTAAACGCCTCATTAAAGTATCCAAAACAGCCTACAAGACAGACCAACCGAGATGTTCTAAATGTGAAAATTATCATCACAAATATTAAACTGGGTTGAACGTTTGGTTGGAAATGGAAAAATAAATTGGTAAGTGTAGTAACAGTTAAGGACTTGTAGTAACTAAATTAATAAGGCTTTTATCCAATGGAACAAAGTCACGATAGTGGCGGAATGGGGGAAAGAAGGGGGGGACTGAACCTAAATGTTTCATAGCATCAAAAAATAGTGTGCCACCGAAGAAGAGACGATGAGAATCATCTCGTTTATTGACCCAAAAAAAAAACAACAAACCATTTGTTGCGCATTCGAATTAAAGTGATTTATCCACTTCATTTTTTTTTGTGGTTAATAGAGCAGTTACTTTCTAGGCGCGACGATATGCTCTTTATTATGCCCTCTCTAACGAACCGTATAATGTTTTTTGCTGCCTTCCGATGAGTTCCAATAGCACTTTAATCAATATTTGAAACCCCTAAATTTAAACCATATCCTACCGAAATCATTAAACCCCAAAGCCGCTAAGTTCGAACGCATGCTTTAAAGATTTTTTTAGTTACATCGAGTCGACTAGATAAAAAATCATCACCTCAAAAAGTAATTACTAATGATGCTCCAGAAATGTGACCGTCCCCATTAGCCTTCTTCAAGTCAGTCGGCGTAAACTAAACTTCTCGTTATCGGCTAACAAACAAGACAGCCTAGCGTTGCCTCGAAAAAAAGAGGTGACGAATTGACAGCAGCCCAATGAAGAAATGACGCATCACACATATATCAACAATGTTTTTAATTAACTCGGCAAAACAACTGAAGTGATCGATGAGGTAATAAAGCAAACAAGGCTAAATTCGGCGCGCATGCACACAGCCTGCTGGCATATGTCAATTCATGCACCATGTGAATGACACCGTAGCGCAATTTTTTTTCGAAAAATGCCAGAAAAAACCTTACACATTCTAAGGCACACCGCAGTATTGCATAATAATGAAAAGGCTCTAGGGATCTAGCGATGGCACAGGAAACGAGCACAATCACTCATCCTTCACTTCGTTTACCCATGGCTTTTTTCTACTTCTTATGAATGCGAAAGAGTTATTTAATTTCTTATCTTTTTCATTTACCACCTTCTTTATTCGCTCAGCTACACTGACCTACTCTAGCAAACACTACTCCGTGAATATGCCTTACGATCAACGTCTCCTCTAGAGAATTTTCAAGCATGAACAAAACCACATGACAGACGTAACCACGGGTAGATGGCTCGACTTATTTTCCGAAAATTTTAGCGCATAGCAGCAAAAGCTCGCAACCGCACAACTGAAGAGCCATGTCTGCAGTTCCCTTCCATGAACCTTTTAGCCCTCCATGAAAGGACAGCCTTGTTTCTCAAATATACACTACAACACAATATTACTACTATTTCACAGAACTGCAGACTTGAAGTTATAAAGGCTAATTCGTGCATGCTTTAATCATTATTTAATTAACTGCTACTTTTACGCACTTAGCAATCTCCAAACGTTTCTCGACATGTGTACAGACGATAAGATACAAACTCATGTGGGTAACGACTTAACTCTCCCCACTATCCTCTCGTTTTCTATTAGCGCATTTATTATTCACGCATGCTTTTAGGATTCGACATGCATCAAATGGCTGTGCTATAACTAAGACACTCCAAAAAGTGTTATGAACATATTTTCCCCTCCCAGCATCCTGATCGCATAGCCAATAAGATATAAATTTAAAGTCGTTTTGTTTTTAAGTCCCACCTGGGGAAACTAGCAGAAAATAACTGTATGTTAGTCAGACATTGTGATGCCTGTTTCAGTATTTTTTGTTGTCAGCAACGCCGCAAAAGTGGTGAATGAAATAAGCAAAAAGTGGGGCGAAACGGTCCTTTCCAGCTCATAAACGTGCTTTTCATTTCCGTTAAAAATGACTGCATGCAAACAAAGCATTCCACTACTTTTTGGCTCCCTATGTCACCGCCCGGAAACGAGACCATAGAGGTGAGAGGATGTCTTTTTGCATTCTTTACTACAGAATACACTTATTCGACGACAAGTAAATTTGCCTAGGACAGCCAGAACAACTCCAGATGAAAGATTTTGTAGGCAATGGGCTAACTGTAAGACGACTTCGTCCAATGTAAGAAAGAGAACAAAACAAGATTAGACCGCCTACCTCTGTAGACCGCTTTATCCGATCGCTGAGCCAACTATCGTACCCAACACGGTGACTGAACTCATTCCTTCATGGCTCCAACATTCTCTCCACCCCCTCCCCCTCTGGATTTCTTCTTAAGCGTAGCCATCCCGCAGCTAGATCACTGCCCATGTGCATTACTTCTCCTTTCTCCCACTTCTTCCCTCACCTCCTCTCCTTTAAAGAAATAAACAGAGAAAAACAGCAATGCTGAAAGACGGTTTCTGATTGAATCCAACATGAGTCACCTCAGCGCTGTCGCTGTTCCGTCGCACAATGCGAGCCAAAGTGAGTGCCACATCCGCATCGACCGCAGAACTGAACCATTTGTGTCCATAAAGCTTGTACTGAAATATGCAACTCTTCAAAACTTTGTAATCCCCCAGCTCAGCTTTAAACCTGTCACCATTGCACAGAACGACCGCTAATTTACCCAAAAATTTCCAAGCCTTTTTTGCAATCCGTTACTCAGTTCATTAGCAGCTGTTGCAGTGGAAAGATCAATAGAGCACAATGAGATCAGAGAAAGAAAAGACGATCAACAAGTAGACGACCTATGAACACTTCTATGCTATTTTCATCTCATTTTTGTGGTGGCCAATTGGCAACACCGCAACATCTAATAACTGGCCATTTTAAACACTCCTGAGCGTACCATAAATTCGAAAAAGTGCCATTTAGAAGGCAACAACTCTCTTATCAAAAGTACTTCAGATTAACAGTTAACAATGTAAACGATGGATAATTTCGAACAGATCGATGAAAAATTAGATAGTTTTTAGTCGCACATAAAATATTAGCAAAGCGCGTTATGCGATAACTTTAAATAAGGTAGTCGATACGTTGCTATTTATATCCCGAAATTTTGACACCGTTATAAAATACGTTATGCGATAAAAACGACGTGTACAGTACTCTAATCGTGAATCAAACTTAACCGTTCTCACTGCAAAACAAACAAATAAATGTCAGCTTTCTGCTATTAGTTGTCGCAAACCGCATACCAATTTCACAGCATGATCACAAATGTCTTTAAAGAACATCATGAAAAGCGAAGAAGGGAGACGAAAAGGTAAAAAATGAAGTCAAAAGTAATGGCTTTTGAAAGTTAAGCGGTCACAACTAAACCCCAAAATCGGAAGGCGGTGAGTTCATCAATGTTGAATACAGAATATAGCAACCTGATTTCCTGTGTGATGAACGGCATATGTATCACACCCTCCGTTTACATCCGAGCCCCCTCTTTTTTCGGTCATCCACTGCCCTGATGTCCATGCTTCGGAACCTTTTCGAGATGTAAGACGTCGATAAGCCTCTTCGAACTCTTTATTCAATTTTGCCAAGTTCAACTCCTTAACTGCCACTTATATCAGCTAAACGTACTCGAGAGTCATTAGACTGATCCAGAAACTAAGAAAGGTGGGCAAAATGATCCCGACAACCCACCCAATGCACTGTTAAAGTGATCTCAACTTCCTCTATGAGCAATACGGTGGGGCATATCGACCTTATACTTGCCGTTTTCGTCGTATCACCATTTGCTACACCAAATGGAACGAGAACGAAATTTTGAACGTTGAAATAATATAGCGCGAAACCACATCAAACAAAAATCATGATTACACACTGGCAGCTGACACATGACCATAACTTGACAAAAGCCCCTTTTCTCTCCAAATGAGCTTTTCTGACTTTCAAAAGCTACCTCAATACTTTCGGCTGACCAGATCGTATTACGAAGCTTCAAACTACTGGAACTACTAGGCAATACACGGCAGTTTCATGATCACATTCTCGGATTAAATATACACGCAGTTAATCATGGAACACAAGCGGTAATAAAAATGCCTCTAAACATCGGAAGAACAGTGATCGATTAATGTAAGGGAGCCTAACTCCGAAATCAAGCTCCAACTATATGTATGTTTTAAAGGCATACAAAAACCCATTAAGTTTTAAAGGCATATAAAAACTCATTTCAAGTTCACAGCATCGGATAGATTTCGAAAAAAAAAATGAAAGAAACCTTAATGGTTTTTGCGGCGCCGTCAGTCATCGCAGCCGGACACGTGACAAGACCCGCAGAGGGCGAAAAGAGATACAGTTTGGCGATCTGATGCACTCGGCGCCATACTGCATCCCGACTTTCATCATAGGCAAGTGCTGAAACACACGCTTTCTTCTCCGTTAAGTACCTTTTCACAGAGTTATACTGACGCGAACAAAACACAAATTGAAGAAAATTTTAAAATATATTAAAAAATTGGGCTCAACTTTGAAGAATGAAATAAAGTGCGATATGACAAGAAAATCTTGAAATTGAAAAAGAAATAATTAATTAATTAAATACAACCTTCCTCCCACATACATTCCTGTACTTGTCATGAAGTTCTATCCAGCTCGTAAAATGCCTCGAAACCAAGCTTTTCACTCTCGAATATACAGCACTTTCGGATAGGCTAAAACTCATAAGCTCTTCCCCTCTCTCCATACGTCCACACTCTAAATAATATGCCCTCTTCGAAATCGTGAATGCCATAAGCCTGTGGACTTATTTTCGAAGTTTCACGATACCTAACATAAGCACTGCCCTTTTCTAAAGCAGCGCGAATGTGCTATGACCTTTCATAAGGGGGCGGGGAGGGGAATGATAGGTGATTACTAATAATGTTTTACTTTTTAACAGTTTTAACCCTGAAACTCCACCAGGATTTAGATGGAAAAATAAATTTAATCAACCAACCAACAAGTCCCTCCTCTGCGCATATTCGCTTCAATCGATTCCAAGCTTCCGCGACAATCAGCCTATCCAAACGATTGCCCCATGCGTCCAGCTAAAATGCAAACTTACTTTGCGTGGAACGTTTGCGTCTCAACGTTTTCGCATCAAGAACTTACTTCTCTATTGCAGCACAATAGCACAAATTAGCCCACTAAACTTCGGATGTAAACGAACATCGAACGAAGAGGCAATAAAAATTCGTTGTGAAGAGAGATAAATCTCGAAATATGATAAAATAGATAATAAAAATTCTGAAAAAATTTTAATGCCTCAAAAATTTCAAAGAAAAAATTCTGAAAAAATTTTAATGGCTCAAAAATTTCAAAGACTGTTCGCAAACAATGTCACAGTTTAAATTGCTCATGCCATGTGGTACATTTTTAGGTTCGCTTAACGAAAGCAGAAATGAAAAGTTGGTTGTAATAATGCAGCAATAGAGTACGTAAACTAAAAATGACAAATACTCAAAAAATTTTGAAGAGAGAGATATGTCTGAGGTTTCTCATTGCTTCTTCGAGAGCTATGATCCCAGCATCACATCCCCAGTTTACGCCTTACCATATCCTTCTCCTCCCACACCCTTCGCGTCGGCCCCATCTCTCCGATTTCAAAAATCTCTTTATCTAAAGTGCGTCAACTGGCCCAAAGCAAGTGCAGTAATCCCTTTGAAGCTGAAGCAGCGCCTTTAATTATTTCAACTAAGCAATCCTACAAATTAGCTGAAAAGCCGAAACACTGCCAAAAGCTGTCAGAAATGCTTAACTCGACGAAAACTACGACTGTAAGTGGCAGCGTCAACAAGAAGTGAATTCCTCGCAGAGACAGTGCTGACCATTAACAATATTGTGCACGGGGAAAGAATCCTTAACACCATTTACGGGGCTGAGAAATTTTCAACGCAATAGTACTATTTTCCCACAGCTATATATGGAAATTCCCCCATGGGCGGTGAAGAGAAGGGAAGAGAAATTTTGGCAGACTACTAAACTGTGTGCTAAAAGCACTGACTTTTAGAAGTGGCCGCCTGTCAAAACACTTTTGGACTTCTGAGATATCCGTTTGTATGATCTCAAACTGAGCCACGTTTTTTGCGGTCACAAAAATTTTTGGCGATCGAAGTGCACCCAAAAAGTCACCTCTGTCGAGGAATCTTTTCCCCCTCTTGCTTATACAATTCTCCTTGGGATCGGTTAAAAGTCAGACCCATTCCTTTGGTTATGCCCTTGCAGATTTTGAACGCTACGAAAAAGCAACCTGTTCCAACTTGGGAGGGTTCAGCTCGGCCTCTCGACCAAGCGCTTCTAGTTCGTTGACAACACGACTCCCAAAGTTACGCAGATCCGTACACACATCGGCGCAAACCTGAACGTTGTTCATCATTACTTATAGCCGTCTTGTTAACAGCACGATGCATGAACGTCTGATCTCAACATAACGACGACAACCGTTCGTGCACAATCCCCCCACAGCCTCCACTCTTACCTGCTCGCTGCCTTCACCAAATTAGGGAGTGTTTTCATCATATGTTTCCATCCGCATCCAATTCCTGTTGCAAGGTGTCCCTCAGCACTCCCTTAGTGGCCTTCGACTATTGCAAACTTGCTACCAGTGCTTGCCACTAAACACAAAACAGTGAAAACTAGCGGGGGATAAGAAGAGGATGGGAGGGGGGAGGTGGAGGGGGGGGGAGAAAAGATAAAACAACTTGAAAATATCAATTTCGCACATTTAACCTAATTGGCTTTACTCTTTCGATACGATAACATTTTCCTAAAACCAAACAAGAACACCGTGCAGAAATGAGAAAATATAACGCTCATAAAATTGTACTATGCGAAAATGGAATCATACTGGAATTAGGAACGCAGAAAAGATTAGTCACTCCGGTCGCTCGATTAGGACTCTGAGGACTTTGGAGGTGAAAGAGGGGAAGGAAGGAGGAGGAATGGAATTCTGTGAAAAAAAATTTCCGCATTCAATATAAGGTTTTTTTTCTCAATCCGAAGGGGAGGCTGCAGTTTGATATCCGGCTTCCCACTTCTACCCTCAACCTCCCACCGTAGAATGCTTACATGAGTCAGTTTTACAAGATGTCGAAGTTAACTCGGATGTACCTTTGGAGGTAATAGCTTCTTCAATGCTTTCTCCAGTATTGGATCATCATCGAACGGATTGTGCAGGACAGGTGCTTCTTGCACGAAATTACCCGTCTTCATTTGTGCATAGCCAAATCTCGAGCAATCCTCACCCATATTGCCACTGCTGTTGAAAGAACAATGATAAAAATTCCTAGCCAAACATTACTACAAGAATATCTCAAATTTCTTTTTTGTAAAATATGAACTTCCTTCTGAACGTCATTTTTTCATTTCACTGACACGTCCACGCTGGACAGTCGCGACCACCATCCGCACCACTCAGTCAGCAACCATATTGGTAGTGCCTCGCCCAGACGGTCCTTCAACTTGAAAATCTTTACAAAATGCGTGAACGTTCACCTGTATCACACAAACGACTATCCAAGTATGCTACCGATATATGTGCATTTCGTCTTGTAAAGAGCGAAGATGAAATTCGATAAGAATATTTACAAATATCAGTTAAAAAGGAGAGAACGACAAAAGGAGCTTACTTTGCCATCTTTGTAGCGCAGTTGTCAACTGATGTAAACAGCGCACGAGCGATGATATGACGCCGGAAGGGGTCGAATGCTGCCGTGCGGTAAACCCACATTCCGTTCGTTCAGTGGTGTTTGACCTCGAAAACGATGATGCGTCTCCAAGTATCGACAATACAGCTCACACAACCCCATCACTCCCATCACCCCCCAACAAACAATAGCGACGAAATTTTTCTTTCGCAGTAGACCACCACTGCTCCGCGAGAGTTACTGCATCATTTTCATTGTGGACAAATGAACTTTGTCACGATGAGTTTGTACATATTTCTCGTTTTTCACATATCAACATTCACTGCTCATCGATGATTTCGCTGTTCCACTTTTATCCGAATGAACACTGCATCTTCGTTGTAATCCCGAATTCAATTCTGGTACGAATACTCCACTGTACCATGGTACATTACAGAACAGTATGAGGAACACAAACACTTTCCCGTTGCTACAATTTGCCACATAAACTCATAATTTCAGTGACTAGTCTTAAGTTGGTTCTTAGTGGCTTGGCTCTCCGAGCTACAACCTATACGATCTTACATTACCCCGTTGGACGTTTCTATGAAAACAATTAAGGAAATAAGGATGATTGAGAAAGACCATCTTGTCTGGAATAATAAATTACATACACGACACTGCCAAGGCAAAACCATTGTGAGCATTAGAAAATACGTCTTTCAAAACGTCCACTATATAGTTAGTTATCACGCGAATGACACACAGCGCTTCGTTTGCGTTCCTCAGCACTGCACAACTTCCATCGCACATTTCGTATATCTGCACTAAGTTACCCTCAAAAAAGTATGCACTTCTACGAACCTTTTCTTCAATTTATTTTTCGCAATTTAATGAACATTTTCGTTATACTGCTCTGGAACCTTATTCTCAATACGAAGTATGCGAAACTAAGGTGAGGACCGATAGTGAAAATGCCGAATGATTAGTACACAACTTAATCCCACCTCTCCTCGCTCACTG
>JPKZ01002982.1:62836-87792 GCA_000803305.1 Toxocara canis | reverse complement strand
TCTTTCCACTCGTTGGGACATCCATAAACGAGGACTGATAAAGGAATGGAGATGCGGCCTCAGCGTAGCCTCCTCTACACACCGTTCCAAACGTACCGTCCAGTAACTCGATCATATTTCATTGCTGGACAGCGATATCACAATTTTCAGGAACAAGGTAACGTAAAAAATCACCTCACATCCCTCTCGCATCTTTTAGCCTATGGTGAAATTATTCCCCCCACCCCTTCACTTATTCAAATTCACCACGCTATTTCCAGGCCTATTTTTCTCGTCCACGAACTGCCATTAAAAAAAAACCGGCGATATGATTTTGAAGTTTTGAAAACTCAAGATGTAAATGAAAATTTGTAAAATGTAAATAAACTCAAGATGAAAATATAAAATATAGACGTGCACAGAAGCAAATTTTGAAAACCGAAAGAGAACCTTAAACACTGCAACTTACGAAACAAAAAAAGTGTTCAAGACCACACGGTCTATGTGAAATACACTCTTGGCCACAGCTCCAATTATCGGAATTTTCCCGGTTGTAATCACTTCTTTCAGAGCCTGTCGATGACGCGAAAAAAAGGATTGGAGTGAATGTTTTCGCTCACGCTTCTGAATGCATTGCAGCTGCCAATGACGACGGAGTATTTCTCGTTTAAACTTTATCATATGATCTCGACTAAGATACTGTTCCCATGGCGTGCCCGAAATAGTAAGATAGAATTTTAGCTAGACTTCGGTTCTCTCATTTCTTGTGACATTCAGCTCAAATAACAAAACATAATTAAGTCGATCATAATTACGTTGCAAACAAACTGAAATAAGTGAAGGCAAACAAATTTAAAATAAACAAAAGAAATACGAAAAATGTGCAATCAACGTTGACAGCATTTGATCACAAGTTCACTGGGCGTCCTAATTGTTTTAAAAGCAACAAATGAAAAAAAACGTCATACGCTAGCGGTAAATGCTTCGCACAATGTAAGAGCGATTCAATGAAAACCCCATATCGATGACGACTTCCTCTGACATGATAGAACTAAAAGAAGAAAGCTAGAGCGCTTGGCAAATTCAAATTCAAGCACCACTGCTTCGTGCATTCCGAGTTCCTGCCGTTTCAAGGCAGAGTTTAATCAAGCAATCGCTCGCCAGGTCTGTTTCGCATTCACGTTGCGCAGCAAGCTCGACATCCCTTCATCAACACATCATTATTTCTGTGATGCAATTCATGAATAAATATCCATCGAGATCAACTTCTGATCTTACCGAAATCAACTGAAATGCCTTGCTTCCCTACTCTCTCCTCTCTCCTCACCCTCCCTTCCCCTCCCCCCTCCCCTTTCAATAAACGTGGCCCGTTTCTAATCCACCTAGTTCCATTAAACCGTTTCCCAGTCTTCACGCATACAAACACTCGAAAATAAAATTAGCTGAAGGATGCCTTCCTCTTTAACAGTTACTAAAAATTAAGCAATAAATGCTGCACAATTTGGGAAACGTAACTCAAATACCGTCGGGCGTAATAAATGTCAATGCGGTAAATGCTCTTATAATTTGGTCTACACGAAGCATTAATCACAGCTCATTAATCCTTCCGCGTTCTCAATAAAATTATCGCAGTTTGATCATTTAAACAAAAAAAAAAGGGAAAAGAAGAAGAACAAAAAGAGTCAAGTTGGCACCCATAATAATTAATTATGTCTCGAAGGTGCAAGAACAGCATCTATAAAGAAGAAATAAGTCGGAAAAATTAAAACAGAAGTGAGACGATAACGATTAAGCGGAAAATTACCGATCTAGAAGAGAGAGAGACAGACAGACAGAGAGACAGAGACAGAGAGAGATAAAGCACACCCAAAGTAGCGAAACACGTCGAATGTAGTGGCTACAACTGGATGGCGCAGGACAACGATACATGGAGAAAGTGAAGCAGCGACAGGTTCGGCTATACGGATACAACCTGCACACGAAGGATCGCCTACTACCGTTATCAGCGATATCACGGTGAACTTATCAAGATACTGCACGGTATTAGGACGGTTCTTTGCTGTACTGTCGTCGCCTACGAATATACTTTAAGAAACTACTACATTCGTTCAAAATCGCATTGACTATCGATTTTCACTGCTTTGAACCCCCTCTCAGCTACAGAAGTTCGTCTGCGGCTATGCAGTAGGCAACGTCAAAGACAAAAATGACAAAAAACAGCAGGCATGAGAAAAAAAATCTAACGATGGATTACAGTAATGAAGCCCTCCCCCCAAACAGATGAGAACTTCATAGCGTCAGGGTTTCAATGATGGCAATACGACGCGCTTTATAAACTTGAAAATACCCTCCTCCTCCCCCCCACCCCCACGCCCAACATTTCCCTCTGAAATCATTGCGAAATTTACAAATCCCAAAACTTCGTTTAAATTCACAGGATGCGTTAGACAACCTCTATTTTGTCTGCCCATTCAACACACAAAAAACGAAGAAAACCTTGCTGCAGAATCGAGCAAATGAAAGAGAGATAAGCTGAAAACGAAAAAAAAACATGAAAACGATAAACCGATCTCACAGTTTCTCAAAGAAAACCTAAACACCCCGAAAATAAACAATAAATATAATAAAAAATAATACAAATTTCAAATGCCGATGGAATAAAATCAAAGACTTTAGCAGCACTAAATCGCACACTCAACATTTCACATTAGAGCTGCCAAATCTCTTCATTAAGTTGATCATACTTCACTCCTCTCCAACCTAAGTCATAGACGAACAAGTAATGAGAGACAGGGATGGACAGACAGGGGGACAGAGGGAAAGAGACTAGATAAAGCACATTCGCACAGATGAACAGCTGGAAAGTAGACCGAAGAACTCATAGTAATCTCTTGTGGCACACATTAACTCGCTGATCAGTCATAAAAGCGAGACTACCCATTCTCTAATCTCACAGTGAACGCGATCAAATAACAACGAAGCGTCTCCTTTCTGGTGATAACGACGATATGAAACGCTCATTAACTCGTTATCACCTCCGCAATCAAAATATCAGTGCCTGAATCTTTAGCGATGCCAAAATAGCGCAACAACCGGACGCAACAGGTTTCAGTAAAGCAAGCGCGCAGCTGTTCAGTGGGAAACGAAAACCTGCCTTCCTCATAGAGCATAGCGACACTGTCCAGCACAACCTTGCCGCTATATGGCTTTGCTATCGCAACCTGCCGGTCGTTTTTGCTGTTTGCGTTTCTTTCGCTCATCGCATGAGTTCCCTCCCACCTGTGCGTCTATTATATTGCTGTAACATAACTATCGAAAATCGAAACAGCAGGGACCAGCCTCATTCAAAACCGAATCGAATAACCAAGATGATCTGGTGCAACCGATAAATCGATAGCGACATTGTGAGGTTTCTTCAATTCCTCGCACAACAAGAGTTAGCCTGCATTGTGACTCGATCAAGTACACTGATTGGCCCCGATTCCTTGTCGTTTTTGTAATTCGAATACCTGAACGCATTTATAATGACACCATCGACACATGAGGAAAAGCGCAGTGCACAGGCGAGCATGTACGAGTACCGCAACATAGAAGGCCAGCTCCGCAGATCCGACTCTCGTTCGTTGCACATTTTGATCTTGTTTTCGCTCTCGTTCAACGTCGCCTTCTTGACTGTGTTTATTTTATGTTGTTTTAAAAAAATATGCTCCAAATGCCACAGGCTCGTTTGCATTCGAAACGACCCTTCAAGACTTCTAATAATGTAATCTCGGCGGATTTACCAACCTAACTCCCTCTCGCCCCCTCCCCCACCACAACCCCCCTAACACTCGAATAATCATCCATAGCTGTTTGTTTTGGCAACCTGTTAATAAACTGACTACCCAGCCGAATGCTTTCCAACCTTCTTTTAAGAAAAAGAAAATGTCAATATTTCCGCGCTGCAACTTTAGCCACCTTTCACATTTCACTTCCAAAACCTAAAGAAAGACAGATTCAGAACGGAAACAGATGAAACTCGGCTCTTTGGCTGCAAAAATATAAGCAAAATATCTCGCGAAGAACAACGATTCTCGCAATGCTGAACAAAAACAGTTCCGAATGCGGTTCTTTCAAAGCAAAGTCACCGATGACCCGATCGTTCTTCACGTTGCACTGCGTCGCAACGAAAAAATTATTTGAAACAATCATTTTCGAAATGCACACCTTACCTCGGACATCTCTTCGCTGAGGATTTGGGAGCAGAGGGTTTTCACTGCTCTTTAATGTACCGCCATCACCATAAACCTCTCTCCTCCTCCTCTCTCTCTCTCTCACGATCGCAATGAAAACGTTCTTAAATAGCAACTCACTCAAAAAAGTACCCATGCTTAAAATATTCAAGAAATTGCATTACAGCAGCCATCTCAGAAACGTTCAATAAAGTTGCCCCCGAGACCAATTGAGGTGCCCGTCCACAAATTTCGGCCACTTGATGCGGATTCCTCTCTCGCTTAGGAAAATACATTTTTTCGCAGAAAGAAAACAATTCCAGAGCTCGCCAGCATTCCCCCTAATGGCATCTTTTCCAATCCAGGAGGATAGGATTGAGTTTTGGACTGGAGGAAGCTGTAACGTGCGCCCCGAAACGTTCTTATAACTATAGATGCTTCCAAGAAATGAAACTCCGTTTGTCCGGAGCACGGTGATAGGAGCAGCACATCTTAAAACTTATCGTTGTCAGTTTAAAACGTCCTCCCTTCACTCCACGTACGTTCTCAGTGTTTTGCCCTTTCTTCTCTACTTTCCGATTTTCTTTATTTCGTTTTTATGCCGCAAGATTTTTGTGCAATTTTCCAACAAGGCATCCATTCATTCGCTATAAAAATCGGTGTATTCAAAAAACAGTGATACGATGGAAAAAAAGAACTGCAACGCGGTAAAAGGTTACCGTTCATCGCTTTTCTTCATGTCATTTGTAAGCCTGGTCGCCACTTCATGAAATAACGTATCCACGTTTGTCGCGTCGAGAGCTGATGTTTCCAAAAAATAGTCGAACGCATTTGCATCCGCGAAATTCTTTCCAATCCTTTCCGGAATTTCGCGCTCATCCTCTTTGTCCACTTTGTTGCCTGAACAGTTATTAGCTCATACAAATAATAACAAAGTTCCATAATGTCAGAGACCACATAACAACTATGCAACTCATCTGCACAAATGATGTTTGCCAAAATGATGTTCTTATACCAAACGCTTCTTAAATTACATCCATATCGTTAATTCAGCTAACTCGATCAAACGCGAAGAACAGAGAATTTATAATCGTTGATATCTTTAAAGAGCATGTCTACAAACCACCGTTCGCCGCCAATCGTAAGTAAATAACAAAAGTACTCGCTCCCCTACCCCCCTTTACTCATTTCAGTTCCAAATTTGGCGTGCACCTTTGAAGCCATAAAATTTTCGTTTCAATACCTGACGCTTTAACTTTTTAACTTTGCACCGTCTTCGTTTTTCTGTCCATCAAAAAGAAGTCCACTGCCCATAAAGACAAGCGTTCCCCATTTCTTTCTAAGTGCTCGCATTCTTTAATGCCTCCCTCCTAATTTTAGTGCGTTCATTCTCCTAGATAGGCAACGTGGACGAAAATATGGGTACCGCGCTGCCTGGACGGATAACTAACGTCAATCGTTAGCTGAATGACCTTTCCATGTTTTTAAGTTTATTCAAACATGAAGACGTGTTGAAGGTTGAAGAAGCGCCTATGTGGAACCAGCATAGCCGTAAAGAACTAACCAACAAGTATTTTGAGCACCCTTCGATTGGCGTATTGCTCTATTTCGCCAAGCCATTCTGGAAGGCAGTCGAAGCTCGGCTGACAGGCTACGTCATAGACAAGCACTATCGCATGCGCTGAGCGGTAATAACTCTGCGTTATCGAACGAAACCTCTCCTGACCCGCCGTATCCCAAATTTGTAGCTGCAGCCGTACAATGCTTATATCTTTACCATGAGCAAAACTTAAGAAAATATTACTCCTTACCATACTCATTTGTAAGACTCAAGATTTACAGCTTCGCAACCATGCACAGCGAACATATTCTTCAAGGAATGAGGCTTATAGAGTGAGCAAAACTTTCTTCTGTTAGCTTTGAACTTTATATCAGCCATAAAGATTACAGCAAGATTTATTAAAGCTTTTAGCAAACTCTTTTTGGAGAACTGGAAAAAAAGGGCCACCAGCACTCTATCATCGAGCGAACTCCCATGTGGATAGGGGACAACGTTAACTAGTTAAAAGAAGAACAAGGATAACCTAGTTCAAACAAAGGACATATTGCCGTGCAATTAATGATGCGGCATCATTTCTTCGATGAACGGACGCATTAAAAAACAAAAACAATAATAACGCAAAAGGTCCGCCTCAGCAGATAACAAAAACACTAAATTATATCTAGTATCTCTCTAGACTTTTCGTACGGAGTTCAGTAACAGGTTTAAAGCGACATAATGATAGAAAATAATCGACAAAAGACAGCTACAGTCGACCTTCTGAATGGCATTTATATACATATATACGTATAAATATGCATGCATATACGTATGTATATGCATATATATATGTACATATACATAAATGTGTATATATACATATGTATACATACACGTATCATACATATATACATACATACATGCATATATATGTGTATATATGTGTGTGCATATATATATATATATATATATAATATACATGGATGAATGTGCAAGTGATATTAAAATATACGTTTAATAATTAAAAAGGATAACTGCTTGAATATGACAGCCGTAAATAATGCGATAATAACAATCCAGACGAATAAAATAACGACAAAAACTCAGTGATATATAAATCAAGATAATTAATAAGTGTAAATAAATAAACAAGTAAATAATACGTGTGCAAATGCATATATTGAAGGGAAAAAGAACCTTAATTTTGTCTTCGCCAACTTTGACCGTTTTTATCATAAAATCGACACCAATTGTCGCACTCTGACCAGGTGGAAAAATACCCTGAATATCATTTTGTTGACAACTAATAATTGCCTTATTCAAAATCGCATAAACTAAAACAGAAGCCCCTCAATAAAACACACGCTTCGCACATAAATCTGTTATAAACCTCCTCCTCAATAGTGGATCCCCTCCTCTCCCTTGTCCCCTTGCCTCTCTTTCTGTGCACATACCAGACAGCCTATAAACTCAGACAAAAGAAGGTGATTAAATGATCGAACCTGTGCAACCCACATCTCTACTTTTACCTATTTTAATCCGTCACCAAGATGAATGAAACGCAGTAACAGTCTGCCCAATGAGAGGACTAACATAAACAAACTGGATATCCAAGAAATTCAAGCACTGAATCTGCAGTAGATGAACGTCCCTCAAGTATTACTTCGTTAACAGTTATTACAAACTAAGCCCTAATTTCTTAAGTTTCGCATTTAGCAGAAGAAAATAATAATATAACACAGACAAACATTAAAACTGAGTTAATGACTAATGCTCAGCGGAGCGGAAATCATGCTTAGAAAGGTCGTCGAGCAACTGTTGTTGTTTACGAACCATACGCTCCTGGGGATGAAAACCTGCTACACCTACTATATGTTACATATGAAACTTGAACCGTTGTGGAATACGATGAAGAAAAGCCTTCCTTCCAAAAAAACAAAGATGTGAGTCACCGCAAATTGTGAAGTAAAACAGTTGCCGGACATACAAAACTATTCGAACTTTGTAGCAAGACCAGCATAGATCATTTATCAAGTTTGGCAGGACCAAAAAAAATCTCAGCAGACAAACCTGAGTAAATTTCCTGACGAGACATGTTTTACCAACGCCAGCGTTGCCCACAAGTACAACCTTGAAGAGATACTTATAATCCTCCATAAAGCACGAAAAACTATCGTGCCTTTACCGACAACACTAGATGCACCGCACAGTAACAAGATTGCTCAATTCAAGCCTGCAACGCCTTTTTTGGAGCATAGCAAACACATTTAAATCGAAAAGCCAAAAGCTGTTGCACCAATCGACTGAAGAAGGCGACCACCTAAAGCGGTTTGGTGATACAAACTTTGCACACTTTGGAAAAAACTGCAGATGAAATAATGATGAAATTTACAAAAGCAATTTTCTTCCACTTGTCCTAATACAAATTCTTTATAATTTTCAAATCCCACAAAAAGAAAGTTTAAAATCATTTTTCACAACATTTCACAATTATTTTATTGAGTGGTAATCGTTGAAATTTACGAAAAAAACTATGAAAATTCACTAAAACTTTAAGGTTTAGCTAAAAACATACCTGCAAACGTTCTTAACAAAATTTGAATAAATTCGTTCTCAACGATTTTGAAATGTTTACCGTTTTAAACCGAAATGAAAAAGGTGTGCTGCACTTTCCAAAACAGGAATGAGATCCATCAAATTTCTCACCCACCTAAGCAGCAAATGACGTTTGTGCACATCTCATATGTCTGGCTTCAGTGATTTTCGAGTCAAGCATACAGCATATGCACATGAAGGGATATAACTACGTAAATAGAGAATACCGACAGACATGAACATGGAGCAATACGCTTTCAGAAAAGAAAAAAAATGCACAGCACAAAAAGCTATTCCCTAAGGCGATAAGAATACCGCTTCTTATGCAAAAATCCGGTGAAGAGAACTCAGACATACATAATCTATCTTCTCCATAAATCCCCGCAGCTATGACGTTCACGGTTCCTCTAAGGAGGAGTGGTAGGGGAGAAGAAATAGAGAAATGGTAGTATTAATTGAGGACACTTTTTTTCCAGTATTTTCTTGGTGACATTTTCAGTATTCCACAGTACTCCATAGTACTTCAGAGGCAAGAAAGGTATGTCAGGAAGGATGGAAGGGGAGGGGGTGAGTCTATATTGATGGTAATACGATACGTTGGTCGTTACGGAAAATTTCACTATTAGACGACGATTTATACGTATCGGAGTAAGTTGTTATGAATGAAGTCTGAATTCATAACACTTAGTCATACTCACACAGCCGGCAAAATAAAAGAGCAAATCAACACAGAAATGAAAGTGAATGCAAAGAGGCGAAAACGAAGAGAGACAATGATTTATGTTCGTCTGTCTGTGCGTCTGTGTGTGTTGTGCCTTTACTGACGAACAACTCTCACCGCAGCACATCAAAACGCTCTTTACCATTTCAATGCAACCGCAATTATCGCCCAACAACACTCCCCTTCTCTCATGTTCACCTTAAAATCGAGGTTTGAGTTGATTTTATCGTTTGAGTTAATTTCTTCTGCTTTCGTTTTTTTTTTCGCCATAAAAATGCAAAAAAAAAAACAATATTATCTTTCGTCTGCATAATTTTTCGCCCAAATTCTCTACGCTTCATTCCCAGTTGTAAATTTTAGTGTTACCCCTAAAAGATTGTGTCGTGGATTATTACTCTTCAGTTTATTTCCGCTGCTAAGTCGAACCACAATAAATCCTAATGGCCTGGACGATATATTCAAAAACCGTGACAGAAGCTTATATAAGACCCTCAGTGGAGACAAAACTCCAAAAAAAAAACCGGAAGAGCCTAATCGATTGGTGGTGATGAGCACACAACAACCTTCGTGAAATGATTTTCGATGAGCAGCTCCTTCATCAAATGATAAATATTGAGATCAATTGATGGAGCATCGGATCCCAAAAAAAAGCATCGGATGTTTTCGCGCCGAACGCCAAAAATTGCGATCAATGGAGCGCCCGAGGCGAAAACTGCGATCGATAGAGCGCCCGAAGCGAAAATTTTCGGCAGTCGGTGAGAAAATATCAACGAACTTCCGCTGTGAACAATGTTGAAAATATGATATGAAAAATTTTGAAAGAATTCCTTTTTAAATAATAACCAATGTTAGAAATATCGTTTTTCTCGGTTGCATCTTTTTTGCCACGGTTGTACTTGTTTCACGCATTGAAGAAAAGTGCACATCAATTTCGTGCGCATGCAGAATAATCAAAACTATACTTGGCACGCAAAACGCAGTGTGATGGGGAGTAAAGCAGCTGCAGCTGGAGTGGCAAGCTGATGAAATTGGCACGCGCTGCTTTGCCCCACCCCCCTTACGAAACGGTCTTTTTTACAAGAGAGTCTTTGTTTTGTATATAACATATTAACTTTCCTGATTGTTTTCTTTTCCTGCCGTAAAGATGCACAATGGATAATGCAAGAATATGGGCGAAATGCATTTTGCCCACAAAAAGAAAAATATATTCCATAAAATGAAGTCATTATCCGTATAAAAGTTATATCCATTCTTTCGGAAGCCATTAAGGGAAAAAGACACACGAACGCGGCCCGTTACGGTGTGCTTAAGGTACATATTTGACTATTCGCTTTACGAGCGCTGTGCGTCACAACACCTCTACGACTTTCCACTTCAGCATCAGACGCACGTGTGCACCTGGAAACTAATTGCTGACATCCTTTTTGAGTTTTTATACCCTCCACTATACGCGTTATTATATTTGCACGAAACTTCAAAAAAGTTTATGTGTACAATAAAGCACCGCTATAAGTTAGTCGTTAAGCCAATCCGCAATACGAACGCGATCCGATAAATCCGCACAAGCGAATGCTGGCCACTGATACGTTGGGAGCTATAACGCAACAACAACATAACTAGTTCATGAATGACGCAAAAAAAAACCGTAAATGTAAAAGCATGCAAAAAAGTGTGCTTAAAACAACACTATGCATACAATAATAAGTACCGACATAGCTGATCGACATTATGTTTCATCGTTTACTGGCTACGACCTCATGAGTTCTCTAAAGCATCGATCACCTGTCGCCATAAAAACGATGACGCTGCGTTTAACTGTCAGGAGATACGACGATGCGTAAACGAATTGAAGGAACGTAATGAAAGAAACAGGTGATTAAGGGATGATTCTGACAAAAAAGCAATTTCTATCTCGGTACGTCAATAGTGGCGTTTGAAGGTCTCTTGAGGTAGCTCTCATGAAAAAGGATCGAGATGGTCACCCACTCTCATTCGTTAGCTATTCGCCTCAAGCACCACAACACCTAAATATGATGCGCTCAGCTCTGCGAATAATAGCTTACTGGCGTTATTAAAAACAACTAAGGCAGCGTTCCATTCGCGAAAATGGCCGCGCACACATCTTTTGATTGCGGATTTTCTCGTAATGCACTGGCACAGTCACCCATAAAAGCACGATGAGCTCCTGTGCTTCAACACTTTACTTCCCGGTGGCGAGGTGTGATAATGGGTCGGACTTTTTGGAAGATCAACCTATCCCCGGTTCTACGCGGTGCTGGAACCCCTCTTACCGACAGCTCGGCACGCTTTCCCAGCAAATCCCAGGAATTCCCGGCACTCCATCCTTAAATAGCCGAATTCCTCCGACGAAATGGATGACGCCAAGAACGGACACATCTTACACGTAAGATTATAAAAAGCATACGATATTTTTAACACACAGATCCTTTTGAAAAGATTGGTTGATGCCCTTGACCCCTAGATAACAACAATTCGACTTTTGAGTAACCTTCTTTCTGAAAGATGGGTAACCACTGTGCTAAATGATTCTGCTTCTACAAAGGGTCGACGAAATCTGGCCTCCCTCAAGGGTCGGCTTTGGGTCGGCCCTCCTGACGAAACCTGGCCTCCCTCAAGGGTCGCCTTTATCACCTCTCCTTTTTTTCAAACTTCCTCACCAGTCAGCATTGAAACGCACGCGGAATTAGTTCCAATTGCGGATGACAAAGAAAGAGCTTCAAATGAACGGGCAATGATGGAGGACCAGACTTTGCCAAAATCGGGAAGCATTTAGAAACGGTTTATATGAAAATTTTTCAAAAATATTGGTTGGCAGGTACCACTCCTCTCAGTAACTGGCTAACGCTAATCCAGATCTGCAGCTGTCAATAGATAGCAATTATATAAAAGTGTGGAAAGAACTTGAGCCGTTTTCTTGATCAACAGCTAACTAACTTATCGAAGAAACTTCAACACGACACTAAAAATTTATCGCTCTTTGCAAAATCCAGCTATCGATTTCCACATTTTGCAAAGTGATCTCAATGCCTCCACCGCCTGGTCTAAATCACGGCAAATTAACATTTTATACAAGAAATGCCGGGTTCTCCATGTGAATTTCCATCATGAGTGCTTCCTGCCATAGGACAACAAAATTCTACCATCTGCGAATGATCGGATCAGCGACCTTCGAATCAAGATTTGTTCAAATTTGCACTGCACTGAAGTCGCTGCGAAAGCGCTAAAGGTGGCTAACTGTATCCTACGTGCATTTCAACAAAGATGCATTGAACATTACCGCAAAGCACATATTGTGTACTGCCGTCCCATAGCAGAATACTGCACGCAAGCATGGTCACCGTACCTTATCAATGACATAAAAACTATTGGAAAAGTACAAAATTATACTCGTATGGCATTTAGTAAATTGTTCGCGGTGCCACATACACCTGATTAGAGGGCTAGGTAGAAGACAATCGATCTCGAACCTTTGGAGTATCGCCGACTTAAATTTGACCTAACACTGTGTTTTAACATTGCCAGAGGTTTCACTAATACACCCCTCGAAAGCCTATTTTCGCTTCTGCATCAGCGTGAACGTCGACCCCGTCGTTATCAAATTGCGTGCAAAACCTGTTCTGTGAACAGTAAGTACCTTCTACAGCTTCCAGTTCAGAGCTGCCCGCATTTGAAATGAACTTCCCCGTAGAATCACTGAAGCGCAGAATCATTCCGTGTTCATGAACCGCCTCGACTCATTTGGCCTTATAACAATTGCTCATTTTAATTTACTAAGTCATATCTCATAGTTGTACTATTTGTCTACTGTCTTATGCTGAATGATTCTGCCTTTTCTATGTACACCTGTGCAACTCATTTTCTTGCCATTCCTTGCTCGTTACGTTCGACTCTTTCATGTACATATGTGCAATTCATCTAAATGTGTGCTCGTATAACCGCATTCATGTCGGTACAGTATGGTTATATATTTTAGTGCCGCGTGCAGTTTTCTTCATTCAAGGCTACTCTTCCTCTTCCTCTTCTTCTTCTTCTTCAAAAAAAAAAAAAACTGCGTTTTTTGCTTTTCGACCGTTTTCTTTTTCTGATTAACGGACCGACTGCACCCAAAAAAAAATTGCATAAATTAACAATGGTAATTTGTACAATTCATATAACTATATACCCCAGAACTACGACGACACGTGAATGACGAGACAAACGAAATATGACCGCACCTTATATGAGACACCTTCTGCAATCCCCTAATCAACTACACATCTGCAAAATATTAGGGAATAATAATTGCTCTAACTAAACTTAGACATTCGCTCACATCCCCACTGCGCGTTCACACACATAAAATTATGCTTAAGAAGACAGCCCAAACTGGACCCGTTCACAACGTTGTCAAAAGCGGACTGCGATCACAAAGTTATAAAAAATGGCACTGAGATGCGGAAATGAGAAAAACGCGATCGAATAAAGCGTGAACGAGTCGCACGACATGCTTGCTAAAGGTGCAATTCCACCTCCCCCCAACCCACCACCTCCCCTCTTTTTTTCAAACGAGCAAAACCCTCTCCGCCCCAATCCCGATTCCTCGGAGTAAGCATAGGCGATTGCCGAACTAGCATCGTGACACTTGCAATTTTCTTCACAGCTCTTTGGAAGTTGGCAAATGGCCAAATTGCCGACTTGCCCTTCAAGACTCGCACAGAGCGCGCATTCGTTGAACACAGCGATGACATGCTTCGACGAACTGCGTAAAATTAAAATTTGAGAATTTTAAAGCAGAATTGAAGCAGATTGAATTGTTCTTCGGCTACGGCAGAGGAAATTGTTCGCAGCTGTAGTGTTCTATGATGGAGAAAAGAATCAGCTTACCGATTATGGCAAAACCACTCCCAAGTTGGACAAGGTGACGAGAAATTTGAAAGCTTGATGAGCTAAGCACCTAGAAAGTGGAAGGCGTTTCAATGAATTCGGGAAGAAACAACCGTGCTAGAAAGAAATTAACTAGAAAGAAGCTAACTCCTTGGTCGTCGAGACTAGGCCGAGAGCCCAATTGTTTAGCTCAACAAGCATTTCAACGTTTAATGTTTATCGTCTTTATTTAGGAATTTTTGTCTCATCACCGCCTCGTTTCAAATGCTTCCTTTACAGTGCAAAGTTACTGCCATCCTCCTTGTAGTTCATTACTATGCAGCTGCACTGAAAGGTGGAAATGTGCACTAAGTGGGTCGCACGATGTGCGGTTTGACTGCACTCATTCGATGAGCCGGTTTCGTCAATCGTCATTAAATAACACATGCTTCCAATTGAGCGCAGAAAACCTTTTTTTTCATCGTTGATCACTTTAAAACTTCTGGCACCATTTAGCATCTCGACTTCCAGATTGTTGCTTACGAACTTAGCGAGCTGTTGTCCGCTAACAAATTTGGTAACGCACTTTTGGTATTGTTCAGTTGTTGAGGTCGTTTTTCACGTATTGCTCTCGTTTCTCCGAAGTTCTAAGGATGTCACGAATATAGGAAGCTGATTGTCATCCGCAAACATTGGGGTGTGTTACGTTTTGGGTTGAGCGCTTTCAGATCAGACAAGAGAGAAAGCGAACCGAAGTGTTGGAAGAGCCTCCACTTTGAAGGACGCGAATTTCCGCAATTTTAAAGCTAGAATAGGTGTCATCAGCAAATTTTGCAACGTGATGCTCGAAGAGAGAATTCTTGAGTGGTTAGTTTAGCGCAGGATCTGGGTTGGCTTCGTTATGGAACGCCCGGCAAGCGCTAAAGCCGCCCAAGGTACCGAAAATTCCGCCTTTTTGTATGATGTGAGCGATTTTCAATTTCTTCATGTGTTTGTCAGCCTAACACCTGTGGGTCATCCCTCGAAAGCAATGAATTTCGCGGCTGACCTCTCACAGCACCGCCAACCCCCCTCCCCCCATTAATTGATGAAGGAAGGGAAAGGGTGAGGAAAAGGGTGCTCATTTCTTGTCTGAATCTCTTTTGGGTATGAAAAAAAAAGTAGCTCACACTGGTATGAAAAAAAGACTGCAGTAAATGCCGTCTTGTTCTTCATTTCAATTCGTAATCAACCAAAGCTTTGACACCTGCCAGTCCTTGCCATCCTCAAACAACAAAATCTGACTGCAACTCCTTTCGAAATCACTTTTTTCGTTGCTTGTTCGAACCTTTCTGCATCATTATTTTCAGCTTTGACATTTTATGACACCGTTATACGAAATGTAAACTGTGGTAAATAAACCGACGAGAGAGAGTGAACAGACGACCGCTCATTCTCTTAGCTAGCAAGAAAGAAAACGAAGGGGTCTAAGGAGATTCCTCGTTTTTGTGGGGTGAAGAAAGAGAGAGGGAATGGTACTGTTGAAGAAGTAGATTCAGATTGACCTGAAATCAAAAAATCATACTGTGAAGTCGATCAGCACAACGCACAAAGCGTATTGTGATGTTGACTACTGCTGTTATGCGTGCAGTTTATGCAGTTAACGTTTGTCGTTGACAAAATCTACGAGCAGTATTATTCAAAAATTGTCTCTTACAGGCGAAAGCACTATTTACTTTATTTAACAGCGTAAGTATTTTCGTCATTTGCATTTCCTACATCTTTGTATTATCATTCAACTACCCGCATTACCTAGAACGAAGACCCTTTCCTCTAGCTTGCCATGAATTTTATGACCCCTTCCCCACCACTTAGTACATTTCTCCTCTGCCAAAAAATACGCTGAAATGTTACTGATTTCAATACTAAAATGCGTTCTCCTTTCATAAATCCATGAACTTCACGGAGCTGTGGTGCTTTAATGGAAATAATACGGTATTCGACTGAGACCAAATTACAGATCAAGTATAGGGCGAAGTTTTGTTCACAGTTACTGCAGTAAGCTTTTTTTGTTCTGTTTGCGTATGCTTAGCAATTATTCAAATTCATTTATTACACGAAACAGAAGAGAGACAAATAATTCCCCCCCCTTCCCCTTAAAAAAAAGGTGAATAAAAAATATGACGGCACTTCATTCGATGGAGAGAACATACATTATTTTAGGCAAAGCAAAACAGTTGGTCAGTCTCGTTCACATTTGTACCACAAATTATTAGCCGATGAATACATTCTCTTCATCACGAAATTTTCGAAAGCAAAATTTATCACTTTTTTTAAAATTTATCACCTGTAGTCATTAATTTTTCAATGTTGAAATATTTAAAAAATTCATTACTTCTCTCACTTATTTCCGAAAATATTTTCTCGAATAATTAATTGAGCATCATCAATCCGAATATAATCCTATTTGAACTATCTCGAAAAATTGAACAACGGAATAGGAAAACAGGTTAGTCATATGTTCATCATAAAGTGCGATAACATCGAAACAATTTTCTGAACTCGAAGACAATGAAATTTGTAATAAAAATTTTAAAAATCTTCAAATCGCGGAACCTTTTGTATATTTTCATACGATGGACTTCTTGCGAATCTAAGAAAGAAAGAACCGTTAAATTGGAAACGTGCAGAGGATAAATAAATAGATAGAGCGCAAGATAAAAGAAAGAGAGGAGGAAAACTTATGAATAACAACGCAATGAAAATACCTCCACAATATTATCACAATAAAGTTCATATCATTTGCGAACCCGTTTGATGAGCTCTGTTGTATGCCACCATCTCGGGGAAATTCATCTTTAAAACATTGAATACGGCGATACTTTATCAGATAGCTATCTAAATTAATTACCTTTTCGCTAATTTAGCGCAATATCGAAAACGTTTCGCAGTTATAACTACACTTAGCTAATTTATAAGATTCCTTTTTTAAGGATAATTATTTGTTAGATAATTTATAAAATTTCATTTGCTGCACTATTTTTAGTCGACAATAATACAGGTGAGAATTCCTCTCGATTTTAGTGCTCCTGTTTTGCATTCGTGTAAACATTTCGTGAAAGAGATATGCCCTAAAAACGTTTGTAACGTTTGCAAGTGAAAGGAAATAAGATGAGATGTTCGATATGCTTCTAAGAACGAAAATGTGAAATGGTTGCCCTTGCCGTTGGTTTGCTCCCGAGGGAATAGTATGAAATTGTGTGAGGGTGACGTTAACGACACAAAACAAAGTGTTATCGAGAAATTAAAGATAACAAGTAAAGTGTATGTGTGTGTATGTGTGTGTTGGATGTGAGGCGGCAACAGAACAACAAACATAAACATGACGTGTGTCGTTGCATAACAAGTTATTTAAGAGTCAAGTATGTCCCTAATCTTGCACATCGATCCCACTTTAAAATGCTTTGTGCGATAAGAAGTGAAAATACTTAGTTCCTAGGAGGCATAACGCCCCATTAGATCGCCAAACAATGCCTAAATCGGAGTTCGAAATGAGCACTTGAATCAGAACTGTGTGCAAACCTTTATATTTTATTCGATGTTTCCACTAGTCTTATGCATCTAAGGTAATCATTTTTGCAAAAGAAATTTAGAAATAAAGTGCTCTAGAAGACAATTTAGCGAAATTAGTTCATATGTATAGATGCGCAATCCCTCTACGGAGGAGACGGGATGGAAAGAAGAGAAGCGATTCTGGCATGGTTGGTCACTTCCGCCATCAGCAAATGTTCTAATGAGTATGCGATGACGCAAAACGCATCGCGAAATCGAGGAGCACTGTTTTGGTGGAAGTATCCCTAGCAAACATGAAGCAATAACAATGCCAAACGTTATTCAAACTCTGGCATGGTTGGTCACTTCCGCCATCAGCAAATGTTCTAATGAGTATGCGATGACGCAAAACGCATCGCGAAATCGAGGAGCACTGTTTTGGTGGAAGTATCCCTAGCAAACATGAAGCAATAACAATGCCAAACGTTATTCAAACTCTGGCATGGTTGGTCACTTCCGCCATCAGCAAATGTTCTAATGAGTATGCGATGACGCAAAACGCATCGCGAAATCGAGGAGCACTGTTTTGGTGGAAGTATCCCTAGCAAACATGAAGCAATAACAATGCCAAACGTTATTCAAACTCTGGCATGGTTGGTCACTTCCGCCATCAGCAAATGTTCTAATGAGTATGCGATGACGCAAAACGCATCGCGAAATCGAGGAGCACTGTTTTGGTGGAAGTATCCCTAGCAAACATGAAGCAATAACAATGCCAAACGTTATTCAAACTCTGGCATGGTTGGTCACTTCCGCCATCAGCAAATGTTCTAATGAGTATGCGATGACGCAAAACGCATCGCGAAATCGAGGAGCACTGTTTTGGTGGAAGTATCCCTAGCAAACATGAAGCAATAACAATGCCAAACGTTATTCAAACTCTGGCATGGTTGGTCACTTCCGCCATCAGCAAATGTTCTAATGAGTATGCGATGACGCAAAACGCATCGCGAAATCGAGGAGCACTGTTTTGGTGGAAGTATCCCTAGCAAACATGAAGCAATAACAATGCCAAACGTTATTCAAACTCTGGCATGGTTGGTCACTTCCGCCATCAGCAAATGTTCTAATGAGTATGCGATGACGCAAAACGCATCGCGAAATCGAGGAGCACTGTTTTGGTGGAAGTATCCCTAGCAAACATGAAGCAATAACAATGCCAAACGTTATTCAAACTCTGGCATGGTTGGTCACTTCCGCCATCAGCAAATGTTCTAATGAGTATGCGATGACGCAAAACGCATCGCGAAATCGAGGAGCACTGTTTTGGTGGAAGTATCCCTAGCAAACATGAAGCAATAACAATGCCAAACGTTATTCAAACTCTGGCATGGTTGGTCACTTCCGCCATCAGCAAATGTTCTAATGAGTATGCGATGACGCAAAACGCATCGCGAAATCGAGGAGCACTGTTTTGGTGGAAGTATCCCTAGCAAACATGAAGCAATAACAATGCCAAACGTTATTCAAACTCTGGCATGGTTGGTCACTTCCGCCATCAGCAAATGTTCTAATGAGTATGCGATGACGCAAAACGCATCGCGAAATCGAGGAGCACTGTTTTGGTGGAAGTATCCCTAGCAAACATGAAGCAATAACAATGCCAAACGTTATTCAAACTCTGGCATGGTTGGTCACTTCCGCCATCAGCAAATGTTCTAATGAGTATGCGATGACGCAAAACGCATCGCGAAATCGAGGAGCACTGTTTTGGTGGAAGTATCCCTCGGATGGGGAATTTTAAAGCAGAATTGAAGCAGATTGAATTGTTCTTCGGCTACGGCAGAGGAAATTGTTCGCAGCTGTAGTGTTCTATGATGGAGAAAAGAATCAGCTTACCGATTATGGCAAAACCACTCCCAAGTTGGACAAGGTGACGAGAAATTTGAAAGCTTGATGAGCTAAGCACCTAGAAAGTGGAAGGCGTTTCAATGAATTCGGGAAGAAACAACCGTGCTAGAAAGAAATTAACTAGAAAGAAGCTAACTCCTTGGTCGTCGAGACTAGGCCGAGAGCCCAATTGTTTAGCTCAACAAGCATTTCAACGTTTAATGTTTATCGTCTTTATTTAGGAATTTTTGTCTCATCACCGCCTCGTTTCAAATGCTTCCTTTACAGTGCAAAGTTACTGCCATCCTCCTTGTAGTTCATTACTATGCAGCTGCACTGAAAGGTGGAAATGTGCACTAAGTGGGTCGCACGATGTGCGGTTTGACTGCACTCATTCGATGAGCCGGTTTCGTCAATCGTCATTAAATAACACATGCTTCCAATTGAGCGCAGAAAACCTTTTTTTTCATCGTTGATCACTTTAAAACTTCTGGCACCATTTAGCATCTCGACTTCCAGATTGTTGCTTACGAACTTAGCGAGCTGTTGTCCGCTAACAAATTTGGTAACGCACTTTTGGTATTGTTCAGTTGTTGAGGTCGTTTTTCACGTATTGCTCTCGTTTCTCCGAAGTTCTAAGGATGTCACGAATATAGGAAGCTGATTGTCATCCGCAAACATTGGGGTGTGTTACGTTTTGGGTTGAGCGCTTTCAGATCAGACAAGAGAGAAAGCGAACCGAAGTGTTGGAAGAGCCTCCACTTTGAAGGACGCGAATTTCCGCAATTTTAAAGCTAGAATAGGTGTCATCAGCAAATTTTGCAACGTGATGCTCGAAGAGAGAATTCTTGAGTGGTTAGTTTAGCGCAGGATCTGGGTTGGCTTCGTTATGGAACGCCCGGCAAGCGCTAAAGCCGCCCAAGGTACCGAAAATTCCGCCTTTTTGTATGATGTGAGCGATTTTCAATTTCTTCATGTGTTTGTCAGCCTAACACCTGTGGGTCATCCCTCGAAAGCAATGAATTTCGCGGCTGACCTCTCACAGCACCGCCAACCCCCCTCCCCCCATTAATTGATGAAGGAAGGGAAAGGGTGAGGAAAAGGGTGCTCATTTCTTGTCTGAATCTCTTTTGGGTATGAAAAAAAAAGTAGCTCACACTGGTATGAAAAAAAGACTGCAGTAAATGCCGTCTTGTTCTTCATTTCAATTCGTAATCAACCAAAGCTTTGACACCTGCCAGTCCTTGCCATCCTCAAACAACAAAATCTGACTGCAACTCCTTTCGAAATCACTTTTTTCGTTGCTTGTTCGAACCTTTCTGCATCATTATTTTCAGCTTTGACATTTTATGACACCGTTATACGAAATGTAAACTATGGTAAATAAACCGACGAGAGAGAGTGAACAGACGACCGCTCATTCTCTTAGCTAGCAAGAAAGAAAACGAAGGGGTCTAAGGAGATTCCTCGTTTTTGTGGGGTGAAGAAAGAGAGAGGGAATGGTACTGTTGAAGAAGTAGATTCAGATTGACCTGAAATCAAAAAATCATACTGTGAAGTCGATCAGCACAACGCACAAAGCGTATTGTGATGTTGACTACTGCTGTTATGCGTGCAGTTTATGCAGTTAACGTTTGTCGTTGACAAAATCTACGAGCAGTATTATTCAAAAATTGTCTCTTACAGGCGAAAGCACTATTTACTTTATTTAACAGCGTAAGTATTTTCGTCATTTGCATTTCCTACATCTTTGTATTATCATTCAACTACCCGCATTACCTAGAACGAAGACCCTTTCCTCTAGCTTGCCATGAATTTTATGACCCCTTCCCCACCACTTAGTACATTTCTCCTCTGCCAAAAAATACGCTGAAATGTTACTGATTTCAATACTAAAATGCGTTCTCCTTTCATAAATCCATGAACTTCACGGAGCTGTGGTGCTTTAATGGAAATAATACGGTATTCGACTGAGACCAAATTACAGATCAAGTATAGGGCGAAGTTTTGTTCACAGTTACTGCAGTAAGCTTTTTTTGTTCTGTTTGCGTATGCTTAGCAATTATTCAAATTCATTTATTACACGAAACAGAAGAGAGACAAATAATTCCCCCCCCTTCCCCTTAAAAAAAAGGTGAATAAAAAATATGACGGCACTTCATTCGATGGAGAGAACATACATTATTTTAGGCAAAGCAAAACAGTTGGTCAGTCTCGTTCACATTTGTACCACAAATTATTAGCCGATGAATACATTCTCTTCATCACGAAATTTTCGAAAGCAAAATTTATCACTTTTTTTAAAATTTATCACCTGTAGTCATTAATTTTTCAATGTCGAAATATTTAAAAAATTCATTACTTCTCTCACTTATTTCCGAAAATATTTTCTCGAATAATTAATTGAGCATCATCAATCCGAATATAATCCTATTTGAACTATCTCGAAAAATTGAACAACGGAATAGGAAAACAGGTTAGTCATATGTTCATCATAAAGTGCGATAACATCGAAACAATTTTCTGAACTCGAAGACAATGAAATTTGTAATAAAAATTTTAAAAATCTTCAAATCGCGGAACCTTTTGTATATTTTCATACGATGGACTTCTTGCGAATCTAAGAAAGAAAGAACCGTTAAATTGGAAACGTGCAGAGGATAAATAAATAGATAGAGCGCAAGATAAAAGAAAGAGAGGAGGAAAACTTATGAATAACAACGCAATGAAAATACCTCCACAATATTATCACAATAAAGTTCATATCATTTGCGAACCCGTTTGATGAGCTCTGTTGTATGCCACCATCTCGGGGAAATTCATCTTTAAAACATTGAATACGGCGATACTTTATCAGATAGCTATCTAAATTAATTACCTTTTCGCTAATTTAGCGCAATATCGAAAACGTTTCGCAGTTATAACTACACTTAGCTAATTTATAAGATTCCTTTTTTAAGGATAATTATTTGTTAGATAATTTATAAAATTTCATTTGCTGCACTATTTTTAGTCGACAATAATACAGGTGAGAATTCCTCTCGATTTTAGTGCTCCTGTTTTGCATTCGTGTAAACATTTCGTGAAAGAGATATGCCCTAAAAACGTTTGTAACGTTTGCAAGTGAAAGGAAATAAGATGAGATGTTCGATATGCTTCTAAGAACGAAAATGTGAAATGGTTGCCCTTGCCGTTGGTTTGCTCCCGAGGGAATAGTATGAAATTGTGTGAGGGTGACGTTAACGACACAAAACAAAGTGTTATCGAGAAATTAAAGATAACAAGTAAAGTGTATGTGTGTGTATGTGTGTGTTGGATGTGAGGCGGCAACAGAACAACAAACATAAACATGACGTGTGTCGTTGCATAACAAGTTATTTAAGAGTCAAATATGTCCCTAATCTTGCACATCGATCCCACTTTAAAATGCTTTGTGCGATAAGAAGTGAAAATACTTAGTTCCTAGGAGGCATAACGCCCCATTAGATCGCCAAACAATGCCTAAATCGGAGTTCGAAATGAGCACTTGAATCAGAACTGTGTGCAAACCTTTATATTTTATTCGATGTTTCCACTAGTCTTATGCATCTAAGGTAATCATTTTTGCAAAAGAAATTTAGAAATAAAGTGCTCTAGAAGACAATTTAGCGAAATTAGTTCATATGTATAGATGCGCAATCCCTCTACGGAGGAGACGGGATGGAAAGAAGAGAAGCGATTCTGGCATGGTTGGTCACTTCCGCCATCAGCAAATGTTCTAATGAGTATGCGATGACGCAAAACGCATCGCGAAATCGAGGAGCACTGTTTTGGTGGAAGTATCCCTAGCAAACATGAAGCAATAACAATGCCAAACGTTATTCAAACTGATATCCTACTGCCGCTCCCTTGAAAGTTCTTAGTGGTTTATCCATTCGTTAATATCCGCTCACAGTTCAGCTAAAATATTTTGTATGTGAAAGCCACGATGAACCTCGTCCAATGTTTTTTCATGACTTCTTTTAAACCCCATAAACGGATGCATTTGAACGCCAAGGTACATGCTGCAATAACGAACTCCCCAATATGCAGGCTTAGACACTCAACTTTTTAGCATCAACTATAAACCTCGAAGGCATAATAACTTATCGTGACTACACCTTCCAGGTACTATAACTTACCGAGACTAAACCTCCCAGGTAGTCGCCTCCACCACATGTGTATCATATGAATCCGCTTCACTCTATTAGCACAATAAAGCTTGCCTTCTTTTGACAATGTTGTTCATTCACTCCAACAAAGGAAGACACCTACTACAGTACACAGCGATAAAATTTAATTTTAAAAAATGAAACGAGAGAGTCGCGTCACCGAATGAGAATGCAGTGACTGATATCACATTTTGGAGATTGGCTCAGCATCAACGTGTTTTCAGTGGCTCTATAATGATCGGTTTCTCTCCTTTCACCGTCTCCGAATCCGACGCTAACAATTTCTTACTCTCGTCACTATTGTGGGGTGAAATCTGAAATGAGATCAGCTTTGAAATTAATGCATTCAGGTAAAAACTGCATGTGCGCTAATACTCCACACAAATTTGAAATTCTGTTGAGGAGAAAGGGTAGGGCAGACGAGAGAAGAGGGGGAACGAAGGGGTGAGGGGGGAAGGGAACTTCCTCCGTTCGAATGGACAAGTTGGAAGTAGAGGGTTTTTAGGGAAGAAATTCAAAATTTCGACCAATCATTTTCGATCAACCCGGTGCGAAAAGTGATGCTACGTTGAATTCTTAGTCCATCTGGAAGGAGGAATGCATTCTTACGTCAAAGGCTTAAGGGAAAGGGGATGGGCTTGTTCGATAAATATTATTAAAATGTGGAATGTTTAACTGCAAAAGTTTGGATGCAAATTCCACGGAACAGTTCAACGGAAGTGAGGACGGAGTTCGGTTAACGAAATACCGAAATTTCATATCGGTCTGATTAAGACTGATAAAGAGATCCGCTAAGAAAGATTGAGCTTTTTTAATTAGATGCCATTCCCGACTTGCAGCTTTTCTCGCTTCTTTTTTTGGCAAACACCCACTTTCAAACAACATCACGGCGGCTACAAGTCTGTGCGTAAGTATGTACGTGCGTATTTGCGTGTCAGACGTCAACCTTTCCGGTATTTTCAGCTCAGAAACCATTGAAGGCGAAGTTATGAACTTTGGTAGGTATAATATCATTTATGGGCAAAATGATACTTTTCGCAGATGACCTGCAACTCCCATACACGTGCGAAGAAAGTGAAAAAACAAATGTGGCGAATCTTATAGAAGAAGATAGGGAAAAAATCATAAAATATCTAAGAGAAGCACCAGAGATGAAAATAAATGAGTCAAAAACAGCTATCACCAGATTCGGAAGACCGCGAACTAAAAAGCGACTAGCTAGTGTGACCGTTCCGAAGATTTGCGGAGAAAAAATAACTGTTAAAATGACACCCGTAACCTAGGCTTACTAGGATAGCCTAACCTTCCGAGCCCATTTTGATAACGTATCCCGTTCGTGTTCAAAACTTCTACACCATATGAAAACAATAAAGCAACACATGAATATGAGATGCATAACCATGCTAAGAAACGCCTATGTAATCCCCAGAATTAGG
>JPKZ01002982.1:30546-52831 GCA_000803305.1 Toxocara canis | reverse complement strand
ACCCTTCCCCCTCCGCCCAATCAACTGATCCACTCTTGAAGAGAGGCCTGTCGTTAGCCCCGCTTCGAAACGGCATCAAAGCGAATGTGTGTTTGGTAAGGCAAGGGTTTGTTTGCAGATGGAGATTTCACAGTTAAGCACGATTTGATAGGCAATAGCTTTTCCTTCTAGGGAAGAAGCCTTCCCTTAAACAGTGAAAAACAAAAGTCTTTCCTCGAACGGAAGTCATTATCCAAAGACTGTGAAAGATCCAAGTGAATACATTAACCAAACGTGAGGATAAATAACACATTTTTTGGCAATTATCGCAAATTATGAGAGGATACGTGAATATACTACCGCCGACAATCAAAACCCGCACTCCATTGCACATCTCCTCAGATCAAGAAAAAAACCTCCCGTGTGGTGTTTGATGAAACCCTGCCCGTCAAAAAATATCGAAAACTGCGAATTTCAAAACGAAATACCGTAATCCGAAAATTGACTGATACTCCTTCAATGTTTGTGCGTTCCTACCACTTTTTTTTGTCGAAATTCGCATACGTTTCCACCCCATTCACACTAAACTTCTGTTTAAACAGATACTTAGATAAGTGCCTACACATCACTGTAGAAAAATTCGCCTTCTAAACGAAAATCGCATAGCATGAGGGAAGCGGATTTAACGTGCATCGATGGTGGTATTCGACGAAGTTGTGAATAGACAATTCGGCGGTGCTCACTGTTACCTTTCTGCTTAGTGTAATCAAAGTAAGAACGTCATATACAGAAACATTGCCAGCACATACAACTGAAATTTTACATTAATATTTGCTCGGGAAAAAAACGCTGAAAGACAACAGCGAACACGATTGCAATTCTCATCTCGTCAATCCGTCACAAACGAAACGAAGCGAACGGCATACCTGATTCTTGAGCGGAAACACTCGGCGAGACTACCCTTTCGAAAGCCATCGTTTTGACGATGCTCAGCTTGGACGATCGATGATTCAAGTAGTGGTAGTCGCAAAATTTGTCTTGTTGAGTTCCAAAGATGCAAACAGTTATTTTGCCGTCTTCTCGAAATCTTCTGGCAGCAGTGAGATTCACAGCGACAAGCTAACATTAAACCTCATTGCGTTTCAAACGGAGCGTTGCCTTCGGCGACTCAGCAAAGTGCGCATCTATCAATTACTTTTGGCATGCGACTCAGTTGAGAACATTGAGAGCGGATGAAATCTGAAGAAATAGGACACAAGCTAAAACAAAAGAGTAAACCACACTATGCACGTAGTCTCATGCAGCCGTCTAGCAGCAATGAGAAGACAAACATTATTGAGTGGCTCAAAATGCATAATGTCTATCCCAACAACTCATGAGCTTTGTTCGTTTCCAAGCGATTCATTGTATCGTTATTTTGCGATTATCCTTCAACAGTGTGCTGAGCATCAAATAAACGAGATGGTCGTCTTACCCTGTTGTTCTACCGTGTCCTTTTTGCAACAGACACTTTGCATATATATATATATATATATGCATATATATATATGCAAATATATATGAGCCCATTCTCTGAAAATGGTGGAAAACAGAGGCCCAGGGCTTCCATTCAGCGGAAAACGGTAGTGATTTATTTGTTTCGACGTTGCGCAATTCCAAATATTATGGACGCACTATATGCAACGCAGAGAGTACAGTCGAAAAGTCGCACTCACTAAAAAGGACAGCGAACGTAATTGAAAACGAAGCTGAATCAGACTACTGAAATCGACAAATATCGCAAATTGGATTGATTAACAACTCTAATAATTTAGCTCATTGCATTGCATCAGAAAGCGGAAACAAATTTTTTGCGAGCAATTCGCAATTCCTCTCCATTTTCTCACAGAAGCGGTAAACGAATGCTGCACGCAGATGAAAGGTGAAGAGCATGATAAGCTTCAGCTCCGATCAACCTGTTAGACTGTTGTATCCATCCAAACTGTAAAGCTCTAAGGTTTTAGGGATTCATAGAAACAGTCCATCCGTCATAGTTTCATTTTTAGGAAGGGCTTATATTCGGGTGAAAACGTTACATGAATGCCGATGCAGACCAATTGTTGCAAATGGATTTGAAGTGTAGAGGGAAGCAGCGAGCGTAAAGCCACGGCACCGCAGGCAGAAGTGTCTCTGGGCCTAAAGCAATGAATGCCGCGGAGGCAACATGGAGTGAGCAATGATCCGAATGGCGTCATTTTTATTGGGATTCGATGAACATCGACGATAGATACATTCCTTCAAGGCGGACTAACAGCAATTTTATCTTCTCAACCCCACTTTGACCTTAAATCGCACTTCTATAGATTGAGCACCTCATTGACGAGCTTCACTCTATGAATCAATCTCTCGAGAGTCTATCAATCTCTCAAAAGCTGTGGTATAGTTGTGAACTGCAATCGAGGTTACCGATCACCCCTTATAAAAAACCTAGGAATCCCATGCGGAAGTAGCGCTTCTCTCAATGAATGATCCAGACAAATCTTCGTTGCAAATGTCCCTTATAAGGACTTTCATTCTCTACGAATACAGACACCGTTGACAGAAAAATTATCGTTTAAGTGCTCGTTTGGAATACAACATCTGATTGTCACACACGGCCATCCTCCCACCCCTTCGTTAAAAAATTCTTTAGACGACGCGCTTGATTGCTATCGTAGGATGTAAGCACCGTTACATGGAATGAGCGGTTAAGGGCGACGGTTGCCCAATTGTGGTGATTATGAGACCAATGAAAGGGGGTTAACAAGTACATTACGAAATTGCCGTATAAACATTTGTTGGCTGAAAATGAGCAATTAGGAGAGTTCCGTATTGACGATCGACACACAAATTACGTTGCGTCAGCCGAAGCCTTACGCACTCGGTGCTATCCGTTGTGTAATCGGATTCGAATTCGTTACAACGAGCCACATCCGCATTACGCACAAATCAAATCACCTAAGCTTCACAAGTTTAATCGAGCACCGTAGCCAAATGCAAGATTTTTGGGATGGAAAGCAGCGCGAAATGAGAGTAATAAAACTATAAAATGTTCATTTTCGTGAAGAGGAAACGATAAAAATTTTTGGAAGAAACACGGACGCCTTGCAACCTCTTCTTTCAACTAGGCTCATCGTTTATTGTGATAACAATATAGCGCATGTATAACCTCCCTCAATGGTATTTTTATTGCTTAACATTTGGCGTTATGAACTTACAATAAATGCTTAATTTTTTGTGGAAAAATTGTGCAAAGAATGCTGGACTTTGAAAAATGCGGGGGAAGGGGGGCGGGGGAACGAAAGTAATGACTGTAAACGATGTTATTTTTTTCTTCAAAACAACAAAATCGAATGCATGGTAGAGAACGTCACATTATATTGGCCATTTCCTCTATCATACCAGCCGTTAGTGTATATTTTATAATGAAGCATCGTCACTGCAAAAAGTACTAACGATCCCAGATGATTTTCGAGAAAACATCGTTTTTTAGTCAAACTGCAAATGAAAAGCGATTGCAAAATTCACTGGCATTTTCGGTATGTGCAAATATTAAGTGACCTTCGAATGTCGCACTGAGCGCGCTTCCTTCTCCTACATTCCTCCTCTATGCTGCTATATTCTGTTTAACCAATTTAGTAATTTTAGCTTCAGTAGTTCCGAGCTGAAACGATGGCGCAAACGAATGCATATAGGCACGGTGTGCATGCAATGCACACATGCATATAGAAATGGACGTGACATCGCCATAGTGAGCTTTGCAACTTAAAGCAGATAAAAGGGAACATTACTGAACGCTATATCAAAGTAGTTTTCGACAGGCGATTATGTAGGTAATAGAGATAGTGCGGCCGCATAGTCCAAGTATGGTATGACAGAGCTTCAAAGCCTGAAGGAAAAAAGAGGTGCAATCAACTCCTATTACTTTAAAATAATCGATGAAATGCCCAAAAAACTGTCACAGGTAGAGAAAGGAAAAGCGTCGATTAAGTAAACAAAAAGCAGATTGCAGAAATCCTTTAGATGCAACCTCCCATGTAGGTTCGTTCATCAGCGGAAGTGTTCTTAATTCGAAGCTGCATTGAAGCAAATGTCTTGAATTTTTGGAGTCATACGGCCGTCAGAAAGCGTCAAACCAATGGCGCTCTTATTCTTATTTGCTTCGAGTAGTGTCCATCTATGCAATTCTGTGGCGATATCTCAACCATATGGATCGACTAGGCGAATCACATGAAAACTGAGTTTTGAGAAATTGAATTTAACATTCGACAAATGCGCCCTGCACAGAGGGTTCGTATCATCTACTGAGGTGAACAGTACTATTGCGATATCACCGCTATCTGATAGGAAAACTATTTGATCTTAATGCTTACGTTCATTTCACAACAGTGTCCCTGTTGGAATCTGAGCGTGCGTCTTTTAGATTTTTTCGGTAGCGAAGTGTTTAGTGCCTTTAGCACAACGCAAAGAAAAAACACATAGCTGGTAATCGACAAACCAGATGTATCGTTAGAGTCATTGAATACACGATCATAAATCACGACTGTGAATCACGAGCGCAGCTTGACGATTCATGACTCCTGCAACAATTGCCTTTTTATCTTTAAGTACTCACTGGACTGATTGCCTTTCTCTCTTTTTTTCGCTATTTTTTAAAAATCGTTCTGGGCAAACGAGCAGATGTTCCCCATCTGTACTCTCATTTGCATAACGGTTTCTCTTTTTTCATATCATCGGATTTTGAATGGTCGCCAATCAACGTCATGAAAGAGTTTATTAGTGTCTGCAAAGCAATGCGCTCATCCTTATTGCTTTTTGGCAAAATTGCTGATCACTATTATTGAATTCTTTTTTTTGATTGACGATTTCATGCGTTGCCCTCATGCGCTACAACATTTTCGTCCATTCTTTTCGACGATTCTCAACGCGGAATCGAAACGGCCCGATCACTGACAACGAATAGACCAACATTTCGAGTGCCTCTTTTTATTGGCCAATTTGTATCGCTCATCCTTAGAAGAGCGTTTCGACGAGCTACAACGCATCAGTCTTAATGGCCTCCGAATTGACCTGACATATTCCAATATTTTGTTCAGTTCGCTGGTTCGTACTACTCGACCATTGGCACCGTGCGCATCATCGAGTGGATGTGCTGCGGTGGTAATAGGATGATGCCCATCCTGGTGAATAGCGTTGTTTTATTATGCCAGTGAGGGTTGTTTTTGTAAACGAATTCATTAACTTCCATTTTGCAGTTATGTAAGTCATCTGGTTCCCATTAAAGTTTATGTGATTTCTAAAAAAATGATTTGTGTTTCAATCAATCGATGCATGTGCAGCGAGCGGCAAAAAACATACAGGATTATGTCTCCTTTGTTCGTATAGATCAGCGCAGCACATCGTACGGAAACCGCTACGGAAGAATATTGCAACGGTGAATGGGTATTGTAAGCAAAACAAAATTTTGAACTGTATTCAATGCAAAGATTTCATTGAAGAAGAAGCTCCTTTATTAAGGAAACAGTATAGTAGAAATGGCGCATACTGCGATTTTTTGAGGCACGAGTTAAGGAAAAATAGACGCCGCCCGGCACCATCAAATCTTCCATGTGCTCCTAAACCCGACATTGGCCTAACTGAGAGGGCACCTCAACTTCCACGAAGGGGTCGTTCGTCTACGCCGCCTGCACGAGGTGGTCATTGCACGGGACGCTTTCAGTAACTCATCTTATCCACTGAGATAAGACGAGCAAGTTTACGTGAGAATTTTCAATCGTGTCTCTCCAGCGGCCTTAATCACCCAGCTGCTTCTGACGGGCAAAGCATCCCATCTGCAGGAGGCTTTAGGAATGGTGAAGTCTGCGAGCATTGTTCATGACTTCTTATATGTTCTGCACGTACACTTTTTGACATACGTCTTCATGTTCTCATTGATATCAGATCAGACCATCAATAAATTAAGTCAAAAAAAGATCATAATCGAAATTAATTGGCCAATAAATCAAATTAGTCGATCGATCAATGTTTGAGATTCTAAATGTGTTTGAAACAAAGACCGGATTCATCGAATGAACGATATAATTTATTCGCAAAATGCACTGCATGTCACGGTGACCCAAAAAGGGAAAACGTTTGCGACGCTATTGTCGTGTAGAACACATGGTCCCTATATACGGCGAATGACGACCGTGAGGTTTGCTGCAATTTTTATCAAATTTTAAAACCACTCTCAATCCCCTCCCTTCCCCCTCCTCTCCCTCCCCCCATCACGCAGCATTCTCCTCAAACGCGGTCTTCCTTCAAATTTCGCCCAAAAATTTTTCTCTTGCCACCAAACATTTTATAAAAGTCCTCATAAAGTTCGGCTCGCCCTCAAATCCAGTTCCCCTTCCAGTCCTCTTCAACGCACCACTCCATAAAAAACCCCCCTTCCCTCACCAGTGTGAAATATTACATGTAGTTCTTTGTCATCACAGATCATGGAACGTTTTAGATCACTTCCATTCATCTGTAACAGCTCTCCTTCGATAATGAGATTCTGCGCAATATATGCACATAATTATGCGCATCAATTACTTTAGAGCTTAAACAAAAATTTTTTCGCTGCCGTTGTTTTTTTATTGTGACATTTAACAAAGTTATTGCACATCGCCATATTCAGTCTAAGCAGATTCTCAAAAGCACAACACATATTCATCAAATCAATAGCGCTACTCAATGCGACAAGTATGCACTTTTCAGCAGCATTATTCACTTCTCAATAGGGACTAAATAACATTTGTTGGTCAGTTTGTTAAATCGATTGATATGGTGCGGCGGAAAAGTTTAACAGCTCACCATTCATTATTCGTTTATATTTGCAGCAGCTATATTTTCCGCTTTATGTACTCCAAATTAAGCCTTGTGTTTACCTAACACTTCCCTCTTACTCTGCCTTCTATTTCTTCACGAATGAAATTTTCGCAGTTTTTTTCTATATATTTGGCTATTAGCGGTAAACTCTTTCATTATGGAGTTCGCATCTCATTTTCTACCTTGTGGGTTGCAAAATTCTTTTGCACTTTCCAAATGAACACCAATAGTAACAAGTCAATTAAGCGGCGAAATTTCACTTTGGAATTTGTAATGATAAAAATTATTTCATTCCGATCATCTCGGCCACTAAATTTTATAAAATTTCAACCCGGTTTTTGAAGTTTTTTCACTAAAACAAAGGAGAAGAAATCGAGGAGGTTTTATAGTGAAAAGTGGAAATTTGTACTTTATTTTATAAAAGCGCAAATGGAATGACGAGTTATTAAGGCGAACGAAGGTCATTGCCAGAACTAAATCATCAAGTTGACCGTATCCGCTATATGCCGTAGTTATCTCTGGTACCATCTCTCATAGATGTAACGTTACGCATAGAAACATAAGTGATGTGGCGAATTTGCGTTTAAACTTGACCTAAAGGGAATTAATAACGCAATGTCTCGAAAAAAGCCCCTTGACAAAATCTTCCTCTGGGAAACCCCCTCTTACTCTCGTTCATTAACGGTGCGAAAAAATCTGCTTGATGTATCATCCAATTACCCTTCTTCATTCTAGGAAGCGGTGAACTTTATAGTGCCTGTGGAGGTTTTACTTGAAGTCATATAACAGCGTAATATATGTTATGGCAATTGCAGTGAGCGAATCAATAAAAAGCTTTTTAAGCTGAACGCAATTGCTTAATGTCGCGTAGATGCCTTATTACGTGTCGCCTTAGTGCCTTATTAGGTGTCGCATAGGTGCCTTATTAAGTGTCGCGTAGGTGCCTTATTAGGTGTCGCGTAGGTGCCTTATTAGGTGTCGCATAGGTGCCTTTTTAGGCGTCGCGTAGGTGCCTTATTGGGTGTCGCGTAGGTGCGTCGGTGCCTTATTTAATAAAATTTAGAAGAGATGGGATACTTTGTCGACGTCGTCGCTCTCTGTGTGTTTGTCTTTTGGTGTGAGGCGAAAATGGAACGTGCCTCATCAGAACGACCAAAACTGAACGAACTGAATCTACTAAAGAAACCGCTGAATCTTTACATAACGACAAATGGAGTGCATGCTGAGGTTCATGACGGCGTCGTTAATGCTGAGGTGGATTTCCTTGATGATGTGCATTAAACATTCAACATCTTCTTTGTTTAATCAATTCTTAAACTTAAATTTCACCACTCAAGAATTTTCTCGCTTTTGTGGTCGCATCTTAGCAATCTTGGCTGATTGTTATTTCCCTACGTTTACTCCATGTGGGTGGCTTCAGTGGACGCGTTGGGAATGGCACATTTTGGTTATTTGGGAATAGAAGAGAAGGGGGACGGGAGAACGTATATCATTCTTGCTTTGATGCCTAATCTGACCAAAAGGTGTGATTACGTGAACATTGCAAGTTGCTAAGTGATGACTTGGTTGCCTTTTTTTAAAATTAATTTTCTTTATTCATTTTGAAATCGTTTGGCCAGAAACGAGTGCAATAGTAAACATACATACGTAGGTAATAGTCATGGAGACATACCATATCCGTTAGAGGTATTTTCCATATCCACCACAGCAGTTACCGTCTTTGCTACGGGCGTCGTTGAAGAGCTGGCATTTTGCTTAATGGCTCCCCTTCATTCACGACTTGCTCCAATGCCCAAACAATTTTTGTAATTTCGTTATTTTAATATTTTTATACCATACGTCTTCGCTTGTTTTTCATTTCCAAAATGTTCTGCATTCGCAAATAATATGACACGATAAAGAGTAAGGAACACATATTTCTCTTCACTGAGTTCTTCAGCTTTTGCGTATCACTCGATCCACGCATATATTACTTTTGAGTGTACAAATAAAAGAATTCGTTGTTATATGAACAGTGAGATCGCATATTCAAGCAACGAGATCCACTTTCATCTTTATGTGTTCATAAACTGGAATCGAATCGATTCCCTTAACACTGCAGATCAATTTCCTCCTCGTCTCAAAAGCGTTCCGAAAAACAGTACTAGTGGAGAAATTATTTTGGATTTGATGAGCTTTTGAATTGCATCCTTTCTCGACCGTAGAAATGGCAACGACAGAAGGCAAATTAGCTACTTTCATATGTTCGCTTCGGCCTTTACTATTTCATGCGCGATCGGGTGCACGATTTTTATCTTTTTCACGAATTTATCTTTCTTGGGAGTAAAAATATGAACGGCACACTTTTCTTGATTCGTTCACACCAAAATAATACCAACCGATAAAATGAACAGGAAAAAATCATGTTCTTTACCGCAAGAAAATCACTGATAATTGAGAATTTTAATGCATGAAATTTACTTTTTACCACACAAGTGATTTTTGGGAGTGAACAGCGGAGCGAAACAGAGAGAACAGGGACTCTGAGTTGAGCTGCCAACGAAAAGAGATTTATTTCGATCAATTCTCAAAAAACTGTAGGGTATCGTTTGACGTCTTTCCTTAGGTCAAATCCCTATGCTCCTCTTTTGCACCCCTTTCTTTCACGCCTTCCATCCATCTCACCACCTCTCCACCATCTTCAGCTCTTAAACAAACTGTCGTTTTTGCAGGGTATTCAAGTGCAATATTTGGAAACGAAACCCCCCTTCCTGATAAAACACCGCGGCGACGTGCTGTACCTTCATGGAGCGTCGTTTTCTTCTCGTACGTGGAACGAAGGTCGACCATCAATACTTCAAATGAGCGCAGCGGCTGGTTACCGCACAGTGGCGATCGATCTTCCCGGTAAATAAATGAGCCAACTTTTTTTGGCCACTAGGTTTCACTGAAAAATATACCAACGATGCAGCACGTAAAATCTACTGTTCTTTTTTTTATGTAAAGTTTTCTTTATTTTCCGTGGCGTTGTTTTTCCTCAATTGTCTTTTGAATGCCTCTTTCCAGGCATCCAGCATTTCTACATGTACTGCCCACTGTTTCCTTATCGTTTTGCTTCACACACGCATTTATCATTACAAAAGACTTTTCACTTCTGTTCACTTAACTCGGAAACCTTTGACTGTTGCATGGCTGATTACTGTTGCCTTCAATCGCAATGTTTCGATCAAATTTTTGCTGTAAAGTGGTGAGATGAAAAACGAAAATGCTCGAAAACGGTATGACTGCGCCACATTCCAACAAACCAAAAGTCATTATCACTCTCGTTTAAAAAAAAAAAAAAAAACTTTTAAAGACTCATTTGTCAGTATCACCTTTCCCATCCACTGCAAGCTACCGAAAAAAAACTTCTTCAAGAGTCGCATTCTCGAGCACACATTCACTAATAAAATGTTCGCCAAATCGAGAGCAAGTAAGAGACAGTTTGTGAGGAGAAACATTCGAGAATGCAGTGGTGATCAATGCGGTATTGCAACACTATTAAAATAGTTTTGTCTATTTAACGTTTACATGCAGAAGTGCAAAAGTAAGAGTTGGCATTTAATGCTCGCGTCTTTAAAATAATAAAAAAGCTATTATTTCTACTGGCTTAGAATCATTTGCGGTGAAAATCGTACGTAAAGTATTCTTTATTCCTATCGGACAACGGCTTACGCGATCAGGTTGCGTCGTTACTGTTAAATTTATTTGCTAGATATAACAGCGACAACGTATAACATCCGTTGTATAAGTAATATTTTTCGTTTGAGGTTTTTCTCAAAGTCAAACAGTTGGACGTGAACCAGGAGACAAGGTGAAATTTCTTCATTCACTGATACGAACACTTGGCCTTATCAAAACGATCATTGTTAGCCCGTCTGCAAGCGGTGCTTATTCGATGCCATTCGTTGTTGAGCATCAAAATGAACTTAGTGGTTTCGTTCCAGTTGGTGCATGTTGCTCGAACAACTTCAACTGGGAAAACTTCAAGGTACAGTTTTACTCATTAATCAGTACCGTGTCACTGCACCGAGACGTATTGTGAAATCAAAAAAATTTCTCATATGTCACATGGACAAAGTACGGTAACATGTAAGCAGTAGTACTCTCATGGGAACACATATAGCCTTTGATTGTACCCTAACTAAGGCGAGCATTTTTCAAACTCTTTTTTTGCATTCCATTCAGCTTTGGCTTCACCTTTAATGTTCATATTGTTTTCATTGTTGTTTACTTCATGTAAAGCGCGTGAAAATTTTTGAACGGATTGTGGGCATCAAAGTGTTTCCTCTGTCATCTGGGGTATTGAACCATAATTTAGGCAATAGTTATACTTAACTGTAATCCTTCAAAAGCACGATGCAATGCTATTCGTGGCTTGTCTCTATGGTATCTATACCAAAAAAACTTGCACAACGTCATTACTGCGGTGTTTGTGTTGAAATGAATAACAATGGCAAGTGCTTGAAAATCGTTTCCGAACAGTTCACCAGTTGTAGAACACATTGTTTGGATTATATCTGGCTAAAGTTAGAAATAAATGGAAATTGAAACGTTGCTATTGTTTGTGGATTCATTTACCTTATGTTTTGCTTATTCAAAGGGATCCCAATGGAAATGGTCTCCACTCTAGATGGGAATCCCTCGTAATATAGTAAGTTTGGTATGTTTTTTATAAATATGACCCTGCAAACCATAGCTGAAAAGAAAATAATGGCGATCGCCCAACTGATAGGCCGAGGCTTCTCAGCGTGCTTTTAATCGAATGCTTTTAGAAGCATTGGTCAAACTGAAATCCTCTTCGATGAAATTCGTACGTTTTAAGGTACCTGCCTTAATTGTCTACGGAAGTGCAGATGGACCTTACATTTCGAGTCAGTTGAGGAAGATTCCAGAAAGTAATCTGGTGATCATTCCCGATGCTCCACACGCCGCCTACACGAAGAAACCAATCGAATTTATGACCGCACTCGTCAATTTCATGGACTACATTCATCCCAGATGACAAAGTGAGGCATACTTTTGAGTGATATTTTAACGCCATTACTTAGTAATTAGAGGGGGGGGGGGTTCCGTTGAAACCGTTTTTTATAGTTTGCTATTCCATAATCAGTCCGGCCGCAGACGTAATACGGTAGAAAACATTCGCCTTTCAAGTATCTTTTCACCAGCAATATCGAATACATGTCATCTTTTTGTGAATTTTTCTACACTTTCTTCTCACTTTACCAAGTGGAATTAAATAAAGATTCCAGGATGTTCATATGAATTTGATGGCAGTGTGTAAAACTGGCTGCAGCGGAACGCTGCTACAGACCGATTACTGGTCGTTCTATTCTAGTATTGTTTTGTTCCTATCTTACAGAAAATTGACAAGTTGGCAGACTCGAGCAAAACCTAAATATAAAAGAACAAAACTGTGGCACCAACAATGGGCCAATTTGTGGTTCGGAACAGCGATTAGAACTGTTTAATATTAGCACGGTTGTGTAAGAAAGAGGAACATCACTCGTGCGAATGGGAAATAAAGTTGGCTTGGAATCATGACAATTTCCACTCCTTTCTCCTTCCTTTTCCGTTGTCATTAAACTCAAATGGGATGAAATTTTTCAGCGTTACTGTGCTATTTAGCAATTTGTGTGCGTGTGTTTTTTTTTCAATTAGGAAGTGTAGGAAATTTGCAAAACAGCTATAAATTTTTTACATATATTTTTTGAAATTCTATTTCCATCTGTTGTTTTCTTTATTTTTCACGAAACGGATCTTTATCTTTAAAAGAATCCGTATGATGTCATATTTCCTCAGCTCACCTTAAGCGAGTTCGTGTGGCTGTAATGTGGTGTATAGTGTGTACTTGAGTGCGCATAAACCAGATGCATCAGTTTTACTGAAAGTTTACGCAGTTCTTTCCTTCGATAAAAAAACATTAATGCCTTTCAGAGTTCACTACGCATCCTTGTCGGTGAATAAGCACGTTAAGAAGTAGATAAAACAGAAGAGACGAACAACGATGTAGTCAATGTTGAAAAATGCGTTTCCGTTCGATACGCCCAAACTTTTACTTTTCTGCTGCTTAGCACTTTACAAGAATATTTTTTGGCGTATCGAATTTGGAAAAAGTATTTTTCATATGACGTTAAAACACTGAAGAAGACGACGTGCAGTAGAGGAAAGAGTCATCAGCGAACAGGGCAATACGAATGCTATGGAGGTATTCGCGACGACATTATGCAGTGACAGGGGTAGTGGAGATGCACTCTAAGGGAGCGTCTCAAAAAGCAACTGAGTGTGGCAGCAAGTGTCGGTAGAACACAAGTTTGTGCGTTGCAGTGCAGCAGCTCATACTTAGCTGGCCGTTTGGCTCGATCTCTGGATATGGGTGGCTCTTTCCTGAAATGAAACAACTTAAGTGTGAACTCGAATTCTCGTAAATTAGATCATATTTTTCTCACTTACGCCCTTTATAAATTGATGGAGGAAGTTTAACGAAATATTCGGGAAGAGTGATGTTTTAAGTATCATCAGTCGAAACCTACGAAGATCAGTAAAGCAAGTAAGTGAATGTAGAAGGATGAGGAACACAAATGTTCAAGTTTAGTGGAGGCAGATAACCTAAGTTTACTAAAGAAGAGAAATGGCAGTGATACACCTCCAAAGGGGATCAAAGTGAGCAGTAAAGTGACCAAAACCGCATTCAAGTGTCCATCGCATTGATCAGCACAAACAAATTCTATCCCAGTGGAAATCCATATACTCTCTGGCCACATTGTTATTAGAAGTATTATGTAGTAAATTGGAAACTGACCTCGCCCTCTCTGTTGTAGAGAATTGTCTGCACGTTGCTGCCCACGCCGAACGACTCCTCTCCTTCGAAGATGAGCTGTTCGGGAGGCGAGTGGATGCCACCTTGGCCTCGTGCCCAGATCTTGACATGCTTGCAAGGTTTCAGAATAAAGTCTTTGGGAAGGGTGTAGACGATTTCTTTCTTCCCGTCGATCTTACGCTTTAATTTCCACTCGCCGATCGGTTCCTCTTTCGAGCGATGAGTGTTCTCGAGCACGATGTACTTTCCATCTGGGGAGGTCTCTTGGATCGAGACGTTACCTTTCGCGGATCGAGTGTACGAAGTACGTGATGACGTCTCCCCTTTCACGACGCGCATTGTCTCTGAAAATTTAATTCATTCGTTCATTTAAAGGTAAAATTCATCAAAATAATAAAACTGAGGTAACGCTTACTCAGCAATTTTATTTTATTTCAAATCGATGGAACGTAAACTTCTGCATTTTCTAACAAGATCGTTTCACTAATCTCATTGATATCTGCATTTTTCGTGTGCTTTTGACATCTTTTTGCAAAAGCACATGATGATGATCTAATGCGTGCATATAAGTTTTTAAGTTACAAAAAGTTACCGGTGTCAGCCACTTCGTTGATTCCAGTTGTACGAACCACTTGTTCAACGAGCTGCTTAAGTCCAGGTCCATCACCCTCTCCTTCCAGCATCTTACGGTAGATCGCGATTTCGGCATCCAAAGTCTAAACTCATTAACTACTGTGGCTTATATTACTCAGTTGCAAGGTTCTAATTAAAAAAATCTGCTTCGAAGACAAAATTCATGACTTTTTCAATAATAAGAAATGGCTCATTAACTAGGATGGCTAAATTGATCAAATCCATTTCAGTAATCCAGCTGCGGTCACGGCATCACCACAAACTTCTTCGAAAGATCTGACCCCACGGGTACAATCACTGATTCATTTTACCTCATAGCTAATAATGCTGTTAGCTCAACGATAATAAACTTAGGTAAACCAATAAAATATGGCATCATTTCGAGTGAAACAACGGGCAGGTGCAAATTTTATAAAACCATGCGGAAACACGGTATTCGACGTTGTTGAATTAAATTTTTTAAATGACGTTCTTAAAATTGAATAACAAACGTATTACGGGAATGTGGGCAATGAGATTTCTTTAAAAATACCTGTTTGGTATCGAGAAGCATTTGCAATTCAACCATAAGTGCTTGACATTCCTCACGCATTTTACGGATTTGCGCATCACGATCGTTCAGTGCAGCCTCATAGGAGCGTTGATCGTCTTCTAGTTGGAAGTTTAGCTCTTGGATTTGTTTCTCGAGTAGTGCGTTCTATAAGCACATCCCTTACTTTCACTGATACACATAATTTCAGATCTCAGAACAAATAACGAAGAAATGTTTCATGCGGCAATTGTGATAGACATATTGCTAATGAATAAATGTGATTTTCTTATTATGAGCAGCATTAACTACGGGTTAACATGGCTAGATAACAACGTTGTTCATGAGAGAGATAACACAGATTCATCAATTAAACTGCAAGCTTTAGAACGCTTTTGGGCTTCGAAAGCACTAATCCAATTAGATGCGCACAATCGCCAAATTGTCAAGCCATAGAAAATTTGAAGTGTAGAAAACGCATAGCAAACAATAAATTTAGTGCAATCTTCCAAAAACAGAATCATCAAGAGCGCTACTGAATGATGCATGCCTCGGACCGTAGAAATCATAAATGCAAGGTGTAAGTCATATGTATAAGACGCTAAGGTATGCATGAGACGAGTGTGGATGGTACGCGAAATGTTCGCATATGTCTTAGTTATGTACCTAAGTGTGCCTTATGCTCTCGGTTTGCTACTGCCCCTCATGAATGAGCGCATATTTTAAGGATCTTGAGAGGTACCTTTGACGAAAAGTAAGGAGCAAAAGCACTTACTCGTCCTTCAAGATCAGCAAGCTTTCCACGCAAATCTCCGAGTTGGGTGCGAAGACGTTTCACTTCCTCTTTCTGGTAGCCTTGTTCCATATTGTGACGCGCTGACTGTGTTTGGATCTCTTGCACCTTCAGCTTGTACCACGATTCCATATCGCTACGATTCGCACTCGTCATCTGAAGCGCATTCACCTAATGTAAACTGCTCTCAACACAAATCTAAAGGCTAATCTCTTATTGCTGCATTAATAAGGCTGTAAACAAGTAGCGAATATCATCTCACACATGCCTAAATGATTGCAGAATAGGCAATATGAAGACCTCTTGCTGTAACACTCATCTAGGGTGCTCTCAATTGTGCGAGTAATACAGGAGAACTTAGTGACTGCATGCTTATTCTGTTTCTATTAAATACTTGTTGTGCTAAGCAACTCAGAACCCCAAATGCCATCCATGTATTATGAGAGGTACATCTAAAGTGTGTGAAAACAGACCATAAAGCAAAAGCAAACTACAGTAGCTGTAATATATTATCTCGCTTCGAAACGTCGTTGCGGTAATCTTAAGCAGCTGAAAGTGAGATTGTAAATGAACGATACCTGATCGTACTCATTACGGATGTCGCGAATGGCCGATGAAAGTTCGTTTTTGAAGAACTCGCGATTCTCGTTGGTGGTATCGCGAGCGGCCATTGCCTGTAGGTCTCTGATCTCCTGATCCTGAACGCGACGAATGAAGTCAATTTCCTCCTGCAGTGTCTGCACCTGGTTTTGATAATCAATGCGATTCAATGTCTCCTGGTCGAGATCCGTTCGTGCACGCTGTAGTTCGGCCACTAGTCGTTGGTTCTCCTTCTTAATGCGCGCTATCTCCTCTTCGAGAAGAGCGATTCGTCTTCTTAGAAGGTTGATTTCGGCCTCGATGTTCGATAGTGTTACGAGAAGCTCGTCAATCTTTTCACGGTCACCCAAACGAGCCTTTGTCGCTTCGTCGAATCTACAGTTCATCAACTCTCCTAATCTTCTGCTTATATATCACTTATTCAGAGTGATTTATGCGAACAGCAAGGTACCGACTGCGCCTGACATGTCTACCGCTCATGCTGTCACTGTTGCCATGCACTCAGTTCTTGCGTATCGAATGAATGTTAAAAAGTCGTTTCGTATCGAAACATATATGGGCAACCCCCACCCCATCCCACCTCCTCCCTCCCCCCCTCTACCCCTCCTCCAACCTCCAACTGGCGAGCCGACAACCGCGAAAAAGGATTGAAAATTTTGAAAAATTTCCAAGAAAAACAACTCGAGATGAGGGATCCTCGGCGCCTTTAGCAGTATGAGTCAATAGACACCCTTTCTTAAGTCTCATAGTTAGAGGCTTTTCTTGATTGAAAATTGTGGCTTGCAAGAAGTGGCTCAAAATGCGTAATCCGCAAAGTTTGATCCGAAAATAGTAAGTTGCAAAAACTTTCGAAAATTGGGGGAAAGGGAGAGCGACGAAGAATACTTTTACGGTGTTTGAAGTCACAAATCACGTTTACTGGACAGAACGATTAAATACAAATCTCAAAAAATTTGAAGGCACTTTTAATTGAAAGTAAGAGTATCACTGAAATTGAGCAGAAAACTCATAAAGAAACGAACTTTCTGCGGTACTCGGCCAGTTCGTCCTGCAGTTTCTTGATCTCCTTCTCAAGATCGTCGCGTTGTTTCGCGGTGTCGTTGATTACCTTACGCGCTTCCTGAAGTCGCTCACTGGTAATTTCTCTTTGGCTAACGTCAATCGCATGGAATGCTTTGAACGTGAACGCCCTTCCGTAGCATTAACAGGAAACACCAACAGTTGTCATCTCACATCAAAATTTAACCTCTCACCCCAATCGTCTACTGCATCTGATATACATATATGCACGTTACCGCTCGGGCCTTCAGTGAGGTGTCTCGATGTTACTGAGTCAACCGCACGCCGAGCACAGCCATATCCCTCTGGCTGTTTTAGCCTGTTTTTAACCACCCGCTGACTGGGCTGTCAGTGGTATCGTAGGAAGCAGCCGGGAATCGAACCCGGATCTCCCCGCACGCGGAGCGGGGGCTCTACCACTGAGCTATTGCTGCCCCGATATATATATATATATATATGTGTATATATATATACACATATATAAATATACGTATCTATATATAAATATATATGTAAAACATCATTATATACATAAATATATATAAAAACATCATTATTTTCATGTCTACCCTTCAGTATTCGGCAAGCTAGTATTACACGAGTGGACCCAAGATCTTGATCCTCCAAAAAAAATCACTAAAATTTACCTGCCAACCGCAACAAATCGCTGCGTTTCGTCCCTCCGCTCTCCCCTCTGCGTTCCCTTATTCAGTTGCTTGTAATCCGAATTTGCATAGTTCATTACTAACAACATAGATACGGTCGATCGGTCGGTCGGTCAGTGAATCAATAGGTTGAATTTCTACATTTGACTAAACTCACAGCGGTCGATCTTTGACTTAATTGCCCAAATGAGCTAGATCGAATTGTTTCATTTATTCATATATATGACTGGCATTCAGTTGGTAGATGGTCATCAATGAATATGTGATCGGAAAGAGCGCAATGAGTTCACAGATACGGTCACAACGAGCGCTCGTATACGAAAGACGAACATGCAGTTATTTCAAAAGAAAAAACAAAGAACAAAAAATTGTGCAAAACACAGCTCATTTTAGCGCGTATCGCCGAATACCTCGAACGCGAAAGTTTATGACTGCCGTTTTTAAGGTTTATGCGCTTCGAATCGCTCTTATTATTTTAGCACGTTAGCAAGTTACCGCTCGGGCCTTCAGTGAGGTGTCTCGATGTTACTGAGTCAACCGCACGCCGAGCACAGCCATATCCCTCTGGCTGTTTTAGCCTGTTTTTAACCACCCGCTGACTGGGCTGTCAGTGGTATCGTAGGAAGCAGCCGGGAATCGAACCCGGATCTCCCCGCACGCGGAGCGGGGGCTCTACCACTGAGCTATTGCTGCCCCGATATATATATATATATATATATGTGTATATATATACACATATATAAATATACGTATCTATATATAAATATATATGTAAAACATCATTATATACATAAATATATATAAAAACATCATTATTTTCATGTCTACCCTTCAGTATTCGGCAAGCTAGTATTACACGAGTGGACCCAAGATCTTGATCCTCCAACTGCCTTAGCTAACTCGAGAACAATCAATACCCAGTAGCACCTAAGCAATTGAAAATTTTAATCAATCGCTCGCTTTGCTACAAATCCCCAACTGTTAGAAAAAAACCAACCGAGAGTTCTCCTTCGTACATGATCTTGATGCTCGACGTGTCTTTACCCCATCGTCCTCTTAACATATCCAAATCTGCCGCCAACTTCCGGTTTTGTGCTTCCAAGAAGCGCACCTGAAAGGATTTAATTTTAATTTGGAAATACAACCATTCCAACAATTCCAACCTATTAAGCGCTGTTCACTAAATTAGATCAAGGCGATACACCTACGCGAAGTAATTGTCTGCGCGGCAACAACTGAGGACGATCTGGAAGAGATTATTGTAAAAAAAAATTTAATCCCTTTTAGAAACGTCATGCCAGTGTGCGTTGTTATCTGCACGTGTGCCAGTGTGCGTTGTTATCTGCACGTGTTATCTGCATTGACTGATGTGTTATTTGCACTGACTAATGTGTTATGGGATTGAGACTGAGTTGTAGCGTACCTTTTCAATATAGTCAGCGAGACGGTCGTTCAGGTCGCTCATTTCCTTCTTTTCTCTCTCTCTTGCATCACGAATCGTCGACGCCGCATTCTGTCCGAACGGCGACATACCGCTGGTCATCGACGACGAACTCATTTCGGTTACGATCTTCACCACGCGGTTACCAGATGCTGAAATAGACATTCAGTTCAACCGAAACTTGAGAAGTATTTTATCGGGGCCTAGCATTCTGTTATATTTTTTTGGCTTGCTACCTTCGAATGTCGAAGTTAACATCTCAGCAAAGTTAGGCATCAGAAATTTAATACTACTTTCAGGCTCAAATCACCATATTAAATAGGGACTTTTCGATTGACTCTTACCTTCTTTTTTTCTGAAGTCAAATCGATTAACTGTTAAACTAAAAGATATAGTGATTTTGAGGAGGTGAGTAGGTGGATGTCGAAATTTAAACTGAAACAAAATATGAAATGTGATGCAATGAAGCCTTCATCTTCGTCATAAGTTTCGGACTTAAAGTAGATCTTCAGCTCGAACAAAAAAGCTTCCCGTTTCTATCACGGCTATACGCTGCATACTGTGGTAGTGAATAACAAAGAAAGCTGCTAAAATAGTAACGCTGCTTGTTATAATTACTACTTGTTAAACGTTTTTACAAAACGTAGAAGAAACTAACGAAGACTTCCGAATGTGTTCGACGCATTCGATGTAATGGTGCGGTTGAAGCCCGGTCGGGCAGATATTGTGCTGCGGTAGTCGGACATTGTGATTGGCCTTAAATTAAGGAAAGCTTATAACGCAATACGAAATGTTTCAGAAAGACGACCTGACGACAAAATTCGACTTGGGAAACGCCGAAAAATTCGATGCGATTTAGTAATTTAATGTAAGACAAATCAGAGTTTAGCTTGCTGGGAAATGAAAGGGAAACAAGAAGGAAAAACCTAATGAAGCACAAACAGTGAAAACAACATCCATTTCCATGAAGAGCGACCTCGGTGCTCTGGTTGATTATGCGAATATGACAATTCAGGGATTAAATGCTCTTTGTCAGCTGTCTCTCAGTTTGTCATCGCGCAGTTAAAGCGCTTTGAAAGCGCCATTGTGCTTGTCGTATAACACAGTTCAGTTCAATTCACTTCACACAATGAGCGTTAAAAAATATCACGAATAACAAATAAGTTGAATAGACTTCCATTTACAATACGTTTCATTGCCATAATAAACGAGTGCTGAGAGGAAAGTATGCGAAAAGAAACGAACTCAAACTCAGCAAACAACATGAACACGTCAACGTACAACGTTAAACAAGTCCATCAGGGGGTCGCGCTCCTCGACTGGATCTATTCGCGTACATGTTACGTACATTGCATAGACGGTATCGGATGTAGACAGTTGAACGGCTCATAGATAATCAAGGACCTTATTGAGGCGCAATCTTACAAACGGTGAACTGAGATAGCGCTCTGCATCTGCTGATTCGGTAATCGTAATTGAGTGAAATGGTCGACGAAAAATACAGGGCACTATGCTGCTTTAATTGGCAGTTGTGCGCATTACATTAAGGTACTGTACAATGGACAGCGTTTTACTACTACCTTATTTGATGATGTTTTCCTACGCTGTGCAACCGATCACTTAACCTTTACTACAAGTACATGAAAATTATAATATTCATCGTCATATATGGCGTTCGCTAATTTCTAAGGTTTCAGNTGAAGCATACCGCCAGCGGACAAAGAGTACTACAGTACTGAGAAGGCAACATCGACCTCAACGATCTTAAAGGCATGTCAAAGGCCGAACAGCTAAAAAGCCTAAAAAACAACTATTTTATGTAACAGATTTTATCGGCGGGCAATAATTGTAGCAAATATTAGAAAGTGCTTCTTTAACGTTGTCCTAAATTTAATGTCGACGACGGCACGAAGGTTGCTTCTCCGATTTTTAGTTAGCACAACAATGGATGCGAATTCAGAAATGCACAGATGTAGACTGCTATATGCACACCCATAAAAGCTTTTAGCGCACAGTGATTTTCGAAAAAAAATATTGTGAATGAGAACACAACGTGAACGTGTTCTTTTGCATATAAACATTATGCGGAGAGGCTGATTGAAAAAGTGAACTGGTGAGTGGGAAGAAGGGCAAAATCACAATGAGGGAAATGCGAATTGTCATAGCATGGTGGCTTAAAAGTGGACGAAAAGCAAAAGAGAAAAAAACGGTTATGATTCCGAGAAAGATGTTAATTTTTCTGCATGAAACAAATCTGTGAGTAGAGGAGGAACGAGGAGATCAGCGAAGAGAGATGAAAGCCAATAACGGTGCAGAAGGAGGAGATCAGATAGGTGCCAGAGAGCAGAAAGCGCAAGAATCCTGCAAGGAGATGGTTCGAAAGTGGGCGAAAAGCACAACTATCGATATATTGGCCACCGCCATCTTGCAGAGTCCGCTGCGCATTTTTATATTCGATGGCTGCGAGACATTTCAGTTTCCTTATCGATTGGAGCATTCAAAAAAATGTCTGCACGTCACTCGTATGGTGTTTCCTCCGCAAACAGACAACAAGTGGTAAGTTCGCTGGTGCTAAAAATGAACACGCAGAATTAAAAGAGCTTAGCAGGTTTGTTTTGACGACGAAACGCTACTGGAAGTGCCTTCTTGTGTAAGATGCATGCTGAGTACCGCAGCCGTAACAGTTTAGCCCGTCCGTGCTGATAGCGCTGATAAGTTAGGACAGTTACTGAAATGGTTTTGTTGTTAGGTGCTTAGCAGGCGGCGTTCATAATAGGCATTTATCATCTTTGCAGCAATATTAAGCAATTAAGTATTTGCAGTAGAGGATAAGTGAAACAAGTAACACTTCCCAATTGCCCCCCCCCCCCTCCCC
>JPKZ01002982.1:0-12150 GCA_000803305.1 Toxocara canis | reverse complement strand
CCATCTCCCTTTTCATTTGGGGAGAGGTGGGAGCGAGGGAGCGATAACCGCGAATCGCATTGAAAAGTGAATTAAAAGTGAACTATTAATTAGTGTGGAAAGAGAAAAAGAGGAAGAGAGAAGAAAACGAAGGAAGATGGAAGCGAGGTTGCAAACAAACGGATATAGCTAAAATTTGTGGTTGCAGCTAGTTCAGATGCATTATTTTGTCACCGCATCCTATTTTGTCACCGCATCCGTATCGCAAAGGACATAGCAGTTCGTCGCTCACTATAGGATAGCGACAAATGTGGCACAGTAGGATAGCCTCATTAGGGTGCTAAACAAGAAGGGGAACGTTGCAGATCTTAGGTGTCTCTGTGTTGCGTTAACCGTCTGACAGACGGATAACGGCGTCTCCGGCCGAACCATTCCTGTTAGGGGTGTGTTCAAGATTGCAGTGAATTGCAGGTGTGAAACAAATGGAGAAGAATGTGCGTGTATCTGAGGTGGTTAGACTGCCGCATTCAGAGCGTATAAACGAAAAGCGCGATGGTGCAACGCGGAAGTCACTTATTGACGGTTCGCATTCTTTCATGCGTTTTGTCGAGCATTATGGAAAACTTATACTGCCCACCTCGATAATAACGTGCCACAGTGGCGTACGGAGAGGGAAAAGGTGGATTTTAGCAGCCGTCGTTTGTGTGCATGTAAAGAGGTGTGTGATATTTTAGTGGGGCACATTATTTTTTGCAACAGAGAAATACTTTACTAATAATTACTTGCAAACTGCAAGCGTGAGGTTCACTTCCTGCGTAGTTTCTATAACTTTCCATAAAATTTTAGTTGTTATGCAGAAGTCCTTTTTTGGGCCATTTAGATCAACAGCCCCTTCCGTTTGGCAATGTTCGGCGCATTAATGATGAGTGGTGGCATCAGGAACCAAAAACTACTTCGAAGTTATAAAAGCCATGTGCTGGTTACAAACCAACGAGCCGGCGTTTGTGTTCTCATATTTTTTAAATTATGGCTTACTCTATTTCACACCGAAGACTAACGTTTATATTTTCCGTCTCAGACTACCTAAATGCGTCAATGTCTTTAGTAGGCTATGATTGTGCTAGCGAATATCACAATTTCCACGCTTTTTTGGCTTCAGACATCACTACTCGCTAATGATTTGCAATGTAGTTGAAGTTATGCATTACCAGATTTATTTGTATGCAAAAAAGCAGGTTTGAGGGGGAGAGATTTGTGTTCGAATCTTGTAGTTTCCGATCTGGAAACTGTGAGTCATTTTGTTGCAATATGGAATTTGGATTTTGTCTAGTTTATTGTCCTTCGTCTTTTACACATTTGGTACAAGAAAATCTACTTAGGCAGACGCACACAGAGTGTTTCAATGTGGGATACGTTGCCATTCAAATGGATCCTGTTGCGAGGACAGTGTTGTAATAGTTCGGACGCGTATAAATAGTGTTATAGTTTACGATCACCTTTTATGAAGTTTTTATTTAGGTGTGCAACGAGTCTGTATGGAGCCGATCAACCACACAGTTTACTGCGCCACCGCTGAGAGGGTGTTTCAACTTGGTGCAGAAGAAGAGGTGATCTACTGCTTTGTACCCGCAATACCCAGGCCAGAATCAAAAGACTGTGTTATAGCTGATAACCCCAAGATAGCGGATGAATTGCATAGTAATCTGAATCAATTATAGCTCATCCTGTTTCCATCTATCTCCCTTTGCTCAGTGCGAGCGGAAGGGTTCCTATGGATTCCTTGGTTGTCACAAATTTAGATTGTATATTACATTACGAGAAAGTATGTCGCATTGACTTCTGTTTGTGATGTGGATCTCATGGTCGCACCACAGCTGCTGTTCTTGATGACATCTGGAAAAGGTTACGGTGAATTTTCTCGAGAAGGTGGCGTGTGCTGACATTTTTCAGTTTGAGAGAGAGGTGGGGGGGGGGAATGGGTAAGTATAGTATGCAAATTTTTGCAGAAATGGTAACAAAGGTAGGTAGGAGCGTTTTGTGGGGTTCACTATAATTTTTATGTTTACATCTATACGTTCGAAGGAAGTAGAGGAGTGACGAGAGGGATGGAGGAGGGAAGAGAAGGAACCTACCCTTCCCCTCCCCTCCCCTCACTCATCTCTTCTTCATCTTCTCACCCCTCCCTGATCACCCCGCCTAGCATACTTTTCCATAAGGATTCGTCAATCAGTAGAGAGTTCACTTAGTAAAAGCTTTTGGATTTTGGGCAAAAGAGTTCATAAAACACGAATAAGCCCAAGTTTTATTTAACTACCATGTTCTGCATTTGCTGGCAGTCGGATTGTGGAATATTTTATCCAAAAGATGACCGAAGATTGCGAAGATGAGAGCTTGAATTAGGAAGTTTCCTTCCATCTGTTCGCTCATTCTAATGAGCTGAGAAGCTGAATGGAACAGTTTGTGACTTTACGTTGACTGAACACATCTTCTTAGGTCGCTGCAATGGCCAAACAGTCGTCGTGGAGCTGGCGGCCCTTACGCAGCAGCTAATACTGTAGTCATTTTCGTTGTGTTTTCATTCGAGTCATTTGCTTTTCATTTTATCTTTTGTCGGAGATGTGCTTAGGCGGGTTATTCCTAAAGCACATCTCGATTGGTGACGGCAGAATCATGGACTGCATTTTGTCATTTTGTGCGTGTTTATTTTTAATTCGTATACTAATTCTTTCTATGCAGTAAGCGTATCAAATAAATTCCGAAAAAAAGAATAATTCGAAGTTTGCTAGATGGCAGATATAGGTAAGCGTCGTAATTTAGCCCAAGCGGGGTGGAAGGTCGTTGATCTTTCCGCGCCATACATGCGAGGAGGGAGTACATACTTCTCTTTGCCGACAAATGCAATAAAGTATAAATTTGCATTTACAGGTTTGGCTCGATTGGTCAGCTGAAAGAGGAAACAACGAGGTGGTGGCATTCGATTTTCTCTATGACGATGCCAAGATCTTTGCTTTGCTGTCTAACGGAATGGCGTTATTGGTTGACGTTCTTTCGAAAACGGTGACTTAATAGTAATGCAGATCAGTTATTATATAAATAATACTCCGTATTTCATTTGAATGCGTGCAATTCATAAGCCGACTGCTATGCGAGTTGTATACAACCAGAGTGTCTCACATTAACTACATTTTATCCTACTCAATGTGACGATACATTTTAGGACTCTCAGTTTATCCTTTCCGCGATAGGATTTTCGTCGACATCACTTATCAGCCTTAGGCCAATTTTTGTTGAGCTACCGAACTTCTCGGATATGCGATTGGTGGAGGTTGTACGCTTTGCGGGTGACGTAACTTTCAAGTATATGGCCAGCCGTATGTGGTAAGAGGGATTTGTTAAAGAACTGTAAGGTTTTTGTAATAAATTTCTCTCTAATGCAAGCACGAAAATGGTGCTGATTGTTGGCGAGTTTTCAGCCACATAGGAAATGTGCTGAATTTTTAAATTCCCTATGTGCGTATCTGCGCCTTCTTTTGCCTCAACTCGGAGTTGAATTGAGTGAATTGGTGCATATATTTGTTGCAGATTGACGTGGTGATTGTGCTGAACGACGAGCTATGTGGTGGATGTTGGGCTCCTGATGTGCACGTTCTCGTTGTTGCGTCTAAGCACAATATATACTTCGTTTCACGAGAATTTGATATCATCTCTGAGCAACTACTCAATCCCCTTTCAGCCGGTCAATGTAAGTTGATTTTCGATACCGCGTAATCTGGCAGATTGCACGAAATGGTTCGCTGAGCAAACAACAGAGCACTGCCGTCGTGGTTGTCCCGCATAAACGGCGCGGTAATATGACATAATTTTCCCCATGTTTCAGGAGGGTTCTCTTTGTTTTGTTGTGAAAGCAGCTAATTGTCTACCTGCTAAAACTGAAAGAGTAGATTCGAAATTCTATGCTGTTTTTATACTGGCTAATGCTTTCTCGTCTGCAAAGAGCTTGAAGGCTGTCATTACAAGCATATCTTTGGTTTTAAACGTTAGTTACAATGGCTAATAACGGCAGTCCCCACATATGGCTAAAGTTCTTTCATCACTGAACTACGGTATATTAGATGCTTTTTTTTGTGCCAGGGGCGTCCGAAGTGATAGGTAGAGGAGGAGGGTCTATATGGAAAATTCCCAGTACTAACCTTCGAGAAAGGAGTAATTGAGGAATTCCGCCTTCAGATGGTAGGAGAGAAAGAAATTCCACTTTGATCGCCAAAAGTTTGAGTACGGTTGTCAAACTTCGTCTTTCTGAGTATTTCAGCTCACCATTCCTTGAAATATTACACATCCGAATGTGATGATGATTCAAGCAAAATTTTTTGATTTTTTGTTCAGAATTTCTTATTGAAATTACTCATGCCGTGCGGCTTATTGAGAATCGCTGAAATACTTTTTTCATTCGACATTCATCTATCAAGTTGCAAGCTTTTCAGCTGAGCTCATCAAGTGGAACTCCTGTAAAGGAGCCTGGCTGCAGGCAATCCATGTCAACCATAAGCGATTCCATTGCTCTTTTAAGTCATCCTGCTTTTCATTTTACCTCGATAACGTTGTAGTGTTTGGCTGTATGTTAACATGCACAGTCAGTCGCAGCTATCTTTTTCCGCATTCATTACCTTCACTGTAATTGTTGAGCATCGACCTCAACATCAGAAAGAATGGAATATTGAATTCATGATAAAAGCTAAAAGTTCAGCTAAAGGCAGTTTTATTGCTGAACACGGTTTGCCTTTGAGCTGAATAGTGTTGTGTGATGGTATTGTGATTTGTGAAACATACATTTTTGAGTGAACCATTCTCTTGGTTAAACAGTGTGTACTGTTCGTGATTAGTGAATGTTAATAATGTGAACTTGATAGAAGTGCTTGCGTTGAGCTGTGTGCGTGATTGCAGGTGAGCTGATGAGTGTGGGTTGGGGATCGAAACAGACCCAGTTCCAAGGTTCGACCGCTGCCAGAAAACAGAAATCTCAGGTTGGTTAATCTGTCGTCCCATATTATCATCTTATTGTTATCTGGAGTTTGCGTTTCGTTTTTTTAATGCGCATTTAGGATTCCTCCCGCTTGCCTGAACGTTGTGACCTTCACAAGCCAAGTTTCATTCCTTGTCGACCGCTGTGACCAGCTCAAAAATTGCTGTTTGCACAACACTAGCTAGAAGTGTTCTCAGGTTCTTCGGTGTTGTTAATCATGGAGCTTTTCGTGATAGCGAAGCAGAATGACGTTTTGCAGGTAGAGGTTGATGAGGAGACAGAGGTGAGCGCACTGGATTCGCGGCGACCGTTGTTTAGTTGGAGTGGAGACTCGCAGTGCGTTGCGGTAAGTTTCGTGGAGGAGAGAGGCATCCGAAAAACGTGTCTGTGGAGTGACGAAGGTGAACTCATCAGCAGACTGCAGCCATTGCCGTTCGTCGAGGAGGCACTCACTTACAGGTTTGTTCGTTCAATTTACTCGGCGAGTCCTTATATTGTTCTGCAGCCGTATTCTGAAATAGATAACTTTGTTTTTGCTTATGCGTCATTGAATTTTTATCAGCATCTGCAGCATCTCGATTACTGTGCTGCGGAGAGCAATTTTCCGTGAGGAGATTAAGGGTGGAGGATCCCATCGAGAGGTGGTCGAACCTGGAGCGGTATCTGCAGTATTGAATCCGTATGACTACCCGCCAAACAGCATAGCACTGATAGTGCATAGCTAGCTGTTGGGCTATTCATTTCATCCTAAAACAACCACTGCCTATGCTCAGTTCTTCTCGGCCGTTTAACAACACTGTCTGGATGTTTTTAAGCATCATTTTTTGACCTGAAACTATATGTATCGCCTTCATATAGCGAAGGAGGTTTTGGCTATTAGAACATTTGTTAAAAGCGTCCTTTCCACCTTGAGTATTTAATTGTTTTTTCTGGCAAAAGATCAATGCGTTATGTACGATAAAAATGGAGTTGCAGGTGTTCACAAAATGTGACGGTAATGTGTGCAGTACAAAATGGCATCCGCAAAGTAGTGTTTTTTGAGCACAATGGACAAATGCTTTCTCATTATGAAATAGAAAAGCTAAGCGCGGAGCGAAATCGTGTAATTTGGATGTCATGGAATGCCTCCTGTGATATGCTCGCCATTCGGATCCGCTCCTCAACAAGCTTTGAAGAAGGTAAGGTTTTTAATTTGATGATAATCTGTAACTCAGGTGTTTCACACTCGTGCCATACGAAGGAAGGTATAGAAGGTGAAGGGCGGAAGGGGGGATGAGAGAAGGGGCGGGAAAGCAAATTGGCAAATTGTAGTCATCTTTTTTAATCTTCTTTACTCTCCTTGAACGCACCGTGGCACTGAGCGGAGGGCATGAGCGTTAATGGCCTCAGTCCACCCTTCTTGATGCTTCTTTCGACAACCATATGCATCAACTGCCTCACAACTATATCATCATCTGTTTTTTTCCTTCATCTGTATGTAATATATTGTATTTGTTATGTTCGATATCTGGAAATGTATCGTTGAACAAATGCGCATTTTGACAGGAAATGTTTATTTTCATAAACTTCATCATCTTTTTGCTTTCGGACCGTAAAGCTTGCCTTTAGTCTGTACGAACGAATTCGTGCAGATCATGAAAGTGCAATCGTATTTACTTGTTGCATTTCGGAGGGGAAAACGCGTTTGCCAGTGTTGTGTGAGGGGTAGCGATTTCGGTGTGCAAGTGCTGCTGTCGACGACGGGGTAATACGCTAACTTCGAATAGAAGGCGGCGCTTTTGGCGGTGAAACCTCGCAAATGAATAACGAGTGTATTGTTCTAACGGCAGTCATGTATTAGTGGGATAAACCACTTAATTGATTTCAGTGCAGTGGTGGTATCTTATCAATGGTGCCTTTTCATTGAAGTATCGACTCGAGTTTACGGACGGTCTTGTAGACTCGTGGTGGAACAGAACTGATCCCCACTGGTTTTATTACCTCACCCATGATGGCGATTGTATAGCGCTTCGTTTCGAGTTCACTTACACCTTCTGCGACACAACTCTGTTCGCCATTAAAGGAAGTAAGTCAGGCTCGTCTTCGAACTCATATAGGTCCATTCTTTGGATCACGCGGCGACACTGTCCTAGTTTTAGGGGAAAAGGTGCTGCTGTGCGTTGTGAGTGAGTGTGACAGTTATGGAAATGGCATCAATTATTGTCTTATATCCGCCTGTTCATTTCTGCAGATCTGATTTAGTATTTAACATCCACAAAGCTCTGTCGAAATGGGTGAGATGGCTGTGTCACTTCCTGATTGCTCATTCCCTTTTCTGATTGAGTACATTTTCTTTGAAACAGCGCTTATTTTGCTCGTTTCTGCTCGTACTTTGATGAAGTCATCAAAAGAAAGGCACGGTTTTGAGATAGCCGTCGCTTTTGAACCCATAGCTGACGTTAAACCAGGATGTATCTGTTATTTGGGCTAAGAAGATGTTGCATCAGTTAGCGTTCTCGCATTTCCGTTTTTCTGAAAGATTAAGAAGATTTATATAAAAGAATATTTAAAAGATAAAAGCTTCTGGCTTGATTTTGTTTGTGCTTTAAACGAAGAATATAATCTTCTCCTACATCAAACTTGCACCATCGTTGTTGTGAAGCGGTAATGAGGTTGATCTAGTTTTACGTAAAGGTAGTGCAGCGGCAGCAGCTTTTTAAAGAATTCCTTGTTTTGCTTCTTTTTATGTTGAGGGGAAAGGGAAATTTGCTGGAGGAGGTGAGATGCCATGGCATTGTCGTGATATCACAAATATGACGTTGAGGAAGCACTTGGTGTGCGGGATTTGGCATACGGTGTCGGCGAAAGATCATTCAGTTAGTCATTTTGGACGGACTGAAATTAGTTGCGCGCAGTGCCGGATGACATGGTATCACGGTAGACCCTTCGTCGCCGAAAGCGTGTTGAAGCTGCGGCATCTGCTTAGCTGTTAAGTTGGTATCGTTCGGTAGCTGCATTTTCGTGCGTTACAACGCCGTTTGGCTGAGCGTGCTGTTTACCTAAGTCCGTTAGCGCTGCACGACAAGGTGCCTATCGAATGACCTCTTCCATACGTCACAAAAAAAAAGCGTAATCGAGTAATCGAACGGTCTTGTGCAATTGTAGAGTGCTGAATTATTTCTGATCGAACGTTGCCTTACCCAACGAATCGTTATTCAGGGTTTCACCAACACAGTTTATTAATAAGAATGACTTTATGCAGAGATGTCTGAAAGTGGACAACATTCTAGGACGAGTATGCGTGACCCATCTCGATAAAAGGGTTTCACCCGTTTGTGAAGAATTCGTTGAGCTGCCGGATACGGTATGCGAGCTTGCCGTTTACAGCGGATGGGTGCTATTTTATCTGACGAGCCGTTTTTTTGTCATTTGTGAGTTTTGGCTTACTTCGTAGGTAAGGTTACCATCATTCAATTTCGAGACTAGATTGCTACCTCGATTTCAATTGCATCACTTTTATGAGTTTGTTTCATCGACTTCTTAACTTTTTCATTTTTCTCTTTTCACACTCCCGTTTTTTTTCCGAGCTGTTTGCGAACTTGGCCAAAAATTAGGCTGCAACTCGCAGCTACTGTCTTCGAAATCGGAGGCGAGTGGGAGGAAGGGTAAGTAGAACGCTTGACTCATGCAAGCTTAACGAGAGTTTTGTTCTAAACAAAAGGAGGAAAGAGCTAGTCTGAAGAAAAGAAAGGATCCATTGCTTTGTTGACAACAGTAGTTAACCGCGAAATAAACGTAATAGCCTTTAACTTCCGCAAGCTCTCCTTATTTAAATGCTTTTGCGAAACATTCGAGCATTGAGCGTTTTTGAAATAGTTTCTTTGTTCGACTAGCAAATTCCCCTCTCTTTTAGGAAAGTGAGACGCGTGAGTGAATTCTGTACAATGCGCCGTCGGTGGTCATCCTCAGTAACGTTATACACAGAGGTTTTTTAGGGTGAAGGCAGGAATCAAAAGTCGCAGATGACGTCATGGCTCAAAAAAACTTGCGATGATGTCTTCATCAGTCAGCGGGGATCAGGAAGGGGGAAATTTCAGATTGGAGAAGAGGCGGTATGACATCGTCCCAAGCCCGCGAAGTTCGCTAAAATAAGGGAACGAGGAGAAGAGCAAGAGAAATCTGTGGTCATTGCAGAACATTACTTCCCAAATAGTTCTGTTCATCATCAGCCTCTCAAGCGATCGAACGTTTGATGATTATTTTGCAGATGAGTTGGTGAAGGGTGAGCCCGTTGAACGAGGCATATTCGATGCACGAGGTTGTCACAACGATGCGCCATTATTTTGTCTGCGTTATGGCGGTGGCAACCAACTCACTGCAATTGATGCTCATTCGAAGTATAGAGTCGTCGAGATCACGTTGGATGCGGGTCGTGCGATCAGGTCAGCATAGTAAATTATTATTTTGTTGTGTGCTGCATGCGATAAAACTTATTTGACGCATTGGCGCCTAAGGTATTGAGGTGTTGGGATATTGGACGATTCTGTTATTCCATTGAGCCCTTCGTGGAAACAGGAGAGCAGTAGGAGCGTCCTTCGAATGACGTGACGTGTCTTCAAAAACTGCAACTGAAAGAAGCAGAGCAATGAAATGGGTACATGTGCCGCAAGCTGTTTGAGGGTGTTTTTGTGCTCATACTTTGCAAACGTCGAGCTTACGTTGCAAAGGACTCCAAGAAGGCTACTGATTTCGTGAGGGTACTGTTTGGATGCGGGTCGTGCGATCAGGTCAGCATAGTAAATTATTATTTTGTTGTGTGCTGCATGCGATAAAACTTATTTGACGCATTGGCGCCTAAGGTATTGAGGTGTTGGGATATTGGACGATTCTGTTATTCCATTGAGCCCTTCGTGGAAACAGGAGAGCAGTAGGAGCGTCCTTCGAATGACGTGACGTGTCTTCAAAAACTGCAACTGAAAGAAGCAGAGCAATGAAATGGGTACATGTGCCGCAAGCTGTTTGAGGGTGTTTTTGTGCTCATACTTTGCAAACGTCGAGCTTACGTTGCAAAGGACTCCAAGAAGGCTACTGATTTCGTGAGGGTACTGTTTCATTCATAGCTTTACGAGTTCTTTCTTCGTTCGTCATTTCTTGAGCAATCAAGCCCGCGCATCCAAAATACTTATGAAAATAATCCCTAAAGCGTTGTATCCGACACACATGTCTTTGTGATGGTTGCTGCATTGCTGAGGTTGAGGGTGGCTATCCAAACGCAGAGTATCTAGAAAGATCTCTGGAAGTAGTACCAAAGCAAAGCCGACATCGTTTCGCCACAAATCCTCGATGAGAAGCAAAACCCGTGTCCTCGCTGGTAGCTAGATGGAATAGCCAAAAGCTGTCAAACGTAATTTTGCATGGACGATGCATCAAACAAGTGAGTTCGGCTTGACGACCACTGCGGTTAAGTACAATGCGGTGCACGTACATTCTAAATTAAACACTGCAATGGTAGTACATTCATAAATACGTTTAGCTAGAGCTGCATTATTCACAGGTTGGTTCATTTAAATCAACGACAGGTTAAGTATAGCACACTCATATGAGTTATTATTTGCAGCCGTGATATTCATGAGTCTGCCCAGCCACTGTGTTATCACGTCGTAACGAAAAAGGGACTGGCAGTTCAAACGAATCTCGGTGATTGGATGTACGTGGAGGAAATTGATGATCGTAGTTGTGTTGAATTCAGCAAGCAGTCTTTTTGGAAAAAACAACGAATCGTCGATTGCTGCTATAATGCTGAACATGTAAGTTGACTTAACAAATTCTCAACCAAAGTGCCGCAGTAACTGATATTTTGTAACTGACTAAGTTGTTGCCGAAAGCGAAACAGCCATTTTACAACTCCCTTGAAACATTTTATTAGGTTGTTCATAGGGGGAAGGGATGGGAAGGAGATGGAGAACGAATTATCGCATCCGTTAAGGCATTGTAAATATTGTCTACTTCGGGTGTTGTCACTAGAGGCTGTTATACCTCACCTTTAGGTAAGCTGTCGTAGCTTCAGCCTGTTGTTCAGGTTTTTCTCCTATTTCTTTTCTGTTCACTGTATGCATTTCGATGGTGCAGACAAATCTATACCCACTACAGTACCCCACCGAAAACTGAACATGTTTAGATATTCTTGTGCACTATAGAGGGGAATAGAGGGAATGAAGACGGCAAAATAGTTAAAAACAGAGGAAAGTAATCTTTGCGATCTTAATATTATTAGGCAACTCGTCGTTTATGCTCGTTTTTGGGCGTGCGCTATGGAATTTTTTTTTCCAGGATATTGTCGTGGGGAGGAATGCAGGCAAGGCTTTGATTCTGAACGACCGGTTGGTGGCAAACGGCGTTGAAAGTTACAGTTTGGGACGCCGTTTTTTGGTTTATCTCTCGAGTGGTTCAGCTTTGCACTCCCTTCAGCTGCACATATATGAATTGAACAATGACAACGTGAACGGTGTGGGGATAAACAGTGGTCGATTTGTGGAATGTGGAGCAGCGATCATTGGACATGATGAAGAGGGAGCACGTATTTGGCTGCAGATGGCAAGAGGTATCCTTTTGTGAATTCACCTCTCTTATTCATATTTGGCCTCCTTGAACTGAATTCACCTTTCTTGTTCAATCAGTAGATTTTTTTTAACACACAGTTTTAAACTATTTATGTTTACTAAATTCATCTAGAGATTCATGAACATGGCCAATATCTGTTTGCGGTTGTGTGGGTGATGCTGTAACCGCGTTGCATCCATATATCCGATCGTGGATATTATTCGGACGCGGTCGTTAGTGAGATCGAGGCTTCCTTGTATGGAGTACTAGTTGACTATGGATATTGCGCACTGATAGCTGAAATTGCGTTCTTGCGAGGTTCATAGTTGGTTTTTATGATCGGAATTGTAACAGGCCATAACTTGAGCAACATCATCTAGTTGCATGGTAGAAAAAGGACGAGCGTTGCTCGCCGAAATATTGATATTGGGTTATCATGGAGCAGCGGATTTTGCGATATTCATTCGAAGGGGCCAAGAGCATTTTTAATTTAATGGTCATTGATTGGTCTGTAGTGTGCAAGGTTAACCCCACCCCTCCTACTCCCTCCGTCCTCACCTTCCCTCGCCGCC
>JPKZ01002981.1:229443-287655 GCA_000803305.1 Toxocara canis | reverse complement strand
AAGAAAGAAGGAAACGGAGCAATTATTCGCGATCGTTTCATCCTGGAAAAGCGAAGATAAGTAAACATCTTTGAGATCCCTACACAATAAGTGAACTACGATTCGATAGGAATAAAAATTACCTGAAATATGAAAAATATGATAGCCATTTGAAGTATGATGGAATCGAGGCCGTATTAATGAAGAAACCACCAAACGCCAACATCGGTACCACAAATATCGGCAAATAGGTCATCGCCAAGGACGTTTCACCAAACGCGCAAGCAACTGCATAGGCTGAAGTTGTTAACAAATTCAAAAAAAGAACTGATTTTACTAGCTTGGATAGTAGCTAGTGTTTCGTATTATGTGATCGCGCCGTACGTAGTCGAACGTAAGTTGAAGCCAATTTGGCATTGTGACATGATCTTTTCATATGAAGACGTTCTCGTAACACATTCTTCTTTTTTCTGTACCATACACTTTAACGAACATACGACCAAGCAGTGGGGAAGGGGGGGTATAGGATATGAGGTCAAGGAATACAAATTGCAAGGTCAAGTAACGGCCTGATGTCCAGCGCCAAGTTGTTTTGAGAGTTTAGAAACTCATAGCTTGTGAACGGCATATTGCAGAGCAAAAAGTGAGCCAAAATGAGTCGATCAAAATGAGCTTGTCCTATTTGTCATGTTGATTTTTTTTTGCTTAGTTCTTCCAAAAAAAACCTGATTTTTTTCTATAGGAATATCGTTTACAGCAGTTAAACAGCTTTGAAAGGGTGTAATAAAGAAAGACATTTAGGCAGGTGCTTGATCTCACTTCAAATGGGAAGGCTGGGAGGAGATGCAAGCAATGTTTGAGGATTTAATCTTGAACCCCATCAAAGAGTTTTCAAAGACTGAGAAGGAATAAAAATTGTGAAAACAGCTCTGCACCTCATCATTCAGTTTACTATGCGGAGAGGAAAAAAGCAAACTTCAAGTCGGCTACGAGGACTGCAGATATTCGTTAACTATTAGAATCACACAAAGGACATAAACCTACACCTCGTTTTGGGACAGATCGTAATTTATTCTGCATTTCAATGTAGTTCGAAGAATCACAATTACTTCGGCTACAGAACAGAATATGTTTTTTTAAAAACTTTTAGTGATTCCTTTCCAGTGCAGTGCTTTCGGCGATCGCAAAACATTCTAAACCAAGATAAACGGAAGGAAAACTCCATGTCATAGAGATTGAGGCAAGCTGAAAAACTTCATGGTAATGGGGATGAGCTAAGCTGAAAATTTCAGTGATGAAGAAGCGAGCACAAAGAATATATGGTTGAGGCATTGACGACCACACGGAAAAAAGTAGCTGACGTAAGGGAGAGAATTTAGAGTGGGGCGAATGAAGTGAGGCAAAATTTCACTAACGATATGCAATTTTCTACATAAACAAGAGCTGAATTTTTTAACAAGAGGAGAGAGCTGAAATTTCTAAAAATTTTGGTCAACAGATTCAGCTGAAGAACTTCGCATCAAGCGAGAACGATGTTGAAAACTAGGAGAATGAGGCGAGTATAATTAGTGTAAGTTTTTTGAAAATGAAAGATCGGTTATTGCTTAGAAACAACTCCTGCGCCACGAGCAGATAAACAGCACACGGGAATCCCATCACCCTAACGGCTAGTGTTGCCGCACCTCAACCAGGCATTGTCCCTACAAAAAAAGTATTCAATGAAATTTTTTTAAAGCTTTTTAAATCGTACTGACAGTAGCGTTAGAGTACTCCTCTGCCTTGCAAAAACATCGAAATTGGAGAAGAGAAGTTTTCGAGAAAAAATTCGAGAGATTACCTATTGATATGGCAACATTTGTAACGAGCACATTGGTGAGTGAAGCGAACAGATAATTAAGCACATTTGGAACAAGCCCTAAAAAGATTATGATGATACACGAAGGCAAAGCCTTCTTACACATGACAGCAACCGAAAATGCTCAATAGTCTGACTGTGAATCTGGAACCAAGCACAGGGTGACCACACTTATGGCCTCCTTAAAGGTTCCAACCAAATAAATCGGCAAAAAAAGTTATGCTTTTGCCTTGCACTGTAATTGATACAAAAAAAGGTAGCGACAATTTCGTTAAAACAGTAGTGACAAATAACTTATCTGTAAGCCAGTAGACGATGGTCGTGTACAAGAATGGCAAAGCGACGTAAAGAGGCAACTGAAATTCGACGAAAGATTTAGAAACGAAAGAAACGCTATATAATACGTAAAAATTAATTTAATTACAACAATGGAAGCAAGATTCTTCTGAGATCAATTAAGTTCCGAACCTAGGTTCATGGCAAGTACCAATGATCCCTGAAATTAAGGCAAATGATAACAAATTAATAATATCGTTAAGGCAAATAATAATAATAATAAAAAAAGCTAAACGAATATCGTCAAAGGCAAACGATAACAAATTCCGTAGCAAAGCTTCATATGAAAGGCATGCGCTTTCAGAAATAATTTGTTGCCGTTACAATAGTGTTTTGTGCTATTATATCTGATGACTTTCAACCTGTTGTGCACCTCGACGATATCAGCGACGCTCATGATTTCGAGACAAAAAAGCTCATTGCGGCCAAAGTGGATTGCAGTTGGCGATGAAAGCGAGCGGTATATGAGGTTTTTCACGAAAAAACAATCAACAAAAGAGATGTGTATCCGGGACTATGTATTTTTGCCGTTTCAAGCGATTCTTTGATCCCATACGGTGCTCGATGAATCGCTTAAAACTGGGAACAGAAAATCATCTAAGGGTGTAGATTGTACTTTAGAAAATTTCATACATTTAGCGCCACCATGATTTACGGAGTTGACACTGTTGGATGAACGGACAGACAGACACGCAAATATATGACGTACAGATATGACTTTCGTCATAATTGGCTTTATAAGTCTGGAATTACGAAAGTAAAATGCTGTTCGGTATAAGGATGGGATCCAACCAAATGAAATTTAAACATGTGAGAAGATATAACTTAAAATTCTGATGAGCGATCTATCTAGCTGCATAAACTGACCTCTGCGCTGGTTTTTGCAAGGAAGTACGCATCAACACGATAAACACCGTTTGCATTTTCACGAAGAAATACTGGCAGTTCGCGAGTTATTGCCTGTAAAAAGTGCTCTTTCAGCACCCTTATGAATCGTTTTTCGATTCAAACGCCTTCACGGTTGCTGCTCAATTCTGCCGATAATTCGTTATAAGCGCGTTTTTCCCGAACCAAATTATCTTCTTCATTTCCGCAGCTTCAAGTTATTTGGAACAAAAGTGGAGCAGACTGTATTTAGTTTTGTTCCGAATGTTTCCGATTTATTCCATCGTCATTGTCCAGAGGACGTTGCAACTACTGATATCCAACGATATGAAACTACAGAGTTGATGAAATAGGACTGTTCGATAAAAGCAGCGGTGATGATTGTTCTCAACCAAAAGTTATCGTTACGGTGGGAAATGTCGCTTCCTTTGCTAGTGCCAAACCAGCGGGACGCATCATTCGTAAGAAAAAGCCGAAATCACTGTATAGGACCGAATGGTGCTATGTAATGATTTATCTTTCGACATGAACTGATAAGGATGAATAATGATGTTAAGAATTAATTTATTGTTGGGGATGAATCTATTCAAATTGGTGGCTTCTAACTTTGGGCTTTGCTATGCTCCCACCTTCGCAGTAGCTCAGCAATGGTAACTGAGGCGCCCAGTGTTGTTGTTCTAGAAAGCACGATATCTACGACAAATACGCATATTTTCTAGGAGAGTCAACAAATACTGTTCAAAACGAACCGATTGACTAGATTACTCTAATACATCATCCTCCGAAGTGCAGATGGAATTCATGATCCAGAATGACCACGAGACACAATAAACACCACTGGTTTTGACATGACAACTACAAATGCGCGGCTCAGACATCCAAGGAAGTTTGCCCACACGGAGGCTCTCGAGTGGAAACCGCGAAAAGTATTCATCAATCATCGCCAACGCTCTTGCTCGCTCCTGCTGGAACGAGCATCGTCCCATCTGCCGATAGGACGCGTCCATCGCTTTGCTCGGCAACAGATAGCAAATTCTGCACGCAATCGCAAATGGGTTAAAGCTTTGTTCTCTCGCTGTCTAGCACTCTTCTATGTTGTGTGCAGAATGAGCAAATTTTTCTCGAGTAACGTATGAATGCGCAGCGCTTTTTCTTCTTCAAAGTGTAATGTGGCAAAAGTTTATTTAAAATGCCCAACTTTACTAAATGAGTAATAAATAAAATAGCGAAGGTAAAGAACAAAAACTGCTAACCGGAAATGACAAATATGACTTTTGATCTTTGACATAAATCAACTACTCTGTTCCAATTGTGTAAAGAGAGGAAATGAAAGAAAATTATTCGACTTTTTCGAAAATCTGCATATCGAAATTTGCATAACCTGAAAACATTAATAAACTGCCACAAATCTCGCGAATACCTCTTGTTCTGTATTCTCCTCATGATAGCGTACAGCTCTAAAATATTGAATAAACAAGCTTCATTATTGTACCGCAAATGTCCATCATATCGATTCCGATTGCTTTCAGTTAAAATTGTCATTAATGTCATTAATGTCATTCATTGTCACTATTGAAATTGTCACTATTGAAATCATTAAAATTTTCATTCAGAAATTCTCGCTAAGTAAGTGTCAGCAATAAAGTACACAAAAAGAGTACCGGAACGCAAGGGAATTGAAACATGAAGTTGACATCGCGGACAGCGTTGAAGAGAATCCCATTTATCGTTAATACCGTAAACGCTTTTATGGGCGTTTGAAAGAAAACCACACTGCAAATGAAGGCCGCTATCTGGAAAAGAATGACCCTTTTGTGACAGAGTACTTTAGTTTTTCAAACTGAATGGTATCTGAACTGAAAGGAAATTAAGTTGGCTACTCTTTCTTCGCTTAGCAAATGAAGCAAAACCAAGAACTTTGAAGGTATGCCGTATTTCTGCAGAAGAAAAATAAGCAACAACTTCTTAAGGTCAAAGTTCAGGATTTCGTTGCGACCTTAAATTTGAGTTGCGTCAGTTTTGTGACCGTAGTTTATTTTTGTTTCTATATGAATCTTTTTTTCCGCCTTACACATTACTTTTTTCCATTTTCCCCCTGCCTGTGATCTCAACTCGACATCTGACTGTCACTTTTCACTCTCCCCTCCGGCCTCTCCTTCGAGGAGAAGAGGGAGGAAGAGGAGGGGGAATTTTAGGCATAAAAGATCCAATAAAAACTGCCTACAAAAATTGCTTGCAGGAAAAGTACCGTTATCTGAATGAAGCGAACACGAAGCAACATTGGTTCTCTGATTGTGGTCAATGCTGATCGGCGAAGAAGGCAACAAAATTGGGTCCACCAGCTTGCCGCATACCTTCAATTGAGCTATTTTCACTGTTCATTCTTGCTTCCTTATGAAGTCTCCGCTGGCACAATCTTTATCCCTCAAGTTAATATAAACAATAATTAGTGTGAAAAAATATTTCTAGAATCACACCTGAAAACGGGACATATTACTTCCTCAATTACCAATCCCTTCCCAGTCCTCCACTCCACTCCACTTCACCCATCACCGCCCCCCCCCCCAAACCTCTGTAAAGAAAACAAATCTTCCCTGAATTCCCGCTTTATAATTTTAGTTGAGATATTCGATATGAAAAGTGAGAAGAGAATGCCTTTGCTGTTCCCATCCAAAAAATCGACGACGGTGTACGCGATGCGAGAGATGAAGTACCGTTATCTGAATGAAGCGAACACGAAGCAACATTGGTTCTCTGATTGTGGTCAATGCTGATCGGCGAAGAAGGCAACAAAATTGGGTCCACCAGCTTGCCGCATACCTTCAATTGAGCTATTTTCACTGTTCATTCTTGCTTCCTTATGAAGTCTCCGCTGGCACAATCTTTATCCCTCAAGTTAATATAAACAATAATTAGTGTGAAAAAATATTTCTAGAATCACACCTGAAAACGGGACATATTACTTCCTCAATTACCAATCCCTTCCCAGTCCTCCACTCCACTCCACTTCACCCATCACCGCCCCCCCCCCCAAACCTCTGTAAAGAAAACAAATCTTCCCTGAATTCCCGCTTTATAATTTTAGTTGAGATATTCGATATGAAAAGTGAGAAGAGAATGCCTTTGCTGTTCCCATCCAAAAAATCGACGACGGTGTACGCGATGCGAGAGATGCCCATTTGCGCTTTCCATTGCTTTTGAGTTTTTGGCAAGTAAAGCGTTCGCTTCTAACGTTTGACCGTATTCAGTCCTCCGAAATTCTTCGCGTATTTTCTTAAAATTTATTTTCATTTTCATTTTTGAAAAGTTTCTTTGCTCGGTCATTTGTGCTAAATGCTATTTCAACAACGATGTAAGTGTGAGATATCTGCGCCATGCGTCCATCCAACAAAGGATATTTGTGTTGGGCATCACCATTCCGACACACTTGCTTTACTCATATTTCTTCATAACGCACATTTGCGCAACCAGATTCCTTTCTTAGGCATATGGCAACAAAAAATACAGCAGTATTGCAGCAACATAAATATATGTCTTGCAGCGAGGATCGCCATATCACAGATGACGATCTCGTGGATTATCTTTCGCATTGTAAGCAATTCTGATGACAGCCTCCCCCACACTCATCCCACCCCCCCCCCAAAAAAAAAGACGACAAGGGTTAAAAGAATTGAAATAATGGTCATACCGTGATTCGTTTAAGACATTCGCTTCGATTTGCTTCAACTATAGCAAGTGTCGATATGATGTGGTCGGCGGGGTTATAAAAAGTTGGGCATGGATATCCACAGCTAAAAATATTTCACTTTGTCGATCAGTTTACATGTGTTCTATTCGATAGAAAATAGTTCATTTTTTCTTAATAACTTGCATATTCCATCTCTTCAGTGTGTGTTATTTGTGACAATCTATACTTTTGTGAGTTCTTGGCCTTATGTATATGTTTATTTATATTGTAAAAGTGTAAAGCAGAATAACGGCTAAAACGGCTCGAAATATAAAAATTGAACTAAATTGTATAACCCTCACCTAAAATGTAAAGTACTGCCGAATTATCGTCTCAAAAATTTTTTATTCATAGGTTATCAGGCATTGTCAAACTATCCCATTCCACTGCCCGAACTTTCATAACCACCCCTTCCCCTTCCATCAGTATCCGTATTGCCAATTTTTAGCGCCTTGTCCTACCCGATCCGTTCTACTCGATCAGTTTTCGGTTGTCCCAATCCAAAATCGCTCCCAGGTTCACAAACCTTGAATCAAATACGTAACTCATAATTATATGTTCTTGCAGGCAGCAACAATAACTCTTGTAGAAGATGAACATGGTCGTTGGTAGTGCATGAGTGCTTTATTTATTTCTTTATTTAGAGCGAAAAAAAAAACTCACATTTTCCAGTGATTCTGCACTCCACTTGCCGGACCCTGATAGACCACTCTTCCATGAGCCATCAAACATAAGCTGAAATAGTTCTGCCTATCAAGCACTTTCGTAACGTGCATAGAACGCATAAACATGCTACACTTCATTTGTTGCTCACGCCAAGTAAAATGTCATAAATCCTCGAACACATCACTTTGAGGGCATTAGAGTATATCTGCCAAAAATTGAACCTTAATTTGAGGAAGAAACGATTTTGAAGGAAAATTTCTGTGCACAGTGCTTTCGCAAAAAAGAGAGAGGAGGAGGTGGACCAAATATGAGCAAGAAAGCACTCAGAAGGGCGATTAAATCCAAAAAATTATGGTACTTCTTTCAACCGACTGAAAATTGCTGTAATGTGCTCGTTATTAGCGAACGGATAGAGCACAAATATCAGTCAGGTCCTACGAATGCGACTATATTATAATTACGAGACTACAGTGGGGGGGGGGGGGGGGGGGGGGGGGGGGGGGGGGGTGAGCGAAGGGTGGAAGAGGGGTTGACCACGGCTAACTTCGTTCACCAGCACACAACACCACACCAAACTTTTGAAAAGTGAAGAGCAACCTCATAATCATTCTTCTTGATCAATTAGTTAACGCGTTCTATTAGAATCCCCTCGTTCGCCTCTCAGAAATGCGTTCAAACACTGCTTGAATAATTTACAACCAAGCGAGTGCATTTCCTTTATATGCGTAAATTAATTTAAGACAGGCGTCTAGATCCGTTGTCGTCCTTCGTGGGTTATCACGCCCAGTGATAAGCAAATTTCAAAGTGAGACGCCCAGTGATAAGCAAATTTCAAGGTGACACGCCCAGTGATAAGCAAATTTCAAGGTGAGACTAACTAACTCATCGAAGAGTGCGAATATTTGACTGGATGGCTGATGTATCGTTGTGATGAGGGTCATGCCCATTTTAGCGAGACGTTTCATTGCAGTAACCACTTGTGACGACATAAATGAATCAAGCCCAGATGTGGGCTCATCGCAGAACATAATTGCCGGTGAGGTCAGCACCTCAAAATCACCTTATTTTGCTACCGTGACGGAACATGAGCACTACCGTTGCCATAGACACTTTTGCGAAAAGGTCTTTACCTTAAAGACAGCCATACACTCCCACTGACCATAAACACAGATGCCACATGCATAGGCTCTACGACAAAAATTGCCAACATAAACAGTACTTTTACGAACATTTCGTGAGGCTTAGACGTCAGTGGCTCTCTTACTTTGTTAAAGCATACTATGTAGATGTACTGAATAATACTATTTATAACGACGATAATTTTCGTCCGGCTTTCAGGAATAACAATATGCATTCTTTTACCTATTCCGTCCTTATCAGAGGCGATACTAGGATTTTATTTTCGGCCATGGCGCACTTCAATGCCCAGCGAGAAATTCCGGTGAGAGCAGAAAATAATGTCTTTAGAGACAATGCCTGATTAAGCGACCAACCAGAAGCAGAAAATTCCCATATTGGTGTATCTCAGACGCGTCTACCAAACGCGCCCGCCTGCTTTTGTTTAAATATTAGCAAAAATTTAACTTCTAAGATTTTAAAAGTTTTTTCTAAGTGAGTGGGCGACTCCTTGATGCTAACCGAAATGTCTGTTGCAGTAGTCACAGTCTCTTGCAAATGTATGAATAAATGTTGACTGCAATTATAACTAATAAATTTGGTGATTTCATAAAGTACGAAATAAAAACAATTAAAATGAACAAAATGATGAAGCGAAACCTAGCGAGATGGTTGTATGGCACTACAGATTTCAGCGTTTTCTACTTATCTATAAGTGCAAGCAGGTATTCACATGCATTGCTATTATTTATATCCTTAACTTTTGTCATGTAAAAGCGGGAAAGGGCCTTAGAGAGAAATACAGAATACCTCAGAGGCGAAAGATAATCGCTTCTTTTCTCCACCAGATAATCCTTTCAAGCCGTTTGGAATGCCAATAATTGTGTCGACACATGAGCTCAAACCCATCTTAACAAACAGTGATGCCATACGTAATCGACAATTTCTTAGGCTTCGTGAGATTAAAGCAAACCTATAATTGCACACACTTGCTGTGCGATTAAACTAGGGGGGGGGGGGGGCGTTACCTGAATAAGTGCTTATGTAAGGTACTATAAGATACTGCAAGATACCTGCTTTATGAATAAATACGTAGCATGTCTCGCGCTTCCCATTTGCTGGGACCTCTCATTCTGCGGGCATTTCCTTGTGTGAGCGGCACTCATCTTTCTCCCATCACTGGATTGCGAAATTAACGAAAAACCATCTTAGACATTTTGTCTTTGCCCACTTAACTGCCCACAAACAATCTTGCATATAAGAGACCATGACATTCACATATAATGTCAACCGAAATGGGCTGATAGATCGGCGGCTTTTATCAGTTCGTCGTCGTCTTATCAGCTGAGATTAATTTCGCAATTTTTTTTCAAATTCATAATTTCGCAAATTCATATTCTCACAAAATTTAGCAACGAAATCGTAATGAGTTTTAAAATATCCTCAAATTATTATTTGGTCTCAAAACGAAATAATATACGCCTAAATTTTAAACGGAAATTGTAATGTGATATGAATGCGAGCCTCTTCTATCCATTGTAATCGGTTGATGAAAAAAATAAATAAAGAGATAAAATAAATGGTCACATTACTTCATTGGTTTTTCAGTTTGTTATCATTTTCGTCCTCCGTCTTCAACATACGATTTTTTTTTGGGAAAAAAGTGTGATTTATGATGAAAAATCATCAAGTTGTTTTTTTTTTTGAGTATACGAAAGACATAAACTATTGATTATATGTTGAGAGATGATCACCTCGATGATCACATTTTCGACCTTCTGTAAACGTTCCTCGTTGGTATACACTTTGCCCATTCGTAGAGTTGCCTGAAACTCTCTATTCATCAATATTTTATCGTCTTGAATTGGACAAATAGTAATTCATGTTTGTGCTATTAATAAAAATAAGCTTGAATTCATAAAAATAAGCTTGAATTTATTGCGCTACCTTAATTGGAAAAGAAGAAAGTTTTCTTGCTTTTTAGTTGTTTTTTTTTTGACGAAGACTCAGAGAAAAACCTCTCCTTAAGCAGCTTCGAAACTTATTAACTCAGTCGCTGTCAACATATTGCAAGACCATCAAGAATTCTTCATAACGCCGGAATGGGAGCGTCACTGCATGTACCACTTGCAACTTATCGCCGATAAGGTGAAGAGACAACGAAAATATATGGAAGTGGTATGAGAGAAAAGAAAAATGTGATTTATAGCTTCAACGAAAATAATATGCCAATGGGGGCTCTCAGTGTGATTAGAAGAGCGTTGATGAGAATCAAAATAAGTTTTAAAAGTATCGCGGATCGTTGTAACGATTCTCATCGTTTCTCTTTTAAAACATTCGTCAACGAACGATGCAGCCGAGTTTGTGGCATACAAACTCAAAGCGATATCTCGAAAATTTTTTCGACTCTTAACGGAACGAAAAAATATGAGTACGGTCAATTGATGGTGTTGACAAGTTATCAAAAGATGAACGTGTACGATACCGAGACTTCATAAAAAGGAACGTTGCATCGCTTTTTGTCAAAATCTAATAATTATGACCTTACTTTATTGTTCTACCTTTCTAACTTTACTTTATTTGTTAACCTTACTCTTGTCAACAATTACTTTATTTGTCAACTTTACTTTTGTCAACAATTACTTTATTTGCCAACTTTACTTTTTTCAACAACTACTTTATTTGTCAACTTTACTTTTGTCAACAATTACTTTATTTGTCAACTTTACTTTTGTCAACAATTACTTTATTTGTCAACTTTACTTTTGTCAACAATTACTTTATTTGTCAACTTTACTTTTGTCAACAATTACTTTATTTGTCAACTTTACTTTTGTCAACACTTGTCAAAAGAATAAACTTTTCTCAATTTATTTACTTTTGTAATCAAACTTTGCAGCGTTATAGATTGATTTGCTTGAAATTCACAATTGTGCTAATAGTTGACTTACCGAGAACATGAGATGCTCTTTGACGGTCATTGTTCCCACAAAACAGTCATCTTGTTGTACGTAAGCCGAAATGTGCCTCATATAGCTTTTGGAGGCATTCTTACCGTTGACTAGTACGAGGCCATCCAAATCAACATCTGCTAAGTTCCGATGTGTCAGCACATTTAACAACGTTGTCTTGCCTGCTCCACTGAAATAATTCCATCGCATTTTTTTCCTTAAATACGGCTAATATTGAAAGAGAATCAAACATGATGAAGGTATAGAATAGCCGGAAGCATTCAACTCAGTTTCTTCGTTGCTACAGCGAATACACTTACCCACTATTCTCTACTGTACTGTACTTCATCCTCGCCTTTTAACTCAACCTATATGAGAGCAACTATCAATTTAATGGCTATTCTATTTCGAATTTTTGCCTTTATATGCAGCAAAAAAAATGATATAGGAGCATTTTGGGAGTATTTTGTCAACTTTACTTTTGTCAACAATTACTTTATTTGTCAACTTTACTTTTGTCAACAATTACTTTATTTGTCAACTTTACTTTTGTCAACAATTACTTTATTTGTCAACTTTACTTTTGTCAACAATTACTTTATTTGTCAACTTTACTTTTGTCAACAATTACTTTATTTGTCAACTTTACTTTTGTCAACAATTACTTTATTTGTCAACTTTACTTTTGTCAACAATTACTTTATTTGTCAACTTTACTTTTGTCAACAATTACTTTATTTGTCAACTTTACTTTTGTCAACAATTACTTTATTTGTCAACTTTACTTTTGTCAACAATTACTTTATTTGTCAACTTTACTTTTGTCAACAATTACTTTATTTGTCAACTTTACTTTTGTCAACAATTACTTTATTTGTCAACTTTACTTTTGTCAACAATTACTTTATTTGTCAACTTTACTTTTGTCAACAATTACTTTATTTGTCAACTTTACTTTTGTCAACAATTACTTTATTTGTCAACTTTACTTTTGTCAACAATTACTTTATTTGTCAACTTTACTTTTGTCAACAATTACTTTATTTGTCAACTTTACTTTTGTCAACAATTACTTTATTTGTCAACTTTACTTTTGTCAACAATTACTTTATTTGTCAACTTTACTTTTGTCAACAATTACTTTATTTGTCAACTTTACTTTTGTCAACAATTACTTTATTTGTCAACTTTACTTTTGTCAACAATTACTTTATTTGTCAACTTTACTTTTGTCAACAATTACTTTATTTGTCAACTTTACTTTTGTCAACAATTACTTTATTTGTCAACTTTACTTTTGTCAACAATTACTTTATTTGTCAACTTTACTTTTGTCAACAATTACTTTATTTGTCAACTTTACTTTTGTCAACAATTACTTTATTTGTCAACTTTACTTTTGTCAACAATTACTTTATTTGTCAACTTTACTTTTGTCAACAATTACTTTATTTGTCAACTTTACTTTTGTCAACAATTACTTTATTTGTCAACTTTACTTTTGTCAACAATTACTTTATTTGTCAACTTTACTTTTGTCAACAATTACTTTATTTGTCAACTTTACTTTTGTCAACAATTACTTTATTTGTCAACTTTACTTTTGTCAACAATTACTTTATTTGTCAACTTTACTTTTGTCAACAATTACTTTATTTGTCAACTTTACTTTTGTCAACAATTACTTTATTTGTCAACTTTACTTTTGTCAACAATTACTTTATTTGTCAACTTTACTTTTGTCAACAATTACTTTATTTGTCAACTTTACTTTTGTCAACAATTACTTTATTTGTCAACTTTACTTTTGTCAACAATTACTTTATTTGTCAACTTTACTTTTGTCAACAATTACTTTATTTGTCAACTTTACTTTTGTCAACAATTACTTTATTTGTCAACTTTACTTTTGTCAACAATTACTTTATTTGTCAACTTTACTTTTGTCAACAATTACTTTATTTGTCAACTTTACTTTTGTCAACAATTACTTTATTTGTCAACTTTACTTTTGTCAACAATTACTTTATTTGTCAACTTTACTTTTGTCAACAATTACTTTATTTGTCAACTTTACTTTTGTCAACAATTACTTTATTTGTCAACTTTACTTTTGTCAACAATTACTTTATTTGTCAACTTTACTTTTGTCAACAATTACTTTATTTGTCAACTTTACTTTTGTCAACAATTACTTTATTTGTCAACTTTACTTTTGTCAACAATTACTTTATTTGTCAACTTTACTTTTGTCAACAATTACTTTATTTGTCAACTTTACTTTTGTCAACAATTACTTTATTTGTCAACTTTACTTTTGTCAACAATTACTTTATTTGTCAACTTTACTTTTGTCAACAATTACTTTATTTGTCAACTTTACTTTTGTCAACAATTACTTTATTTGTCAACTTTACTTTTGTCAACAATTACTTTATTTGTCAACTTTACTTTTGTCAACAATTACTTTATTTGTCAACTTTACTTTTGTCAACAATTACTTTATTTGTCAACTTTACTTTTGTCAACAATTACTTTATTTGTCAACTTTACTTTTGTCAACAATTACTTTATTTGTCAACTTTACTTTTGTCAACAATTACTTTATTTGTCAACTTTACTTTTGTCAACAATTACTTTATTTGTCAACTTTACTTTTGTCAACAATTACTTTATTTGTCAACTTTACTTTTGTCAACAATTACTTTATTTGTCAACTTTACTTTTGTCAACAATTACTTTATTTGTCAACTTTACTTTTGTCAACAATTACTTTATTTGTCAACTTTACTTTTGTCAACAATTACTTTATTTGTCAACTTTACTTTTGTCAACAATTACTTTATTTGTCAACTTTACTTTTGTCAACAATTACTTTATTTGTCAACTTTACTTTTGTCAACAATTACTTTATTTGTCAACTTTACTTTTGTCAACAATTACTTTATTTGTCAACTTTACTTTTGTCAACAATTACTTTATTTGTCAACTTTACTTTTGTCAACAATTACTTTATTTGTCAACTTTACTTTTGTCAACAATTACTTTATTTGTCAACTTTACTTTTGTCAACAATTACTTTATTTGTCAACTTTACTTTTGTCAACAATTACTTTATTTGTCAACTTTACTTTTGTCAACAATTACTTTATTTGTCAACTTTACTTTTGTCAACAATTACTTTATTTGTCAACTTTACTTTTGTCAACAATTACTTTATTTGTCAACTTTACTTTTGTCAACAATTACTTTATTTGTCAACTTTACTTTTGTCAACAATTACTTTATTTGTCAACTTTACTTTTGTCAACAATTACTTTATTTGTCAACTTTACTTTTGTCAACAATTACTTTATTTGTCAACTTTACTTTTGTCAACAATTACTTTATTTGTCAACTTTACTTTTGTCAACAATTACTTTATTTGTCAACTTTACTTTTGTCAACAATTACTTTATTTGTCAACTTTACTTTTGTCAACAATTACTTTATTTGTCAACTTTACTTTTGTCAACAATTACTTTATTTGTCAACTTTACTTTTGTCAACAATTACTTTATTTGTCAACTTTACTTTTGTCAACAATTACTTTATTTGTCAACTTTACTTTTGTCAACAATTACTTTATTTGTCAACTTTACTTTTGTCAACAATTACTTTATTTGTCAACTTTACTTTTGTCAACAATTACTTTATTTGTCAACTTTACTTTTGTCAACAATTACTTTATTTGTCAACTTTACTTTTGTCAACAATTACTTTATTTGTCAACTTTACTTTTGTCAACAATTACTTTATTTGTCAACTTTACTTTTGTCAACAATTACTTTATTTGTCAACTTTACTTTTGTCAACAATTACTTTATTTGTCAACTTTACTTTTGTCAACAATTACTTTATTTGTCAACTTTACTTTTGTCAACAATTACTTTATTTGTCAACTTTACTTTTGTCAACAATTACTTTATTTGTCAACTTTACTTTTGTCAACAATTACTTTATTTGTCAACTTTACTTTTGTCAACAATTACTTTATTTGTCAACTTTACTTTTGTCAACAATTACTTTATTTGTCAACTTTACTTTTGTCAACAATTACTTTATTTGTCAACTTTACTTTTGTCAACAATTACTTTATTTGTCAACTTTACTTTTGTCAACACTTGTCAAAAGAATAAACTTTTCTCAATTTATTTACTTTTGTAATCAAACTTTGCAGCGTTATAGATTGATTTGCTTGAAATTCACAATTGTGCTAATAGTTGACTTACCGAGAACATGAGATGCTCTTTGACGGTCATTGTTCCCACAAAACAGTCATCTTGTTGTACGTAAGCCGAAATGTGCCTCATATAGCTTTTGGAGGCATTCTTACCGTTGACTAGTACGAGGCCATCCAAATCAACATCTGCTAAGTTCCGATGTGTCAGCACATTTAACAACGTTGTCTTGCCTGCTCCACTGAAATAATTCCATCGCATTTTTTTCCTTAAATACGGCTAATATTGAAAGAGAATCAAACATGATGAAGGTATAGAATAGCCGGAAGCATTCAACTCAGTTTCTTCGTTGCTACAGCGAATACACTTACCCACTATTCTCTACTGTACTGTACTTCATCCTCGCCTTTTAACTCAACCTATATGAGAGCAACTATCAATTTAATGGCTATTCTATTTCGAATTTTTGCCTTTATATGCAGCAAAAAAAATGATATAGGAGCATTTTGGGAGTATTTTGTCTTCTTTTAAGTGTTCCCATTCGAATATATTCAGTACACATGCGAAAGAGCATTGAACTTTAAAGTGCAAACCAAACAAGGAGGAAACAGCTTTGGTACTCCTGTGAACTTCATTGGGTGGACCTTAGAAAAATGACTGCATGACGCCATGAAAATCACCACTGCTGTCACATAACTGTTTCATCTTTTAACACACAAAAAGTCACTTCGAGTCAACAAAAAGAGCACTCCAAAGTCGGGATGCGATGTCTCGGTGTTACTGAGGCAATCGCACGCCGAGCAACAGCCATCCCTTTGGCTGTTGTAGCTAGTTGTTAATACCACTCCCTAGCTGGGTTGTCAGCGGTATGGTGGGAAGCAGCCGGGAATCGAACCCAGGTCTCCCAGCATGAGAAGCGAGGACTCCACCGCTGAGCTACTGCCTCCCACAAAATGCCACTAAACTGCCTAAATAAATAAAGCAATGGGTGTTGTATTCGTTTTGAATAAGAAATTACGAAACAGAAAAATGGATCGTATCCAATTAAGTTCATTGACAAGTTTATGGTTTTTCTTCAATCAATTTAAATGCAAGAGCCCACCTGCTGCCCATTATCGCCAAAAGACGTCCTGGATACGCGATACCATTCACTGAAATGATAACACTATACTATAAATTGCGTAATTATTCGAGATTTTGACAGCTGGAGAATCAGCTGATACTCCAACATGAGTAATCAGCATTTGCAAGGGTATAGACGAATGGCCATTGTCTCCATCCTTGTCAGCTATACATAAAATTTAGTACCCATGTCACCTATTCCAACCCAAAACAGTACGGGATCATCTTGATCAAGCGATATTATTTCTTCACTTTTCTTTAGTATGTGCATGCCATAATTCGCATAAAAGACTTAACATCTACATGCATAACCTAAGGAGCATGTTCAGCTATACACAGCTAGAGTGTCCTTGTCAGCTAAAGTTATCAGGTAGTGAAGAATGTCATGGAGATGCCCCAAGATGGATGTGACTTCACATAACATACTGGACTAATTTTAAATTAATTATCTTTTATATTATCAGTTTGGCGATTGTTTCAAATCTTTGCAGAAAAAAAAACGCTCCGATCTCTTACCATTATGAAGAATTTCTTTTGAACGCAATATGGGTGCGCCATTCAATCGTAATGCGTTGCGTAATTTTCGTTTATTTTTTGAGCTTTTACTCGTCTCGTATACTGCCCTCACATATACGTTATACCATTCCAATTTTTTCGCATCCGCCTTATCAATATTCACTGAGGTCGAACGTGTACGCATTGCACAATATTACTCTAAAGTATTTCGAGATCAACGATTTTTCAATTTAAATCGAACACTTTGATTTCTTCATAGATAAATTGTGAGAACGATTTTAATTTTAATAATTACTTATAATTTAACAGTTAATTACTCTCAGCTATGAAGAACTACTTTAATAATCACTCTTAGTCAGAATATCTGTTAAGGGAAAAACGAAACGATTACTTTTAAAGTAACAATCTACTAGAACATACTAAAAGACGAACGAGCAGTAAGCATATAACTGATGAACAAATAAGTGCTTCGTAGGATCACAGGGAGCAATTCAAGAAAACAACTGTTCGTTAATTCGATTTCTTCAGTCTCATATCGGTGTTAGGCGTTCTCTTTTGACGATATGTTGAGCATCGAATAAAAAACGTAAAAGTTTATTGCATAAAGCGAAATAATCCTTCAGAACAACACTCACAAAAATAGGAATAAAAAGATAAAAGTTTATTGCATAAAGTAAAATAATCCTTGAGAACAACACTCACAAAAATAATGTTTATTCTACGGAAGATTTTTTTTTCAGTTTTTCTTATCAGGTGTTTCAGAATTTTATCAGCATTACGACTCACACAGATATGCAACTTTCATCTCGTATAACCTATACGAAATCAAACAACACATCGAACGCAATAAGCAACACAACTTCAAATGTCGTTCGCAACGGCCTATAAAGTATTCGAATCATTGGATCGTGTATTTATTCGCAAAATGAGATCAAAGACAATACGAGATCAAATTGTGAAAAAAAGCTGACAGTAAGCTGAGAATAAACATCGACTCAGCTGTATTATCAGTATGATAAAACACCGATTCAGCTGTATTATCAGTATGATAAAACATCGACTCAGCTGTATTATCAGTATAAGACGAATGCAGCAATTCCTCATCGAATAGCAGTGATAATGTTGATAACGTTCAACGTACATCGCTTCAGAACATTACTTTTGACCTATCGTGATCTATCGCTCAGCAAATAAACATAAACATATGTTTGTCGTGTATTTGATGGCTACGGAACTAGCTCATGGTCTCTGAGATCTCTTGAATTCTTCACGGTTAAGCTTTTTTGCAGCGTTCAGTTAACGGGGATTTGCCGACCACCTTAGCGTATTAAAAGTCAATAAAATTTTGATTCAATATAATTTATACTAAGTCGTATCTCGAATATTCCGCTTTCGTTATGCAGAAAAGAAATCATTTTGAGGATTTCCTCTCTCCGGTTTTTGTGACACAGTCTCCGTCAGAACCCTTTCTCCCTTACTCCCGTCCCCTCCCTCCTCTACTTTCCCTCCGAACGTTTCCTTCGTCTCCAGTATCTATACAGATCAAAAAGGGCCGTTTGTCCGTAAAGCATCGGAAAACTGTGTGTATATACAGTCTTTGCTATCATTAAATGGCATTATCAGGTCTTCATATCCGTGAAACCATACATTAGGAATATGCATACATAAATGTACATATGCTCGTTCATTCCTTAGTTTCTACTCCACAACAGATAGCGATGAAATTTCGTTGGCATAATAATCTGCCGCTCTGTGGAATTTCACCGCAACATATGAACTCCAAGGAACGCTGGGGATCGAGGAAAATAATTCGGCGACGATAGCCGATCGCAACAATAACTGCGATCTGATACGATCCTCGAGTCTAATTATTGAGACTTCTGCTGATACGACGCAAGATGTCATATACTTGACACTACATTAAACATAGTCTGATGTACGATTGGACTAATGGCAAACAAGAAATTTCGGAAAAAAGACAATGAATGTTTCGAAAAAAAAAACGGATGCAAAAAGAGCTTTTATTTCATCACTGATTTGCATTTTCATAATTTGCCTGTCACGAGCGACGGCCCGAAAACTACAAGAACAAAACTGCTCTTGCAGAATTGCAACGGTCTTACATTGATTTATGAGCATTTGCAAAACTAGTAAGATCGTTTTTCCCATTTGCGAAAGACACATGACCAGATTTCATTGGCGTGCTTTGTAAAATCTTTCAATTCAAAGCTGGTATGGCTCAAGAGCAGATTTAAGTTATTGTCGTTTGCCTAACCATAATGAAAACAGAAATGATTTTAGAGCATCCAGTGTTTATCGTTTGCGAATCGCAGCCCAAGCATCAGCCATTTAGAGTTTGCTTTTTGATAACACTGCCCAAACAGAACTGACGTATGATATACACATACAGAGCTTGCGTCTAAAGCAAAAGCCCAATTAACTGACCCAGGTCCTGTATTTCCGTAGCTCTTCCCCCTTCTCAGCTCGAAACTAGCTTCTTCTATAAATACGGTCATCGCCGTTGGCCATCTGAAGTGCAACAGTCCTCATTTCGAGGTTTTACGTTGATTTTTTTTTTTAAATTTCCAAGCGAGGCATACATCCAGGGATCACTTCCATTCGAAGAAATGCGAAAATTTTCCCAGTTTTTTAAAACTTGATAGTTGGTTTTGGAGACATATTGGACCTATGAAAAGAATTTCGCTTTTTTTACGAGGGAATATATCAGTGAGAAAAAGTCGCAAAAAGATTCAATCGTTTGGCTAATATTTTTACATTTTGAATTTTCAATGAATTTTATGAATTTCTTTCTTCAAGAAAATTGCTAACAGCTATGAATTTAATTCAGACGATGGAATATTCCGAAATTTCCAAAGAAACGTTCGATGATGCTCTCTGCTAGTTTTTGTTCTTTTTATTTGATTATCCGATCAAGCACTCCATATGCTTCGCCAATAAAATATTTTGGTTCTTTCTTATTCGACGCTGAATTCGATGTGGAACATGGAACATTTGAAAAGTTTTGATATTTTCAACTAATCAATAATCGATTTTATTACTAAAAATCGATATATGCACAAACTTTGCGAGCAGATCCTGGAACGTAAACATTTGGAACGAACAACAAGATAATGAAGAAAGCATTTGTAGCACAACGCAAGAGGTAGTATATATGAGCCTTCTTCTTTTTTTGATTCTTTATTTAGCATGCCCTTCGCTTGGGGCTCAATTCGAAACTTGCTTGCATTAGCTGATTCTCACTTAGGAATTATTCTAGCTCAGTAATGCATCTTCATCACTTTTTGAACGGCATCGTCTCCTCATTGAAAAAACTTGCACTCGCGTGCACTCAAAAGCGAGCTTTCTCCTCCTCAATTTGCATCCACGTGAAGTCAACAATCGGATGCATGATCGCAGGCAGTGCAACATGGTCGATGTTCGAAGGCAACAACGACCATCAAAAAACCTAGCAAATAAGCGTAACCAGAGGCCGTAATAACTCAAAAACGTACGACACGCGCCATATACCTCTACGTATTCGGAGCATGTTTCATGAGTGACCTACAAGCAAATAAGCGCTGCCGCCAGACGTGAACATATATGGCTCATGAACATATATTTGGCTCGAGGCAGATGCTTTCGGTTTGCTTGTAGCATTAATAAAAACGATCCAAAGTGAGCACACATAAGTGAAAAGGTTTCGGCCATCAGTATAAAACCCAACAATTCATAACAGCAAGGCGAGTCTGAGTTGAGGAAAGCGCCGAATTTTTTCATTCACATGACTTAAGGTTTTGAAAAAGTAACGTCTTTCTGCTATTTATTGCGTAAAGGCAACGTCACTCCTTTAATTAATAACAAGAAACAACACCTTTCCTATCCGAGTAGAACTGCGCAACAACCAGGACCACTCAAACATCACCCCACCTTTTCTATATTAAAAAAATTAGGGATGCTTATCAAAAGTTTGGCAAGAAATGCGCTGTCGAGTGTCCGTTCATTTGACCAACCGGTTCTCACAAATTCTCAGCAGTGGCAATGTATAACAACGCAATCATTCTTAATACAGCATGCCGGTCGCGTAATCTTTCTGCTCAAAACGATTATTCATATGCAAATTGATAGACATTTCTAAGCGCTGATATACCTTAAGAAAGTCATCCAGTCAAATCTTTCCACTCCCTACAGCTTCAACTGTTCCCAAATTGAAATCACAGACAGGCACAGGCCTAGTTATCATCATGAATGCATCATCAAAGATCCAAAGATCGCTCTCGCCTTCAGTGCGATGTCTCGATGTTATTGAGATGCAAACTTACGACCAGCACAGCTATTCCTTTAGCTGTTTTAGCTTGTTGTTAGATACCACCTGCTACCTGCGCTGCCATTGGTATGGTGGAAACCAGGTCTTCCCGCACACGAAGCGGGAGCTCTACCACTGAGCTAATGCCCCTCCGAACGCATTATGCATATGCAAATTTTGTGGGCGTGTCAACTTTACTTTTGTCAACAATTACTTTATTTGTCAACTTTACTTTTGTCAACAATTACTTTATTTGTCAACTTTACTTTTGTCAACAATTACTTTATTTGTCAACTTTACTTTTGTCAACAATTACTTTATTTGTCAACTTTACTTTTGTCAACAATTACTTTATTTGTCAACTTTACTTTTGTCAACAATTACTTTATTTGTCAACTTTACTTTTGTCAACAATTACTTTATTTGTCAACTTTACTTTTGTCAACAATTACTTTATTTGTCAACTTTACTTTTGTCAACAATTACTTTATTTGTCAACTTTACTTTTGTCAACAATTACTTTATTTGTCAACTTTACTTTTGTCAACAATTACTTTATTTGTCAACTTTACTTTTGTCAACAATTACTTTATTTGTCAACTTTACTTTTGTCAACAATTACTTTATTTGTCAACTTTACTTTTGTCAACAATTACTTTATTTGTCAACTTTACTTTTGTCAACAATTACTTTATTTGTCAACTTTACTTTTGTCAACAATTACTTTATTTGTCAACTTTACTTTTGTCAACAATTACTTTATTTGTCAACTTTACTTTTGTCAACAATTACTTTATTTGTCAACTTTACTTTTGTCAACAATTACTTTATTTGTCAACTTTACTTTTGTCAACAATTACTTTATTTGTCAACTTTACTTTTGTCAACAATTACTTTATTTGTCAACTTTACTTTTGTCAACAATTACTTTATTTGTCAACTTTACTTTTGTCAACAATTACTTTATTTGTCAACTTTACTTTTGTCAACAATTACTTTATTTGTCAACTTTACTTTTGTCAACAATTACTTTATTTGTCAACTTTACTTTTGTCAACAATTACTTTATTTGTCAACTTTACTTTTGTCAACAATTACTTTATTTGTCAACTTTACTTTTGTCAACAATTACTTTATTTGTCAACTTTACTTTTGTCAACAATTACTTTATTTGTCAACTTTACTTTTGTCAACAATTACTTTATTTGTCAACTTTACTTTTGTCAACAATTACTTTATTTGTCAACTTTACTTTTGTCAACAATTACTTTATTTGTCAACTTTACTTTTGTCAACAATTACTTTATTTGTCAACTTTACTTTTGTCAACAATTACTTTATTTGTCAACTTTACTTTTGTCAACAATTACTTTATTTGTCAACTTTACTTTTGTCAACAATTACTTTATTTGTCAACTTTACTTTTGTCAACAATTACTTTATTTGTCAACTTTACTTTTGTCAACAATTACTTTATTTGTCAACTTTACTTTTGTCAACAATTACTTTATTTGTCAACTTTACTTTTGTCAACAATTACTTTATTTGTCAACTTTACTTTTGTCAACAATTACTTTATTTGTCAACTTTACTTTTGTCAACAATTACTTTATTTGTCAACTTTACTTTTGTCAACAATTACTTTATTTGTCAACTTTACTTTTGTCAACAATTACTTTATTTGTCAACTTTACTTTTGTCAACAATTACTTTATTTGTCAACTTTACTTTTGTCAACAATTACTTTATTTGTCAACTTTACTTTTGTCAACAATTACTTTATTTGTCAACTTTACTTTTGTCAACAATTACTTTATTTGTCAACTTTACTTTTGTCAACAATTACTTTATTTGTCAACTTTACTTTTGTCAACAATTACTTTATTTGTCAACTTTACTTTTGTCAACAATTACTTTATTTGTCAACTTTACTTTTGTCAACAATTACTTTATTTGTCAACTTTACTTTTGTCAACAATTACTTTATTTGTCAACTTTACTTTTGTCAACAATTACTTTATTTGTCAACTTTACTTTTGTCAACAATTACTTTATTTGTCAACTTTACTTTTGTCAACAATTACTTTATTTGTCAACTTTACTTTTGTCAACAATTACTTTATTTGTCAACTTTACTTTTGTCAACAATTACTTTATTTGTCAACTTTACTTTTGTCAACAATTACTTTATTTGTCAACTTTACTTTTGTCAACAATTACTTTATTTGTCAACTTTACTTTTGTCAACAATTACTTTATTTGTCAACTTTACTTTTGTCAACAATTACTTTATTTGTCAACTTTACTTTTGTCAACAATTACTTTATTTGTCAACTTTACTTTTGTCAACAATTACTTTATTTGTCAACTTTACTTTTGTCAACAATTACTTTATTTGTCAACTTTACTTTTGTCAACAATTACTTTATTTGTCAACTTTACTTTTGTCAACAATTACTTTATTTGTCAACTTTACTTTTGTCAACAATTACTTTATTTGTCAACTTTACTTTTGTCAACAATTACTTTATTTGTCAACTTTACTTTTGTCAACAATTACTTTATTTGTCAACTTTACTTTTGTCAACAATTACTTTATTTGTCAACTTTACTTTTGTCAACAATTACTTTATTTGTCAACTTTACTTTTGTCAACAATTACTTTATTTGTCAACTTTACTTTTGTCAACAATTACTTTATTTGTCAACTTTACTTTTGTCAACAATTACTTTATTTGTCAACTTTACTTTTGTCAACAATTACTTTATTTGTCAACTTTACTTTTGTCAACAATTACTTTATTTGTCAACTTTACTTTTGTCAACAATTACTTTATTTGTCAACTTTACTTTTGTCAACAATTACTTTATTTGTCAACTTTACTTTTGTCAACAATTACTTTATTTGTCAACTTTACTTTTGTCAACAATTACTTTATTTGTCAACTTTACTTTTGTCAACAATTACTTTATTTGTCAACTTTACTTTTGTCAACAATTACTTTATTTGTCAACTTTACTTTTGTCAACAATTACTTTATTTGTCAACTTTACTTTTGTCAACAATTACTTTATTTGTCAACTTTACTTTTGTCAACAATTACTTTATTTGTCAACTTTACTTTTGTCAACAATTACTTTATTTGTCAACTTTACTTTTGTCAACAATTACTTTATTTGTCAACTTTACTTTTGTCAACAATTACTTTATTTGTCAACTTTACTTTTGTCAACAATTACTTTATTTGTCAACTTTACTTTTGTCAACAATTACTTTATTTGTCAACTTTACTTTTGTCAACAATTACTTTATTTGTCAACTTTACTTTTGTCAACAATTACTTTATTTGTCAACTTTACTTTTGTCAACAATTACTTTATTTGTCAACTTTACTTTTGTCAACAATTACTTTATTTGTCAACTTTACTTTTGTCAACAATTACTTTATTTGTCAACTTTACTTTTGTCAACAATTACTTTATTTGTCAACTTTACTTTTGTCAACAATTACTTTATTTGTCAACTTTACTTTTGTCAACAATTACTTTATTTGTCAACTTTACTTTTGTCAACAATTACTTTATTTGTCAACTTTACTTTTGTCAACAATTACTTTATTTGTCAACTTTACTTTTGTCAACAATTACTTTATTTGTCAACTTTACTTTTGTCAACAATTACTTTATTTGTCAACTTTACTTTTGTCAACAATTACTTTATTTGTCAACTTTACTTTTGTCAACAATTACTTTATTTGTCAACTTTACTTTTGTCAACAATTACTTTATTTGTCAACTTTACTTTTGTCAACAATTACTTTATTTGTCAACTTTACTTTTGTCAACAATTACTTTATTTGTCAACTTTACTTTTGTCAACAATTACTTTATTTGTCAACTTTACTTTTGTCAACAATTACTTTATTTGTCAACTTTACTTTTGTCAACAATTACTTTATTTGTCAACTTTACTTTTGTCAACAATTACTTTATTTGTCAACTTTACTTTTGTCAACAATTACTTTATTTGTCAACTTTACTTTTGTCAACAATTACTTTATTTGTCAACTTTACTTTTGTCAACAATTACTTTATTTGTCAACTTTACTTTTGTCAACAATTACTTTATTTGTCAACTTTACTTTTGTCAACAATTACTTTATTTGTCAACTTTACTTTTGTCAACAATTACTTTATTTGTCAACTTTACTTTTGTCAACAATTACTTTATTTGTCAACTTTACTTTTGTCAACAATTACTTTATTTGTCAACTTTACTTTTGTCAACACTTGTCAAAAGAATAAACTTTTCTCAATTTATTTACTTTTGTAATCAAACTTTGCAGCGTTATAGATTGATTTGCTTGAAATTCACAATTGTGCTAATAGTTGACTTACCGAGAACATGAGATGCTCTTTGACGGTCATTGTTCCCACAAAACAGTCATCTTGTTGTACGTAAGCCGAAATGTGCCTCATATAGCTTTTGGAGGCATTCTTACCGTTGACTAGTACGAGGCCATCCAAATCAACATCTGCTAAGTTCCGATGTGTCAGCACATTTAACAACGTTGTCTTGCCTGCTCCACTGAAATAATTCCATCGCATTTTTTTCCTTAAATACGGCTAATATTGAAAGAGAATCAAACATGATGAAGGTATAGAATAGCCGGAAGCATTCAACTCAGTTTCTTCGTTGCTACAGCGAATACACTTACCCACTATTCTCTACTGTACTGTACTTCATCCTCGCCTTTTAACTCAACCTATATGAGAGCAACTATCAATTTAATGGCTATTCTATTTCGAATTTTTGCCTTTATATGCAGCAAAAAAAATGATATAGGAGCATTTTGGGAGTATTTTGTCTTCTTTTAAGTGTTCCCATTCGAATATATTCAGTACACATGCGAAAGAGCATTGAACTTTAAAGTGCAAACCAAACAAGGAGGAAACAGCTTTGGTACTCCTGTGAACTTCATTGGGTGGACCTTAGAAAAATGACTGCATGACGCCATGAAAATCACCACTGCTGTCACATAACTGTTTCATCTTTTAACACACAAAAAGTCACTTCGAGTCAACAAAAAGAGCACTCCAAAGTCGGGATGCGATGTCTCGGTGTTACTGAGGCAATCGCACGCCGAGCAACAGCCATCCCTTTGGCTGTTGTAGCTAGTTGTTAATACCACCCCCTAGCTGGGTTGTCAGCGGTATGGTGGGAAGCAGCCGGGAATCGAACCCAGGTCTCCCAGCATGAGAAGCGAGGACTCCACCGCTGAGCTACTGCCTCCCACAAAATGCCACTAAACTGCCTAAATAAATAAAGCAATGGGTGTTGTATTCGTTTTGAATAAGAAATTACGAAACAGAAAAATGGATCGTATCCAATTAAGTTCATTGACAAGTTTATGGTTTTTCTTCAATCAATTTAAATGCAAGAGCCCACCTGCTGCCCATTATCGCCAAAAGACGTCCTGGATACGCGATACCATTCACTGAAATGATAACACTATACTATAAATTGCGAAATTATTCGAGATTTTGACAGCTGGAGAATCAGCTGATACTCCAACATGAGTAATCAGCATTTGCAAGGGTATAGACGAATGCCCATTGTCTCCATCCTTGTCAGCTATACATAAAATTTAGTACCCATGTCACCTATTCCAACCCAAAACAGTACGGGATCATCTTGATCAAGCGATATTATTTCTTCACTTTTCTTTAGTATGTGCATGCCATAATTCGCATAAAAGACTTAACATCTACATGCATAACCTAAGGAGCATGTTCAGCTATACACAGCTAGAGTGTCCTTGTCAGCTAAAGTTATCAGGTAGTGAAGAATGTCATGGAGATGCCCCAAGATGGATGTGACTTCACATAACATACTGGACTAATTTTAAATTAATTATCTTTTATATTATCAGTTTGGCGATTGTTTCAAATCTTTGCAGAAAAAAAAACGCTCCGATCTCTTACCATTATGAAGAATTTCTTTTGAACGCAATATGGGTGCGCCATTCAATCGTAATGCGTTGCGTAATTTTCGTTTATTTTTTGAGCTTTTACTCGTCTCGTATACTGCCCTCACATATACGTTATACCATTCCAATTTTTTCGCATCCGCCTTATCAATATTCACTGAGGTCGAACGTGTACGCATTGCACAATATTACTCTAAAGTATTTCGAGATCAACGATTTTTCAATTTAAATCGAACACTTTGATTTCTTCATAGATAAATTGTGAGAACGATTTTAATTTTAATAATTACTTATAATTTAACAGTTAATTACTCTCAGCTATGAAGAACTACTTTAATAATCACTCTTAGTCAGAATATCTGTTAAGGGAAAAACGAAACGATTACTTTTAAAGTAACAATCTACTAGAACATACTAAAAGACGAACGAGCAGTAAGCGTATAACTGATGAACAAATAAGTGCTTCGTAGGATCACAGGGAGCAATTCAAGAAAACAACTGTTCGTTAATTCGATTTCTTCAGTCTCATATCGGTGTTAGGCGTTCTCTTTTGACGATATGTTGAGCATCGAATAAAAAACGTAAAAGTTTATTGCATAAAGCGAAATAATCCTTCAGAACAACACTCACAAAAATAGGAATAAAAAGATAAAAGTTTATTGCATAAAGTAAAATAATCCTTGAGAACAACACTCACAAAAATAATGTTTATTCTACGGAAGATTTTTTTTTCAGTTTTTCTTATCAGGTGTTTCAGAATTTTATCAGCATTACGACTCACACAGATATGCAACTTTCATCTCGTATAACCTATACGAAATCAAACAACACATCGAACGCAATAAGCAACACAACTTCAAATGTCGTTCGCAACGGCCTATAAAGTATTCGAATCATTGGATCGTGTATTTATTCGCAAAATGAGATCAAAGACAATACGAGATCAAATTGTGAAAAAAAGCTGACAGTAAGCTGAGAATAAACATCGACTCAGCTGTATTATCAGTATGATAAAACATCGACTCAGCTGTATTATCAGTATAAGACGAATGCAGCAATTCCTCATCGAATAGCAGTGATAATGTTGATAACGTTCAACGTACATCGCTTCAGAACATTACTTTTGACCTATCGTGATCTATCGCTCAGCAAATAAACATAAACATATGTTTGTCGTGTATTTGATGGCTACGGAACTAGCTCATGGTCTCTGAGATCTCTTGAATTCTTCACGGTTAAGCTTTTTTGCAGCGTTCAGTTAACGGGGATTTGCCGACCACCTTAGCGTATTAAAAGTCAATAAAATTTTGATTCAATATAATTTATACTAAGTCGTATCTCGAATATTCCGCTTTCGTTATGCAGAAAAGAAATCATTTTGAGGATTTCCTCTCTCCGGTTTTTGTGACACAGTCTCCGTCAGAACCCTTTCTCCCTTACTCCCGTCCCCTCCCTCCTCTACTTTCCCTCCGAACGTTTCCTTCGTCTCCAGTATCTATACAGATCTAAAAGGGCCGTTTGTCCGTAAAGCATCGGAAAACTGTGTGTATATACAGTCTTTGCTATCATTAAATGGCATTATCAGGTCTTCATATCCGTGAAACCATACATTAGGAATATGCATACATAAATGTACATATGCTCGTTCATTCCTTAGTTTCTACTCCACAACAGATAGCGATGAAATTTCGTTGGCATAATAATCTGCCGCTCTGTGGAATTTCACCGCAACATATGAACTCCAAGGAACGCTGGGGATCGAGGAAAATAATTCGGCGACGATAGCCGATCGCAACAATAACTGCGATCTGATACGATCCTCGAGTCTAATTATTGAGACTTCTGCTGATACGACGCAAGATGTCATATACTTGACACTACATTAAACATAGTCTGATGTACGATTGGACTAATGGCAAACAAGAAATTTCGGAAAAAAGACAATGAATGTTTCGAAAAAAAAAAACGGATGCAAAAAGAGCTTTTATTTCATCACTGATTTGCATTTTCATAATTTGCCTGTCACGAGCGACGGCCCGAAAACTACAAGAACAAAACTGCTCTTGCAGAATTGCAACGGTCTTACATTGATTTATGAGCATTTGCAAAACTAGTAAGATCGTTTTTCCCATTTGCGAAAGACACATGACCAGATTTCATTGGCGTGCTTTGTAAAATCTTTCAATTCAAAGCTGGTATGGCTCAAGAGCAGATTTAAGTTATTGTCGTTTGCCTAACCATAATGAAAACAGAAATGATTTTAGAGCATCCAGTGTTTATCGTTTGCGAATCGCAGCCCAAGCATCAGCCATTTAGAGTTTGCTTTTTGATAACACTGCCCAAACAGAACTGACGTATGATATACACATACAGAGCTTGCGTCTAAAGCAAAAGCCCAATTAACTGACCCAGGTCCTGTATTTCCGTAGCTCTTCCCCCTTCTCAGCTCGAAACTAGCTTCTTCTATAAATACGGTCATCGCCGTTGGCCATCTGAAGTGCAACAGTCCTCATTTCGAGGTTTTACGTTGATTTTTTTTTTAAATTTCCAAGCGAGGCATACATCCAGGGATCACTTCCATTCAAAGAAATGCGAAAATTTTCCCAGTTTTTTAAAACTTGATAGTTGGTTTTGGAGACATATTGGACCTATGAAAAGAATTTCGCTTTTTTTACGAGGGAATATATCAGTGAGAAAAAGTCGCAAAAAGATTCAATCGTTTGGCTAATATTTTTACATTTTGAATTTTCAATGAATTTTATGAATTTCTTTCTTCAAGAAAATTGCTAACAGCTATGAATTTAATTCAGACGATGGAATATTCCGAAATTTCCAAAGAAACGTTCGATGATGCTCTCTGCTAGTTTTTGTTCTTTTTATTTGATTATCCGATCAAGCACTCCATATGCTTCGCCAATAAAATATTTTGGTTCTTTCTTATTCGACGCTGAATTCGATGTGGAACATGGAACATTTGAAAAGTTTTGATATTTTCAACTAATCAATAATCGATTTTATTACTAAAAATCGATATATGCACAAACTTTGCGAGCAGATCCTGGAACGTAAACATTTGGAACGAACAACAAGATAATGAAGAAAGCATTTGTAGCACAACGCAAGAGGTAGTATATATGAGCCTTCTTCTTTTTTTGATTCTTTATTTAGCATGCCCTTCGCTTGGGGCTCAATTCGAAACTTGCTTGCATTAGCTGATTCTCACTTAGGAATTATTCTAGCTCAGTAATGCATCTTCATCACTTTTTGAACGGCATCGTCTCCTCATTGAAAAAACTTGCACTCGCGTGCACTCAAAAGCGAGCTTTCTCCTCCTCAATTTGCATCCACGTGAAGTCAACAATCGGATGCATGATCGCAGGCAGTGCAACATGGTCGATGTTCGAAGGCAACAACGACCATCAAAAAACCTAGCAAATAAGCGTAACCAGAGGCCGTAATAACTCAAAAACGTACGACACGCGCCATATACCTCTACGTATTCGGAGCATGTTTCATGAGTGACCTACAAGCAAATAAGCGCTGCCGCCAGACGTGAACATATATGGCTCATGAACATATATTTGGCTCGAGGCAGATGCTTTCGGTTTGCTTGTAGCATTAATAAAAACGATCCAAAGTGAGCACACATAAGTGAAAAGGTTTCGGCCATCAGTATAAAACCCAACAATTCATAACAGCAAGGCGAGTCTGAGTTGAGGAAAGCGCCGAATTTTTTCATTCACATGACTTAAGGTTTTGAAAAAGTAACGTCTTTCTGCTATTTATTGCGTAAAGGCAACGTCACTCCTTTAATTAATAACAAGAAACAACACCTTTCCTATCCGAGTAGAACTGCGCAACAACCAGGACCACTCAAACATCACCCCACCTTTTCTATATTAAAAAAATTAGGGATGCTTATCAAAAGTTTGGCAAGAAATGCGCTGTCGAGTGTCCGTTCATTTGACCAACCGGTTCTCACAAATTCTCAGCAGTGGCAATGTATAACAACGCAATCATTCTTAATACAGCATGCCGGTCGCGTAATCTTTCTGCTCAAAACGATTATTCATATGCAAATTGATAGACATTTCTAAGCGCTGATATACCTTAAGAAAGTCATCCAGTCAAATCTTTCCACTCCCTACAGCTTCAACTGTTCCCAAATTGAAATCACAGACAGGCACAGGCCTAGTTATCATCATGAATGCATCATCAAAGATCCAAAGATCGCTCTCGCCTTCAGTGCGATGTCTCGATGTTATTGAGATGCAAACTTACGACCAGCACAGCTATTCCTTTAGCTGTTTTAGCTTGTTGTTAGATACCACCTGCTACCTGCGCTGCCATTGGTATGGTGGAAACCAGGTCTTCCCGCACACGAAGCGGGAGCTCTACCACTGAGCTAATGCCCCTCCGAACGCATTATGCATATGCAAATTTTTGTGGGCGTATAACAGGCATAATTAGTGGTTGGCCGTTGCACAGTACCGCCTTGTCCATATAAAACGCCGCAGCACACTAATTTATCATGCTGAGCTCCTTGAGCACCGCAGTAACCCGCTTTGTGAGCGCGTCAGCAAACCGATCGAGACTTTTATCATCAACTGTGACCTTCTCGAGAATCGTGCATTCTTTTTGAGACTCAATTGGGCATCGCTCCTTGTAATGCAGCTTCAGCGCCATATCTTTCTTCGCGTAGATCGTTCGTGATACATTTGCATGCAGTCGATGCAGTGCAAAATGATTGAATACACTTGCCACGGATTTTGTGCTGCAAAATCTGAGTCATTAAAATGAGTTAAAGATTAAACGGTAGTCATATATCACACCAACAGTCTTGCAGGCAGTATACGATAATGTGAATAGGCCATTTATAGGCGCAACATACTGCATATATAAATGGACCTTCCAAGCCATAATTAATTAATTAATTTAGAAAGAAATTAGGTAAATGGAAGACGTTCAGATATAATTAGTTTGCTGGGGATGCGAAAAAAAACGTTTGATGCGAACTAGAGTATGTAACAAAGCAAGAGAAGCTCGTTTTTTTTCGACGACTTCATGGAAGTAGTTACTGCATATATGCTTCAAACTAAATACATTAACCAGTACAGGTATCAAGCACCATTTAGCGTGCTTGAAGGGACGACTCTTTCGGATGCAGTTCCTTCCCAAAACATTGGTTTCAAATATGCAAATGAACCCCGACTGGAAAGTAAAATTCGTACAAAAGTGCACAGCAGTGATACGGACTAACCTCGTAAAACTCTTGCCATAATCGCCCGCCTTGCTGATCTCTTCGGACCTTCGCCTATTGCGCAACATATGCATATACTCGGGAACTGTCTCGTCTAAGCGAGAAGCTGGGAATTTAAATGCGTTCAAAATAGAAATCGACGTCACTTCATGCTTCAACGATCCATCGATCACATCATGTAACATTTCCATCCAAGTATTCCTCTTCAGTGGTACAACTACTTCGTCCGTATCGACAATAAGAATATACTCGTGTGTGTCAATATGCCTGGATGAAAATTTCAAATTAAGAAAAAAAATTTTTTTAAAGAAATTTTGCTGAAAACTTCGTAGCATTTTAACTGAAAAGAGAATAAAGTACGACCTTCTCTTATCATTTACCTCTGCTCATAATCAAAATGCCTTACAATTTATATACCGCAGGTTTCATGGAAATAGCATTCAGTAAATGTTAAAATGTACTTCAGGACAGTACAGCCTTGCAGATATCACAATCACGTCTAATAATGATTTGATGGATAATAAAAGATTGCACGCTCCTATAAAATTTGATGACCTTAGCACCAGCAATGCAAATGTACCATTTCCTGTACCAATACTAAACTGTACAATTTCTCATGTACTTTTTGCATTTTTGGATCGTCTTTTAGTATGAGTCCTGAATGTACTACACTACGTACAAAAATATTACAGTGCAAGAGATATTTTGATACAGCGATAGCAGTAGTAACATCATAACCACGTTAACTTGCATGGATATTGTATTGCACTCATTTCGAAAAATGGTCTGGATATAGCATCACATCTTTGAATTTCTTACGCCAAAGCTTGTAGAAAAATGGTGGAAAGATGGCATTATTTGAAGAAAAAAAGAAAAAAAAAGAATAGCAATATATAAGTTAGGTAAGGAATAACAGAATACCTGTAAAGACAATCGTTGTATGGAATAAGTTCGTGACGTCGCTTTTGTTGTCGATTCCTCCATATGAATTGATGTCGAATATAATTTTGATTTGGAGAATCACCTGGCAATTCCAAAGGAACCTTAACGAAAAAAAAAAAGCCTCAAAAATTCACAGTTCTTGCCGCAATAATTAGTAAGTAAATACGAAATTTCTAATTTATGCTGACAAATAGTTGATCCAAAATAGCATAGAAGCAATATGAGTAGACAAAAAGTTGGATAAGCATAACAGTTTTTTACGGTGCCGTACTAAAAGACCAGAGGAAACGCTCAACCTCATAAAAATATTGAAATTTTTGAGCAATATTTCATTTTTTTTCCAGTGCAAAACATTAAAAATATTATACCTTCTTAAACAATTAATATCGAAAAAAAATGATTCTTATCATCTATTCATATTTTAAAAATGATTCCCATTGTAGTGCATATTTTTTGATAAAAATTCCCACTAATTGCAAGTAAGTAAAGTTCTCTACTCGTCATGTGATTTGTTCAAAAAAAAATTTTAAATGAAAACTTAAAAGTTTCAAAATATCACGGAAAACATTCCAATTCAGTTCCCACAATTTAGTCTTCCAGTTTGAAAAATCAAACTGTGTTCATTTTTGCAATAGTATTGCTCACTATTCAAATACTGAACAGATGATTTCGATACGTTATTTCTGTTCATTTAATTCTATTCTATCATAAAATTCTAAAAATTCTATCGATTCCATAAATTAAATTTTGTTTAGTCGGAAGATTTCTGAAGAATCCGATAATACCATGTTGAGCATTCCGTTATTGACATAATAGTCGAGAACTTTTTGCGTTTCAGACGAGACAAAATATGTATAGACAGTGACCGTATCGGCTCCCAATAAATATTGCGCTTCAATCCATTCCACAAACCGTTTCGATATATCGTTCATAAAATCCATACCCTGAAACAGGGTCTCTGTTGTACAGTATACGCGTATAAATTCGCTGAAGACAAAAATGGATCATATTCAATAGATATTTAGCGGTATGCACTCTGTTCATTGAAAAACGGGTATTTCTCTGCACGCTCCCTAAGAACTTATTGTGTATATGTTTTAGATATGAGTCTATATGTGTTTCCGAATTTTCTATTTTTCATCGAGCAACTAATAAAATCGTGTCATTAATTCATTAAGCTAAAGATCCACAAATCGTGGTACCTTTATGGAAAAAGCTGCAAAAGTGTACAAAAGTATAAATAAAAGACAGCAATGAAAAGAATGTTTTTTTTTTAAAGTATAATCGTTCATAAAAGTGACAGCAACCATTTTCAGTAATCAAAACGAGACGCAAAAAATTCTTCAGAATTACTGAAGAATGAAAAAAAAAAGAATTTTCAGTGAAATATACCCAACATATTACACGCCATTTTAAAAAGTTTAATTAATGCTCTCACCACTTGGCAGATTTTAGCGCATAGAAAGGAAATAAAAATTTGGGCCAATCAATTTCGTTTTTTTCTTCACAACAACTACATGAGTAGTTTTCAGAAGGCAATAAATGATAGCATGGAATCACAGGAACAGAATATATCATGTATAGCTTGAAAGAGCAAATTATTTAACTAGTAAAACGAACCTTAACACAAACAGCAACTCCTTTGCGACCCGATTTTGGAGTACTCTTTTTGTTGACTCGAAGTGCGCTCGGTTTACTGTTACAAGGCGAGAGGGTAACTTGAATTGTCAGACTGTCACTCTCATGCATACGATATGGTAGTGGACAAGTGATCAAATTTGGTATATAGAATAGATCACGTGGATCCCATGCACGTTGCCAAATTTCACGGACAAATCCCTCCATGTTTGCACAGTGATCACTTTTTTGATCGCATATATTACAAAACACTTTTTGGGTTGAAGGAATTGAACGATAGGACATAGCAAGTACCTGAAATAATAAAACAACATAAAGTAACAAATAAAATAACATTTCAGTGATTTTATTTCTGAATTTGCGAAGATAAACTGATCACTCATCTCAGCTTATCTGTCTTAGCTTATCACACTTTTCATCACAGTTGGGAAAATTAAAAACTTCATTGTCTTAGCTTATATGACTTTTCATCACAGTTGGAAAAAATAAAAACATAATTTTAAGGTACTAAATTCTAGGCGATTAAGAGCATCTTTCGATATCAACGTGAGACCAATCCCTTGGCCTATTCCGGACATGTGAATGAAGAATCACTTATGCGTTCTACATTGTCCGGTACAACATTACATTTACAAATTACAAATTAATTACAATTATAATTTAATTACAAATTGCAATCGACATTAAGAAGTAAAACGCATCATAACTTCAAGCAAACTGTTTAAAAAATGGAATATATTTTTATACTAGAGAAGGAATTGTATATCTATACCTGTACAGCGTGATTTGATGGATAAAGTGAGTTTGCACGACGATCATAAGTTGCCGAATAAAGAAATAAACCCTCGTTCTCTACCCAGCCATGATCTAATACAATTTCTGGTGCTTTCAAACGACATCTCCAATACTCGCGCACTTCCTTCGGCTATAAGAATATAATTTGAAAACATTCAAAAACTTTAAAAAAAAACTTAGTTCAATGCCGATCTTGAGTCCTTGTTGTAGCAAATATAAATCTTAACAAAATAACTTATTATTCTAAGAACCACGTTACTCGCCATATAGAGTGTGTCGTCTAGTAACATAAGATAAAACCGTAATAACTTTTTTGTCTGTGTTAAAACTTGCCATGAGCACTGAATGTAGTTATATTCAAGTGCTGGTCTTCGAAGTCAAATAAATTCTTTTTCGACTCAGAATGATACGCCCAAGAACGATTTGATTTTAGTGGCTCTATTTGTTGTTGCCGGAAAAGTTATGCGAAAATCAAAAAACGTTTGAGCCTGCCATGACTGTTCTGATCGAGGTCAGCCTGATGGCGATCCACTGGGAAGGTGGCGAGGAATCGAACTCAGGTCTCCCCACATACGAAGCGGAGGCCTTACCACTGAGCTACTTTCAACTTCAACTAACAGTATAAGAAAGAAAGTGTTGAAGAAGATGGAAGAAGAAGAACAAAATTACTCTAAAACTAAAAACCTTTTCAATGACGTCACGAATCATGGCTCGTCCATTCTGAAGATCATGCATGTATTGCATTGTTTCAAGCGCATAGTCGATATCATCGGCGAATGTTTTCGTACGTTTACTTAGATTTGCGTCATCCGATCGCCGTTCGAATTGCTCATCGAATGTGTTCAAAAGTGCAAGCAGTACAGCGAATGATGCGCATAGTATGCCAAGACGTGATCTCGATTGCCAAATAGAAAACGTCGAATTACGACTCATTGTTGCACTGCAAACACAAATTACGGGCTACATTTCATTAATCCACATGAAACTCAACTGTGCTATAAAATTTGCAAAACCTAATTTGTGCCGGCACTTTAAGTGCAATCCCACATTTGTCCTAGCTATCTATACACGTTTATTAGCCATACGGTATGTACAATATCATATCTTCAGCTAGTGAACAGCTAGACATCTTTACTCGTTTCATCTTATTCTAAAGAGGTTGCAAAACAAATAAAAAATGGCATACAGCATTGCATCATTTATGCCACTCCATCACCTCAATGAGGTAGAAATGGTTATATATACATTTGCACCTTAACATTTGCACTATCCAGAACATATTCAAAGAACAACACTTTAGACGTTGCATGGCGAAAAGGAAAAGACGATACAGTCGGCGGTTGGAAAGCGATCAAAATGCTTAAAGGTGCTTCAGCCTATATTATTATCACCCATTTTGACGGACCCCTCTTAAGAAACTTTTAAATCAAATCTCCCAGGTGCTTATAGTTCAGTGAATAAATTAAATTGTCGCTTATCTCAAGAAGAACAACCGAAAACTCCCCTGAAGTAAACATTGTACGCTAATAGGAAAGTCAACGTACCTTACTGCATGCAGACATGCATGAGAGACTATCGCATGATCATGAATAGAGCGGTTGGCACTTCGCCAAGGTCACACAATGCTCACAGCTGGGGATTGTTGGCTGAGTGCAGCCGTTACAAACTCGCTTCGAACGCGTGCCATCAAGCTGAAGGTGAAACAACCTGTAATACTCCGGAGAACCTGACTTTTTTGAATTTCACAAATTGCAAGCTGCCTAATCTTGTCCTACGTTTAAGCAAATAAAATCGACTGCTTTTCTCGATTTTTTTTTGATTCCACGATACCACCGGATATCCAGCCCTCTCAAATTCTTTAATTGCAGCGAAAGGGCCAACTCTCCTAAGAATTTAATAATCGGAAATTCCTTCCGGGCATCAATATTTTTGGGTGCCGAGACGAAACACAGTGACCAAATTTTCGAATACAACCTTTGCAACTAGTGACCTTTTTTTGGCGATGGTACTCACATGGTTCCAGGGGGACGGCAGTAGTTCAGTGGTAGAGCCTCCACTTCGCATGCGAGGAGACCTGGGTTCGGTTCCCGGCTGCTTCCCATCATACCACTAACAGCCCAGCTAGCGGATGGTATTAACAAGTAGTATTAACAACTAGCTACAACAGCCAAATAGATGGCTGTTGCTCGGCGTGCGATTGCCTCAGTAACATCGAGACATCGCACTGAAGGCCCGAGCGGTAAGAATAAGAATAAGAACTTACCTGGTTTCTACAGAATCTCATTTAAGTCATATGAACACTGTGCTTTATCAACGGTCAATCGAAGGGAACGGAGGGGAAGCGTAGAATTGCCATTTAATATTTAGCGTTAAGCGAACTGGAAGGTCCAAATCTTTGAATCCTTAATTCCTCGTTGTTTTTTTCAATTTATCACAGCCATCTGTCTCACCCCCTTCCCCTCTCGAATGTTTGTTACGTTCATACGACATCGTGAAACACGCCTAAAGATGTTGGCGAATGAAGCCGACAATAACTGACTTTTGGGCTTTTCGGATTCGGCACTTCTCGGACTCAATCCGGAAAATCTAACTCCTTTAAAGTGATTGGCGGCTATTATTAAATCTCGGATCCGTGCTGGGGCGGTGCCATTCTCGAGCATGGAATTTCGTTAATTGCTTAACTGTTTTGTTTACTTCGGGAAGTGTGTGCTTGATGGAGCGAAAAAAAAAGAAACATAAGCAAGGTTAGCTTTCCGATTGAGGTAAACACAAATTCTGAACGGTAAATGTGAAAGAGTGAAGCTTAACTGGCAAAAGCTTCTGATCATTTTCGAGTGTCCGCACAACGTGAGACCATGGAAGGACTAAAGACATGAAAAGTTAAAAGTCAAAAAAAAAAGAGTAATCCGTTGACTTCATGACGTTAATGAATCCGATTGCATGCTTTTAATGGTGGTCATGTGCAATCGAAGTGAACCTAGACCCGCATAAGTCCGATCTGAAATGCTTTTCTATGAAGTTCGAATCTCTGAGCCTCTCTTCCCGATGCATCAATCCCCTAAACGAATAAATGTCAAATAATACGACTACACGACTTATACAGATATTCTGCAGCAGTTTTCAAAACCAGTGTTAAATAGGCAAAGCGGATACAGCACGACAACAAGATATATTCAAACATTTATTTTATCATTAACTCATTTATACCAATCAGCGAATTCAATGAAATAAACAAAAAAGGAATGATGTGTGGTATATATACCTCGAGTGATTACAACAACGTCTTTAATGGACACTTTGATGACTGTGTGGCCAATCAGCCCTTATTTCGATTCCAGGTGGGGGGTGGAGGGGGGGGGGGGAAATTGGTCGCCTCATGTCAAAAAACTTTAAGTTTTCGTTTAAAAATCTGAACAGCCACAAAATTACAAACATCGAATTTCGATTTAACCAATTTTGGTGATTCAGAAATGCCATTGTTTAAACCTCATTTAAAACCCTAGGCCGGACCGTTCGAAAAGTCGATGTGGGCGATGAATTCTTCAAATTGGTTTTCACCTTTTCTTATGTCACGACATGATTGATTTTGACGATACAGCTCCACAGCTAAGGAAATTTTTAGAACAAGCTAGAGAAGAACAAGCAGCTATCAACGACCAAATGAATATGCGTCCAAGATCGCTACTCAACGTAAGCCCAAAGAATATCAGTACGTCCGTACGATTCATTGCATTTGCAAACTGAAATATGAAACAGGAATTGAAGTAGCGGTGATTCAAATGATGAACTAATTTGCTACGATCTCATTTGTGTCGCATAATTAAAATTTCAGGATTTACCTAGGCTTCCAGGATACTAAACGCATGGTTGATATGCTTTTTGAAGCATTAAACAATGGGATAGTTCGACCTGTTTCAAATTTGCGATGCACAAGGATTTGGTTGGTGGTATACGTGCTACTGTTCACTCGAGGCAATACATTTAAATTATCTCAAAGCTCTGAAATTTAAACAGCACTTCTATTTTATAGTATCCAGTAGTTTCTACTTTTTAAATCAAGAAATAACGGCTCAACTTTTACTGATATAAGAGCTCCAGCTATCAAGATAGCATTTCTTGAGCAAAGTAAATCTTTTTTTTCTTAAGGAAGATATTTCTTCATCAAGTGTTCACTGTTCGCAACAAGTAAAACTATATCTATTTAGATTGTATTAAACTACTGGATACCATATTATGCTACATTGAAGAATCCGACTGATTCAAATCTCACAACAAATATACCTCCCTCACTCTCTCTCTCTCTCGCCTCTTTCCATCACAAAACAGAAAAACTACCGAGACTTCATAGTATCAACCGAGAACAACTATGGTCTACGAAACGGACATTTTTTGCAGTTTTGGATAAACGACTATTTCAACTTCTCAGTTTCATGATATCCAGAGTTAAACCTTAATTTTCATTTCACACTTTGAAATAATTTCCTCAATTCATAACATCAAACATTTTACACGAAAACGGCAACTGTATAATACAACAAAAAGCAACGAACGATATTTCGCTTCATTAAAAAAATTTTTCGAAAAAAACAGCGAATAAAAACTGAAACGGCACCAATAGCAAAAGCAACAGAGAACAATCAGTAATAAATCGTTAAAAATGAAGTGAAAAATCAATAAGCAAATTTGAGGAAAAATATCATTTTAAATATCATTACTTTATGCTGTCTTTATTTTCCTGATCGTCATTTCATCTTTTTATATAAACAATGGAAATGACGTGAAGAAAAAAAAGAAAAATTATGCGATAGTTCATGATCGTCGTTCTGAAAAAACAAAGGAAACTTGAGAGAAAAATACCGGTAAATTTTTTATGTGAATGACTCACAATCAAGTGTGATCATGGAAAACCATAAGCAAATCTTGGTTCATACAGTTTTAACAGATTTTCACCATAAGGATAAATTTAGGTTAAGCTTATTTTCTTTCATTTAACCAGTTCTCACTACTTTCAAATCTATTCATAAATGAAGAGTCCTCTAACGTTTGTTAGACGTGCCTTTGTTAAATGAGTTCATTAAAGATATGAAAAAAAAGTGAAAATTCTCGACAGAAAACCACTAAACTGGACAAGGCTAGCCAAGATAAATATTTTATCACTGAACGTTTGTTCGAGACAGCGCCACTTTGCCAACTGTAGTTCTAACAAGTGCATTTAGGAATTTGTTTCGAGTTCAGCGAAATTCACCTCCATAAAGTGACCGAAAAACAACCAACCAACTAACATTTCCGAATCTCTGCAAGAAGGAAGAGCCAATTTATATTAAAATCCATCGCGGGAATGATGATGTTCGAGTGCTTTTCGTAATGTGGCCAAGACAAAACTGTGAAATTCGGAAATGCACAGAGGCGCTGTGAAATAAGGAAGGAGAGAGGGGGAGGGGTATCCACTGATATATCGGAGAGGCACGGACTGCAGGCAATTGCCATGATCAGTCTGCTGTAGGTATGAGAACACAAAGGTAATCTGAAGTGCTTTCTAAACTGCTGACAAAAATTCGACATTTTGCATGAACGCCCGCCTCTACCTCTATGATACCTCTATCAAATGATAAAATAACTTTGGAGTCTGAAGAGCGGCAAATGAAAATCGGCTACAGATGGGATTGTAAATGTTAGCTATGTCCGCATATGGCTAACGAAAAACGACTCTGTACGAAGCTGGCTGTTGCAGCCAAAAATTTAGCGATCATGCATGGTGCAGCGTTTCCGAACGTTTAACTGCAAACGGCTCTGCTGCAGTATCTTCACCTTTATCGTTTCTAGCCGACCAGAAGGATATCGTTTCTTAGAAGCAGTAATTGAGTAGCAAATTAATTAGCGAGTAATCAATCGGCTCTCGATGGCTTTCGTGGAACATCAATTCTAGCGAATTCCCTTGAGAATCGCCGTGCAGTTGGTGCTGAAATGAGATCGTATGTATTGCAATTTCACAAGGCAAGGCCATAAAGTGAAGCTAATATACCCTGTTAGTGAACGAAAAGCGCTGAACGATCAATACATGCCCTATCGGAATCTGTTTCAGATGAAATCCCCGTGCTATACAACACCAAAGTTCGAAGAACATGTTATCGTAAGTAGTAGAACCTAAAAAAGACAAAGTAACGATAGTACAACGGAAAACCATTACTAATCCACTGGTACCCATCCAAGATTTTAAGGATAATTTTAAGGATATCTGCTTTTCAGCCCACAAAATTGTCAATGCGCCAAAGGTTCTTTGCTTTTTTCTTTACTATTTTGACAAGTCTGTTGAAGAAGAGTAACTGTACATTATTGCTGCATTATGAGATTTTTCGGAAAAAATTATATCAAGCAAACTGTATGAGATCCTATAGTTAAGCTAAGCGATAACCACTGGGACATAATCGAAAAAAAATTGCATTTCGCAAGTGAAATCGGCAAATGGCTTATTTGTAGCTATCCCGAAACCCATAACAAACACTGATCATAACAAATAACGCAACTAATTTAATACCTTTAGCAAAATAGCGTCATTAATTTAATACCTTGAACAAATAATGCAATTAATTTAATATCTTAAACAAATAATGCAATTAATTTAATATCTTTCTTCCTTAGCCGCCTTTGCGGTACTTTTACGTGGCAGATGGCAATGGGAAACTGTTAAAAATAAGATCTTAATTTCATCAATACAGCGATCATAAGCAGGACGTTTTGAATGCTGCTTCCTCATTTGTATGATAGGGTTTCAGATGAAAAGGTCTTCCTCTTTTTGCACAACATGTTTTCAAAATATACACATTCATTTGGGTAGCGTTCTTCATACTCTCCATTAATTAATTATTCATTTAATTACTTCCAAATTATTTATTTATTTCATCGCTCGTATTGACTGCCTTGTCACGCGACCCAAAATTAATTATTCAAAGATTTCTAGTGTTGTTGTTGTTGACATCCTACTGAATGGAGCCATCATTTCGCTAAAGAATGATCGATTGCTCTTGTTTTCTCACGATATATATATATATATATATCCGAACTTTGTAGGACAGATGAAATATAAAGCCGGAATAAAAGCCATGTAACTATGAGTGTTAATTTTGTAGCGTACAAGAGTCAGATCTATTCGTCCCACTAATTAAAAAAAATTAACTGATTAGAAAATATGAAACAATTGATTTGTTAATTTAATTTATTAATTTAATAATTAAAAAAAGAAGTAAATTAATTTAAAAAATACATACTTTTATCTTGTTTATAGGGTGCAAGAAGTTCAGCGACTGCGCTAGATGCGAGCTCGGCACCCTCACGTAGAGGTGAACAAATGGGTGCACCCAAACGTGTAGCCATACTTTCGTGAAATATTTGCATACGATTTTCTAATTCACTTAACTTATTCACATACTCAGCTCTATCGATCTGAAAAATTAAGACTATTTGTATGTGGTTTAAGCTAATATGTAAATGCGAATTGCCAAAATATCTGAGTAACCGTTTAAGTGCATCTTTCAAGAATTCGAGCTATTGCACAACCGACGACAACTCGCCCAACAGCCAATAACACTCAATGAGGTATAAGTGTTAGAAAAACGTTATTTAAAAAAACGTTATGCGCTTTTATTCAAAATCATCAAATGAATACACTATTTTGCATCACTATTATATATTTTACTTTTATATCTTTCATGTTCACTGGCGTACCAATATCTATTATTATCAATACGTATCAATACCTGTTATCAATACGTATCAATACCTGTTATCAATACGTATCAATATCTATTATCAATACGTATCAATATCTTTTACTTTTAGTGAATCATAACGAATAATTCAACAAAACAAGTATCCGTTCACTGGCGAACAAAACGGAAAGTGAACAAGACAAGAGAAAGTTTGCTTACATGAGGACTACTTCGCATGCTATCGAGCTCACTTTGAACGTTACCAAGCAATAACCGTAGCTGCTCAACACTACAGCTATCGACGTCAATCTGAAAAAGAAAATGTGAAATTAGGCGGCTATATATGGAACGCTCTTCCATACCTTCACATGTAAATCTTGGAGCTGTTCTTGTATCGACTTCCACAATAAATAATAGCTTTAGTAGAAAACGGCCAAAAGTTTATTCAGAAAGCCTTAAGCTAAAGTTCACGAAGCCTCAGAAAGTCTTCATTCAGAAAGCCAATTTGGCATCAATATTATCATCGAAAAGGAGAATCTGCATGGAATTAAAGAAAAGGAGAATCTGCATGGAATTAAATAAAGAGCTTTAAAGAGACACTAATTTTGATAGCGCCTTGAAGTCGCTCGTTGGATATGGATATACAGACTCAGCTCTTCATTTTTGGCCACCAAATGGCTATTGCCATTCGCGATCAGAAACAGAACTTCCTCCCCTCTCCCTCCCCCTCTCCCCCACCTTTAGTATAACGTCGGTTTTTTACACGATATTCGCATCTTGCTGAGCACAATAGCTTAGCGCACTTTACAGAATTTTCAACTCGATTCTATCCATAAATTAAAATGTTTTGAAATACAAATGAATGATTGTAGTGCTTCATGTTAATCTATGATTGGAATCTCTACTAACTGAATTGCTAACATTTTCTGTTCCAGTGATGCCAGGTGTAGGTTCAGTGCTGAACCCTCCAGCTTCGATAGTAGATGACGGCTGAACGGTAGTGCCGCGCATGAAAGGCACTCGTGTGGGCAGAAAGGTAGCTTGACTAAGTGTTAGCAGCTTCATCGATAGCTGATCCAACAAACAACGAACTTCAGCCTGAAAATCCACGAAGCATATTTCACCTATAGGAGATTATAAATGTTCTAAGCGATCAGATCTCATAGATGCAATTTGCTACAGAAGCAAGCATCTCGTTCGCTATCACTCAGAGTTTAGCATGTTCAATCGGAACCATCGGCTGAAAAATGAAAAGAATTTTCCAAATGCGATTCGAACGCTTACCTATTCACTATGATTGTTCCTAACTGTGATTCCCTTAAAATGTGTCATATCCATACTTTTTTATCTTTCCTTTTCTCTCCTCCTCCTGTTCCTCTGATAAGACAATAACACTTTTCCAGGAATAAAAAAAATCCGAATGGCATTAATATTGAAAATGTTGAAAGATGATGCTAAAAATGATGACTTAAAAAATTCTGTCAGCCTTTCCTCGTGTCTGCGGTAAGACCAAAGTAGCAAAAATAAAAATAAAAAATGAACGAAAGCTTGCCTTGAAATGAACGAGCAGCTTATCGGGTTCAGGGAAACACAATGCATTGGCCGATACACTGAGCATTATGTCTGTACCACACTGAACGAACGTGAATGCGGCTTTGACGGTATCTGGTAAAGATGGATATAGTAGAATCGACTGAATACGATGTGAATCCATCTGTACGTCACCGCTGGCACGTAACACACTCACGATTGCCGAACTGTCTGCGTACAGTGAAGAAAACATGCGACGGCTCATCGATGCCGATAACGATATTTCAGCTGCAAAATTAATCCACTTGGTTACGGCACAATATCTATGCGCTGTATCGTGAAAAAGCAGAAAAGGCAGAAAGCACTACGAAAATGATATGGTGTTTAACATAGCCTGAGGGGAAAGATAGTGACGCAACGTTTCTGCTAAAAAAAACGAATGTGAACGTTTTTTAGCAGAATACTCAGAAAAGATGAAAATAACGGCCATCCAGGTACCCAACAGATAGTGCTATGAATTTGGTGCGCATACAGTAGTTTTCTGCGGGAAGGTGAAGTAGACCTCTTCGGGAAACAACCCGGCTAATTCTATGGACCCCAAGAAAGGAAACGGACCCACTCTTGCGACATACAGGCGTCGAAAGGTCAAGTCAATTATTTCTTAAATACACAATCGCTTTTCTTCAATAACCGCATAATGAATAGGCTCGTTCAATATACTTAAACTTTTTACAATGATCAGCTTCCATTTGGACGGTCGAAAGCAATTAGGCGTAACATAAGATTACTCCGTGTTTGGCGAGGCTAGAAGTAGAGGCTCCGGACGCTGACTCCCATGCCTCAATACAATAAGATCCTTAGCAAAAAAGTCCGAAAAAGGGAATTCACTCAAGAATTTACTAAAAAAAAACGGATACTAGTACCTTGAGTTTACCAGAGACCAGTCACAAGCTGTCAATCATATCTGCTAGCAGACTCGCAACAATGGGGCATACTACTCGAGCTCAGCTCGAGGATGGAAAGTGAACGATTCCTGACGACAAAGTACTACGGCCGGATTTCAAATGTTGAGTATGAAGCAGCTATGTAGTGAAGATAGAATAGGCGGTGCCACACAAATACCTACTAAACGAGCCACCTCATCGTGTAGTGAAGTCATCAAAAATGAACAATTTGTTTGACTTTTGTACACTGAAACAATGTGAAAGCTTCAATAATAATATGCTGCTCATTTTTAATACAGCCTTCCCTTGATCTAGCCTTCACTGTGAACCTGTTCCCCTCCCCTCCCCATTCTGAACAATTCGAAAAAAAAATTAGCCTCTTTCCGACCTTAGCCTCCATCTCAAAAAGTGAGTCTGCAAAAACCGAAAAACTAGCTCTTCCCTCGATATGGCTCCTACCTCGACAAGCTCCTTTCTCCTCCAGAAAGCAGTGAGCTTTACAGCCCCGACGGCTCTACTATTGGTAAAATTGCAGGTCTTAAAAATGATAAGTTTTTGTTAAATTTAACATATGGACGTGTTCGACAATTTCGAAAATCACTTGGCGTTTCATAATTCTTAAAAGTTGAAAGCGACTGGCTGGCATGCATCATTGATTTGAACTTACAAAGAAACCTCGAAACCCGTAGAGCGATCGGTAGAACACCGTCGATGGCACCGGCCAAACGCCTTTGAACCGCCCAAATACGTGGAATTGCACCTTCTACTCCAGACGGTATTTGCATTGGCAATAAGATCATATCGCAACGTTTTTGTGCCTCTACGGGCACGTATTCTCGATATGAGATTGGCACTGTTGCACCAACATCTGGCGGATGTGCTATACCCTGCAATACCGCACTCGGTACAGTCGAGCAAGTCGACCGATTCTTAGTCTAGTATTTTTAAATGTTTACCTTATAGCGTAAATGTTACTGCTTATGCGTGTCAATAAGTTAATCTTTACTTTTCGAATGCCCTTACGGAACGAAACATCCTCCTCAAGTTGGTCTTAGACAAAGATTCTGCAGAAATGTTGGTTGCTTCTATAACTGCAACGGATAGTCAGTAAACCTACATAGGTCAGCTGCCGAAATAGAAAAGACTTCCGTAAAATAAGTAAAGAAAGTTGAAGCAATCCGAAAAGAAACACTTTTTCATTATATCCATGCAAGGATTTGGTGTTAAAAGTGCAGCGTTCAAGAGTACCAACTGTGAAAAAAATTTTAAGGACCACCGTCGCGATAATATCCCCTTCACCCAAATACCAGAGTATATTTTCTAATATCATCTGCTGACAGGTTTCACTGAGCAATTACAGCATCGCCATTGGATGACCTACCGAGGCACGGAAATGCCTACGAAGAGCTCCGGCAACGAAGGCTAAAAACAGTTCGACGGTTGCGGCGCGTAAAATACGCTCGGCTCTTAGCAGCTGATCGGTGTGTGCGACCCGCATCCACCTATAAAGGCGTCCATCGCCTGTAAAGAAGACGGCTCACCAAATTCGGCATTATTAGTAGCGGTAGTAGCTGTTTTATTAACCCGGCTAAATCTGCTATTCAGTCCCCCCCTCCCCTCATTCAAATTCAGCCCCTCCCTTTATAAAGACGGCAGGCAGCATAAGGCGCCTCGAATTCCGTCCTTCTCCCACCCCTTCTCAAAGTTAGTCTCTTTTAAGAGATGGAATTCTAAAATTTCCCTCAAATTCCGTTCAGAACAGGTTTAAATCACCTCGTCTGGAGATGGCATTTTGTAACCCCCTCCCGAAATGCTATGGTCTTTGGAGAATGAATTTAAGAATTACGGTAAACATATCCCGCTCGTAAAAGGTAACGAACAGTCGACCATGATGATAGGTATATAAGAAAGTTTAGGATCAGAGCGCATACCTTTCTTCTCTCCTTCAATGTTATCCATTGGAATCGTTTCGTCACTACCATCGCGCGTCTCGTTTTTCCTTCTAGAAAACGCCTCATTCATAACGCTATTTCGATAATTATTTCTTATCTCAGTAATAAAAGGTGCTTATTCTGAGGCTTTTATTGCTTAGATTACGATCGTTTCCATCTCTGTTATCGCTGTTGCATTGTGCCTATGTGAAACGATACTCAGCAACTGTCTGGTTTATTGGGCTCATGATGACCATCAACCGTTCCAGGGTCAACAGGGGGACAAGCCAGCTAGCTGGTCGGATCGGAAAACGGAAGTCAAAACCTGCAGCAAACCAGAAACAAAACGGAAACCGAAGTGTAAACAGGAACAGCGCAGATGAACGGGACGTAAATATAGCCAGGAACCGCAACATTGAAAAGTAGAGGAAGGTGAAAAACAAAACAAAATAAAGCAAAAACCGGAAAGTTTCTGCTGCTTTCTATCATGGTACCCGACAATTGACTATAGATCATATGATATAAAGTTTTACTTGTAAAAGCCATGCGTTGGATGGTAGTATATCAGAACGTTAAAACTGGTAAAGGTGATAAATCATAAAGGCGAAGTAGAGATTAAGAACAATAAGGAATCCAATGAATGGATAGACACCTGTTTAGCGATGAAATGTTTGATTCACTAACGAGCTGCTTCCATATGGGATTCGTTCGTCGAAGGCACATCGCCAACACTGATAACGGTCCAACGCATGTGAACTGAAAAGCGCCAAGTTATCCGCATTCTCATCTAACTCATATATCAAATATGTCCAAATCCCCATTCCACTCAGGCGACGTCATGGACGGCTGATGTCCAAGAGTTTTGTGTGATCAAGTGATAAGCTGCTCAAGAACAACATTTACTTTACTAAGCCAATTTTTGTAAAGACTCCGAAGGAGGTACTTTTAAGGAATTAGCGAAGAAGGCCATGATGAAACTGTACTGTTTTCTTGGTCGTAGCAAATATGGCGCCACGACATCTGCTGCATTACCATTTTTATGCGAGTCAGAGGAAGAAGGGTTTTTTGCTGCTCCCATATGTTACTGTGACATATTGTCTTACAACTGGCTAACGTGCTACCAAGAAAGATGAGTTCGTATAGACTCTGAGATGAAGATGGAATTCTTAAAAAATTGCACAAAAATCTTCGCAACCAAGAAATACCAGTAAAGTGATCCCTACTCTTTAAAAACAAATTCATGTGACACAAATAACGATGCATGACCGTAGTACCTGCACTGTTTGTGCCATTATCCGGCATACTGTGAGAAGTGCGTTAATTTGTGTATGGTGTGGAGAGAACGATTCGCCCATTTTTGGTTCCATATCGAACATCAACTGGCCATCTGTGTAGAGCGACAGTAAACGTGGTAGGCAAAAAGTAGCGCTGTAGCAGTCGTGCGAAAATATCGCCAAACAGCAACAACTCTCTTTCTTAAAACGAAAATTCGATTATTGCCTTTAATAAACTACTATCATGAAACGTTGATTGCAAGTCGCAAGACGTGACAGTTTCTTTTTTACGGAAGGGAGGAGGGAAGAGAGGAGGGGATGAAGGGGCTGGGGTTGATGCATTCAGGAGGGGGGGAGAGGAAGGATGCATTCTAGGCGAGGGAGATTTGCATGTTTTTTTTTCATATTCTTTTGGAGGCGATTTAAAAGAAGACGGAATTCGTCCAGCTGTAAAGAAGATAAAGGGTCAGGGAAAGCATGCACATATGGTGCACAACTGAGTTTTAAAAAACAGGTACTGCTGTCCTCAAGTGCACCTTGCCGATCTAATCTAGTCAAAAGTATAATCGCGAAGGGACGTACAATCGAAAAGAGTCTTGTGATCACTGCCAACTCTCTGAACGGAAAAAATTATTGACAGAAGCCACAGACTGAAAAACTGGTTTGAAAGCCGAAATAAGGCGATTTTTAAAAAAATAAAATTTTTGAAATGCTCATTTAGCTCAACAGTTTTTCCCTTACGCTCATAAGACTCGCATAATAGAACTGCTGTAATATATCAATATCGATAAGTTCCCTTTGCGAAGAAACTTTTCGATTAGATTTTACTGAAATGGGCCTGAAATGAACGGTACTCGCCGAAAATACTTTGTATAGTCACGAAAGATATTTAAAACTTTTCTCACAACTACAGCTCATCATTTTAATGGCGCTATTCGAAACCACAGCAAATGCACTCACTGATTGCGTCGTTTCAAGTTACATTTATTTTCGAGTAGGCGAATTAAAATATCATCTTTCGGCTTTCTTTCCAGAGGTCGAATTCCGAATAAATATACTTAACTATTCTGCTTTCGTCACCAGTTCGGAATCTCTTCAATACGACCCGTGAGCATTTAAAATGGCTAAAGATGACTAGCAAAAAGATCTAGTAGAAAGAATATGTGTAATTCACAGTCTTTGAAGGAATACGCATAATGATTTTGGGAAGAAATATCACATATCCCCGACCCTCCCCCTTCCCCATACTATGAGCTTTTATTTAAGGGCTTACCCTGCCCTTGCAACATGTCGTCCAGTTGAAAATCTGATAAACTCACATGAACAACGTTGGAAAAATTTGGCACAAGCAGCACACTGGAGGGTGAATGAAGCTGAGCAAGCATTGAGGACGCATCGTTAAGCACACACATCAAATCACTGACCACTTTTAAGCGAATTCTCCTCAAAATACGAGCGCTCAAAGAAATGATTTTTACAACTATTAGTGAATCGTTGTTGTGCTAAATGGTCAACATAAGGCGATGTTAAAATAAAGTTACCATTTTAAATTGACATAACATGATATTTATTGCCTCTAATGACTACTTGGCGTGCAAACTAAACTTGCAAAACTTCTAATGACCGGTTGGCTTGCAAAACTAAACTTGCAAAACTTCTAATGACCGGTTGGCTTGCAAAACTAAACTTGCAAAACTTCTAATGACCGGTTGGCTTGCAAAACTAAACTTGCAAAACTTCTAATGACCGGTTGGCTTGCAAAACTAAACTTGCAAAACTTCTAATGACCGGTTGGCTTGCAAAACTAAACTTGCAAAACTTCTAATGACCGGTTGGCTTGCAAAACTAAACTTGCAAAACTTCTAATGACCGGTTGGCTTGCAAAACTAAACTTGCAAAACTTCTAATGACCGGTTGGCTTGCAAAACTAAACTTGCAAAACTTCTAATGACCGGTTGGCTTGCAAAACTAAACTTGCAAAACTTCTAATGACCGGTTGGCTTGCAAAACTAAACTTGCAAAACTTCTAATGACCGGTTGGCTTGCAAAACTAAACTTGCAAAACTTCTAATGACCGGTTGGCTTGCAAAACTAAACTTGCAAAACTTCTAATGACCGGTTGGCTTGCAAAACTAAACTTGCAAAACTTCTAATGACCGGTTGGCTTGCAAAACTAAACTTGCAAAACTTCTAATGACCGGTTGGCTTGCAAAACTAAACTTGCAAAACTTCTAATGACCGGTTGGCTTGCAAAACTAAACTTGCAAAACTTCTAATGACCGGTTGGCTTGCAAAACTAAACTTGCAAAACTTCTAATGACCGGTTGGCTTGCAAAACTAAACTTGCAAAACTTCTAATGACCGGTTGGCTTGCAAAACTAAACTTGCAAAACTTCTAATGACCGGTTGGCTTGCAAAACTAAACTTGCAAAACTTCTAATGACCGGTTGGCTTGCAAAACTAAACTTGCAAAACTTCTAATGACCGGTTGGCTTGCAAAACTAAACTTGCAAAACTTCTAATGACCGGTTGGCTTGCAAAACTAAACTTGCAAAACTTCTAATGACCGGTTGGCTTGCAAAACTAAACTTGCAAAACTTCTAATGACCGGTTGGCTTGCAAAACTAAACTTGCAAAACTTCTAATGACCGGTTGGCTTGCAAAACTAAACTTGCAAAACTTCTAATGACCGGTTGGCTTGCAAAACTAAACTTGCAAAACTTCTAATGACCGGTTGGCTTGCAAAACTAAACTTGCAAAACTTCTAATGACCGGTTGGCTTGCAAAACTAAACTTGCAAAACTTCTAATGACCGGTTGGCTTGCAAAACTAAACTTGCAAAACTTCTAATGACCGGTTGGCTTGCAAAACTAAACTTGCAAAACTTCTAATGACCGGTTGGCTTGCAAAACTAAACTTGCAAAACTTCTAATGACCGGTTGGCTTGCAAAACTAAACTTGCAAAACTTCTAATGACCGGTTGGCTTGCAAAACTAAACTTGCAAAACTTCTAATGACCGGTTGGCTTGCAAAACTAAACTTGCAAAACTTCTAATGACCGGTTGGCTTGCAAAACTAAACTTGCAAAACTTCTAATGACCGGTTGGCTTGCAAAACTAAACTTGCAAAACTTCTAATGACCGGTTGGCTTGCAAAACTAAACTTGCAAAACTTCTAATGACCGGTTGGCTTGCAAAACTAAACTTGCAAAACTTCTAATGACCGGTTGGCTTGCAAAACTAAACTTGCAAAACTTCTAATGACCGGTTGGCTTGCAAAACTAAACTTGCAAAACTTCTAATGACCGGTTGGCTTGCAAAACTAAACTTGCAAAACTTCTAATGACCGGTTGGCTTGCAAAACTAAACTTGCAAAACTTCTAATGACCGGTTGGCTTGCAAAACTAAACTTGCAAAACTTCTAATGACCGGTTGGCTTGCAAAACTAAACTTGCAAAACTTCTAATGACCGGTTGGCTTGCAAAACTAAACTTGCAAAACTTCTAATGACCGGTTGGCTTGCAAAACTAAACTTGCAAAACTTCTAATGACCGGTTGGCTTGCAAAACTAAACTTGCAAAACTTCTAATGACCGGTTGGCTTGCAAAACTAAACTTGCAAAACTTCTAATGACCGGTTGGCTTGCAAAACTAAACTTGCAAAACTTCTAATGACCGGTTGGCTTGCAAAACTAAACTTGCAAAACTTCTAATGACCGGTTGGCTTGCAAAACTAAACTTGCAAAACTTCTAATGACCGGTTGGCTTGCAAAACTAAACTTGCAAAACTTCTAATGACCGGTTGGCTTGCAAAACTAAACTTGCAAAACTTCTAATGACCGGTTGGCTTGCAAAACTAAACTTGCAAAACTTCTAATGACCGGTTGGCTTGCAAAACTAAACTTGCAAAACTTCTAATGACCGGTTGGCTTGCAAAACTAAACTTGCAAAACTTCTAATGACCGGTTGGCTTGCAAAACTAAACTTGCAAAACTTCTAATGACCGGTTGGCTTGCAAAACTAAACTTGCAAAACTTCTAATGACCGGTTGGCTTGCAAAACTAAACTTGCAAAACTTCTAATGACCGGTTGGCTTGCAAAACTAAACTTGCAAAACTTCTAATGACCGGTTGGCTTGCAAAACTAAACTTGCAAAACTTCTAATGACCGGTTGGCTTGCAAAACTAAACTTGCAAAACTTCTAATGACCGGTTGGCTTGCAAAACTAAACTTGCAAAACTTCTAATGACCGGTTGGCTTGCTAACTAAACTTGCAAACTTCTAATGACCGGTTGGCTTGCAAACTTCTAATGATTTGCTCGATTTCATAAGATTGAAGGAACTTTTATGCTTTTCAAAAGGCATACATTTACGTATACCTTATCTATAAAGATAAGAAAATTCATGCATTTTATATTTTAGAGTGTTACGATGTTTGGAAGACTACTGAAAAAAACATATATATGTAGGTAAAAAATTCGTTACTTTCTACGAAGTGATTGAAAAGTTCCATCATTTAACGTTTTGATTAATCCTTATTGTTATTCACGGATCAGGCCGTAATGAACGAACAACTTCACATGTTCACCGTACCAAATCGTTAAGGCGATCAACAGATTTCACATAATAAAGTCTATATCCATCCAAAAAAACTCATGTAGAAATTAGTTTTGGTGATTCCATGTCGCCAATAAACGATTTTTCAGTGGTACGTTTCAGTATGCAAGCAAACTGATTTCACATATATTATGTTTACTGTTTCTTTGTTTTCTTACAGTAATATTGCTTACAGTAATCTTATAGTAACAATTCTTACAATAATGCTCTATGGGCGTATTCTTTCTTCTTATAGTAATATCACTGATATTCATAAATGTCAACCTGTTGCCAAAGTATATGACCAGACTTTATCAGACAAATTGACATACGACTTTGCGATATCTCTTTGCAAACACCTTAACTTCACTCTCTTCCTCTATTCCTTGTTCACTTCAAGAATGCCGAGTTGATCGAGCTATAATTATCTTAGAAAAAAAAGAAATGAAGATGATATAACATACTGCTGATCCCAAACTCGAACCTCTGGTATCGGTTTGGCTCGTTCGATATCTCTGTACGCATCGCAACCACATCGTGTGCTTTCCTCATTCATGAATACCCTTGTCAACTATAAATTACCTTTTTCGCATAATTTTTTTGTTGTCATCTTTTTCCATTTCTCGAAGAAATTCCCAAGCAAACACTTTGTACTTTGGCGTCTGGGGCTTTTCTAAACATGGAAAATAGCTTTTCCAGAAGTCTTCGTCAATTTATTGATCGGTCTCCGGAGGAAATTATTCCCAGCTTATCTTAACTTTTATTATAGCATATTTCTCGCATTTCATAATAACACTGTTCTATCCCTTCGAATAAAGTACTCGAACAATTTTATCTAAATAGCTCGAGGAATATTTCCAGAAATTATTCGATCATATCTTTCGTGAACGCCCGTGATCGATCTTGAAAGATACCTGCAAGCTAAGCAAATTTTGATCGAGTGTCGATTGTGTGGTGATAACAGCACGAAATGGTACACTTCCTCGAAGAGGCCACCAAGCATCACAATGACTGCAAAAAGCGACTTCAACAATCCAATCACGTCTTACGATCACATTTTTTTGCGGGCATTAAAAAGGTTAACGGCTACCAGTAAAGACCCTTAAAGTGGACGTGATATGTGCCCTAAAATATGCGACGTTTCGCTGGGATATCCTAATTTCAGCGAACAACAAGTGGAATTGGTTGAAGAAGTTGACATGCGATGCCGAAATGTGCTCACTGTAATATTACTCTCAATTACTCATTATAACTCTTTAAAGACATGAACTTAAATATTTTTAATTCGTTCAGATGCTAGCAGTCGATTTCCATCGATGAAAGTGCAACTGTGAATCGGCAATTTCATTGCGTATTTGCAGCAAAATGGCCGTATACTTTAACGAGATATCACATAGCTGATCACAAGCAAACGAAATCTAAAGTAACAATTGAAATAGCAATCTAAAACTCAAAATCACACAACAGAACAAAACCGAATTCACGTATGTTACTTCGCTATCAAGTTATACTAACGACTGTTGAAGACTAATATATGGAACAGTAGAGGATTTTTAATTGCAGTCATTAGAAAAACTTCAAATTACATGCAATGAATTGCCTTTTACAAGAGATGAAGATCAAATAAATATGGGAATCAGAGAATTAAAAAGGCGGAAGTGCACTTTAATCACTCATTGCTTAAACCTATAAACGTGAACAAAAACTGGGAGTAAATTACAAGCGATGAAGTTGATCACAAAGAGAACGAAAATTATGAGCTAACTTATGTGGTGCGGGCGAGATATGAGCGAATCGATTTTTGATAAATACGAGAATTTGGACGATAAGCACAATTGGCGCACATGTGAGCAGAACACCTAGAACGAGCATCGTGAACAACAAGCCGACTGCATGCTTCACCAACGCGAACGTTGCCACACACAATAGACCATCGTCGAGTCGTCGTCTCAGTACCGGTGGTACTGAACTTGGCGGTGGCTTCTGAAATCAACCTGAACGCTAGTTTTCGTAACGTAGGGGAGTTTTATTTTCGTGCGATTGACAAATCAACTTTTGACATTTGTTACGCACTCAGATCGCCCACTGATGCAATCAGTAATATGTCCCATCCCGTCCGACCAAACAGTTGGAGGAATGAGAAAAAAGATTCCCTAAAATGTGATAGTTGCAAGTAAATTCTAGCTATATCTCCAAAACAAGAAATTCCCATTTTTATTTTTCGTTATCACTCTCTCGCGGATTTGTTTTTAATCAGCGTATGAAGCTGGCTACGTACTGCCTGAAAGTTTGGTTCACTAATATAATGGAGTCACTCTTTCGAAGGCATCAACGTTACTACTTCACATACTACTTCATGCGTTGCGAAGAGCTACTGAAATGAAAATGACGGGAGTGGGCGGAGGGGGGGGGAGGGGGTGAAAGCAAAGAAGATATCAATATATTTCCACACTCAGGGGCTTTTAATCCATCGTCTCCTATGACGACACGCCTAAATTGCTGACTCTGGTGAAGAGATAGAGAGATGGGAAGAAACGACTCCATGTCAACGGTTCAATTTTATTCTAAACAAACGCACTTCCTTTCTCCTTCCTCTTACCTTACATGAAAGTGAACGACAAACAGACAGTATTCGGTAAACCATTCGCACAAGAAGCGATACGTGAATGTGTGCTCATTCCTATCTTCTCGTTTATCCCCCTCGATCATGTTTGTCCTCGTTTGCAGAACATATTTGCCGTTCAAAAGCCCCGCAGTTGGTATATAAGTGACGGCAGACAGTCAGTACTGACGAACATCATAAATCATGCAGCTGTGACGCAACACAAACAATTCGTAAAAATGTCAGTAAACGAAAGTGAGCTTAGATACAAGCCAAATATATTCAAGACAACATAAACGAGGCGCTTTAAGGTTGCATGAGGTAGCTCTAAAAAATCTAACTTTCTAACACTGATTGTATGAAATACTATCGTTACCTTAACTGCAAAACAATAGCGGCTTACAACTGAAATACGTTATAAAGGATCAAATAGTCATTTGTATGGTTTTAAGAACGTCCATCATGCTGATGTTGGCGTGATTAAGACTGGATTAGCATACTGTGAGCACTGTGCGGAAACGCCGAAATAAATATTGGCATCCTAAAGAGTGATGTTTATGAGTGTGCATAAGTTTATTTTGTGCTTTGTTTTACGAACAATTAGTTCACTTACTTGTTTGTAGCGAGAGCTAGAGGAAGACTGTTGTTGTGTGGTGGAGCACTCCTGACGGTCAACGCTAGCGTGCTGTGCACCGCTTTGCTTTGCACAGCACGTGCATCGCTTCCGCCAGCAGCCCAGCTGCTTGCACACCATGCACGCTCCACTCCTTAATGACCTCAAATTAATGAAGATTGGCGGAAATGGGACAGGTGATCGGGTCACAAATAGGGACATAGGACAGGTGGGAGGTTAGAAAAATACTGTTAATTACAAAGAATCGGAGAACCACATCTCCATAGGAGATTCATTGATATAAATTTGTAAACATTAAGCCCTCCTATAACTATTTGCAATATTTAGGATCCTTTACATACGGAACGACTGGCACTTACCCTGATTTTGCGTATAAGTAAGAACTGCTTCAGTTGAAATTATATATATGTAAGTTTCCTATAATTCAAAAACTCGAGAAAAATTGCTATGATAAAAAGGATCCCTTAACTAATGAGCAACTACTACGGACAAGTAATTGTAACATATATAACTGTAATTTTTCAAAAAGTTTTAGGCGGTCAGACTTGGAGAGCCGATCTCAGTGAAGCTGTGGATTGTTGTCTACTATGACCACGCTTGGCCAGTAAAATTAAAGCAAGAATAAGCGTACGTACACATACACATGCAAATGACATATTTAACTGCATCGAGTTCTCTCTCTGCTCCCTCCCCCCC
>JPKZ01002981.1:209622-226461 GCA_000803305.1 Toxocara canis | reverse complement strand
CCCCCCCCCCCCCCCCTCCTTTTACGATTTGCCTTCAGAAACTTCCTCTCCAGAACGACCACAGATCACTCATTCTTTTTCATTATTAGGAACTGCAAGCGTTATTCGAGTTTTGCAACGGGCATTCGAACCAAGTCTAAAATCGAAAGCAAACCTGTTGTTAGTTGAAGTGACGCTTAAACGCGAATCATTTAACCATATCGATCTGTCGGTTAAGCGATTGCACTCCTTACTTATCTGCTAAGTAGCTGCCCAACCAGTTGTACTGGTCGCGTTTATGTGGATACTGCAAAAATGCGATAATCATTCGACTTATAGACACTTGGTGATATACTGATATAACGCGGTCCTATACACATTTCGTGAGGAAACGCACTCAGAATATTTCAAATCCGGAACTGAAAAAATTATAGTTCCATTTCAGATGCATCAATCGTACGTAGAAATACGTAGAAAGTCAGAAGAGAATATTGGCCAGAATTTTGGTCGGATTCAACTTTGGCCAATATTGGCCAGAAAGTCATAATATCGGTCGGCCAATTTTGCATAATGTCGATTCAAATATCATTAAGAAATATTATTCGTCAAAAATCAATCAGATTTTCCAACAACCCAGTTGGAAGATTATGCCAATATTCACACAAATATCCAGCTCTTATAAACAATATCGATTTTTTTTTCTTCTTTCAGGGTCACTTTCACAAAACAAAAAAGCAATTAGAGTTAATTAGACGAAACTTAGAAAAAAAAAGGCGAATGATTCTAAATCGACAATCGTATGACTTCCCACCTCTCAATTCAGAAATCCGATGCGTAAACATTTTTTTTAAAGTGTCTATATGCTCGATCGAAAAAAAAAACACGCTAAAATGCTATCGCAGAATACAATTTTATTGGTTTGTCAAAATGATCAAAGGTTAATCGCAAGATTGCTTTTAACGTTTATTATACAAAACCTATAAATATAACCCAGGGAATTAATTGCTCTTAAGATTTCAGTTAAATCGTTCGCCTTTTTGCAAAAACCGAAAAAAAAAACTTGGAAAGCACATTAGCGAGAAAGAAGAGCAAATAATAAATGAATGGTGATATAATTAACAGCTTTCAATATAGCGATCGAGATGACTATTCTCAAAAACGTGAATGATGCGAGATGTTTGCGAAAGCGCTTGGAGATGTCATAAGCATCCGTCAACACTTCAACGATTGAACATATCAACATATATCGTTGTCGGCTCCCACTAATGCTCTATCTTCAACGGAGCTATAAAACATGGATGCCATGCGCAAAGAACAAAAGAGAACAAGGCAAAATAAAAACAAAACAACGAAAATAAAAGGGAACAAAGGATTTGCAGCAAACGTGTATCATTATCACAGCTTATGAGGAGTATGAAAAGAAAGAAAATATATCGCCCATATACCTCCCAGCGATATTAAGCGACCGCGCAGCAGACCACCAACAAAATAGGAAGATCCGCTGTGACGTGTATATGGCGTCACCTGGATGCGTCGAGCTCAAGATCGCGATAGATGGAAAATTTGCCAGCTGCATCGATCGAAAGAACAACGAAATCGATGAAATCACAGCTGTTCAAGGTATTCAAGGTATTCGAGGCATATCTCCCATACAACAATATCGGTTAATTTCTACGAAAACGTTTATCTCAACGGATATTTTCGCTTAAAAGAAATTAAAAATTTTAAGAAAAAAATCTTATCAAATTCGATAAATCATTTGATCATTTGCATATTGAATTGCGAATACATTATAAAATCGTCTTTCATACTCGACTTCCTCATAGTATTTGCTCGTAGTTCTCCGTTCGATATTCTCATTTTTCAAACTTGTAAAAATCTCATAAATTCCATGATTTAAACCTCATAACCTCCATGATTCCTCTCCATTTCTTTTTTTCTCGTCTCCTTTTATCATGCATATTTTCAAATCATAAATTTTGTTTCATTGTGCATTCGTCTGTTTCTGCCACTCTCGTTCACATCCCGTTATTTCCAGTCGCTCTCTCCAATTTTTTAAAATTCTTAAATCAAATTACACATCTCGTTGCTGCGTCTTTATAATTCATAATCTTCATTCCTATAAAACTCACATTCAATTTGTTTAATGCGTTTTCCTCTACACTTATTGTCCGCACATACGTTAAGAAAACAATGCTCAGGTACTTTACCCACAACTAACATTAACTATTTTAGTAGCGCCATTAAAGTAATATAGGTCATTTGTGTTTGTAGTGAAGGATATTGCAAAGGGATGCAAAAGCAGCTGTAATTCCATCGATTCCCGTATCGATGCAGCCAACAACCATGCCCATGCATGATTGTTTTGACCAGTTTCGGAACGCCTGATGGTCAGCTTGCTGACGACCCGTCGGGTAAACAGCCGAGAATCAAACCCAGATCTTCCCGCAAACGAAGCGGGAGCTCTACCACTGAGCTAGTACCCCCTAGTGAAGTGTATTAGCAACAAAAAATAAGCATGAATCGGTCGGTCACTTGATTGATGAGATTTCTTGTACGACATAAAGGCAGCTTATTGTTGTGTAATGGCGAGATGAATATTTTTATTATCGTTAAACATATTGCTTAATGGTTCACCTATATCTGTCTAGCTGAACGTTTGATAATCTTTAAAAAAAACTTAACAGTTACTGTTAACGGCTATTGTTTTACTGGTTACGATAACTTACTAAACGAATGGCAATATGGTGATCTAAAGTGCACATTTAACCGTTAGCTTCTCTTATGGTATTTTTTTACCTTAATAGCATTGAGGATGAGCCCTACGTGAGCAAGACTTGTATAAAAATTATTAACAATAGAGCTCTACACGATTCGATATCGTAATAAGAGAGATGTCTAGATGTATTTTCACATGAAATGAAACGCAAATAAAACGAAATAAAATCAGGAAGAAATCGGGTCCTTATAAAAATCCTTTTGATATTGAATGACAAGAAATACAGATATAAGTAATAGGCAAAAGAAAATGATTCCTAAACCACTGAGACTTAAAATGTAAATTTAATATTTCGGCTTTGAAATAGTAATTCAGAATTAAAGTCGGCCTCATTTTGAGTTAGGCTTCAAGAAGAAGTACTTGTTTGTATCTGATTTCTCTAGAAGTTTATGCCCATTTCGGGAGTTCGTCAGTCATCGTTAGTTATAGCGCCTATAAAATGAAATAAAACTGAGTATAGCAAAGTAATAGGAAGTATTTAGGATGGCTATAACACCAATGCCTTCTAAGCAAGCGCAATTGTTAAAAGTAAGACAGCTTTTCGTTAGACTAGATCTTCAGAACAAACGAGAAGAAAGTAAGATCAAAAGCAATACGTCTATCCCTATAAAAATATCTGTTCAGTTCTTTTTCTTTTATTTTTTTTTCAGTAGCGTCATTCAAACTTCACGTGCATCAATTGAGATGTTTGGAAATAAATCAAATTGAAGTTTCTCATTTTTCTGAAAAGATAAAAAAATCTTCCAATAGCATTTATGCGAAAAGCTCAATCGTTTAAGCATTTCTTAAAATTCCGTTAGCATTTTTTTTTCATAATAAAAACGCAACTTTACTTCACATATTAAAATAAATCTTTGAATTTCTTATGAGAGAAACGTTGAAGAAAAATCTCAACGTCTCTTTAAGACGTTCGAATGAATGAAGATGAAAAATACGTCGAACAAAAGAAATAAGATGATGAAAAGTGCAAAATAAGTAAAAGTGTTACGGCTGTGCAAAACATTCAATATTTCTGCATTTAGCAAAAGAAATGTGCGTTGCTTTCTTTGCGGAGGCGAACAGTGAATAGCAAACGAAAATTCTCACTTCTGTTTTTGATGTCTATTTGATTGCTGATGTGAAAAATTTTTATAGAAATATCTCTTGTGAAAAAATCGCCTGTAAATACTTAATTGCCGAGAAAAAAAGTGGACAGTGATGTTGTGAACCAACTTAATAGAGCTTATCTATCAATGAAACCTCTTTAAATCAATTAACTATCAATACGTAGAAATTCAAGAAAAAAAGAAAAAAATGGAAAATATGATCAAATGTTGACAATTTTTACGAAGAGGTTCTCCGTAATTTTTGATGACTCGCCGCATTTCAATGCAGATCTAAAATGTGCATGAATTTTTCATTTCATTTAAAAAAAAATAGCCGTTGATTTCGTTCGATACGAGAAATTTTATTCATTCGAAACTATGTGCATGATCGCAAACAAATAAAGATCGATGAAAATTTACTAATTGCCTAAAGCTGTACGGATAGCGAAAAAGATCGAATTCTATGAAAAGCGAATTTTGTGGTTTTAATTTTTTTGCTCAAACAATTTTTTTTGGGGTGGTCGAAATAAAGAGGAATTGCGAATGGTGATTATGGGCGTGTGTTATGCACGAGCGCATTGATTTTATTAATTTGTGTGCACTTCTCCAATTGATGGAGGCTTATGTGAAACGACAATAACACACACGAATCACTCACTGCAATGCATTGCGCACAAATACGACAGTTCCTTAGTTGTCATTATCGACAACTAAATTAGTCTTCCACTTCCCAGTGAACTGTTAAACCTGATATGCTGATATAATCACCAGTCTTTACACTCTACGACCATTGAACTACAAGGACAATAATATCTGAGCAATGTTGTCAGCGGGAAGATGCCTACCCAAATGTGTAAGCAAAAACATTCCTTTTGGTTTTTTTTTGTTTTTGCTAGAAGTAATGATTATGGGGAGCCAATAATTTTAAACATTTAAACTCTAATAATTTCTCATTTTGATGTATCATTCCCATAAAGGCTTGTACATACTATAAGCAACTGAATTTTACCCAAAATCCTTGGTAAACCTATCTTCTTATATGCCTTTTGGGAAGATAACCTGAGGATCGTAATATTGTTCCACCTCATCAAAAGTCAAAAATAAAAATAGCCCAAAAATTTCCTTTGAAAGATGAATAACGTAACAAAATCGACTAACTGCTCCAATTATACTATCAACGTATACGTGCAATCATTTATGTACAGGCATTAAAAGGCAAAAATCAACATAGCAGTCTATGGAGATGTGAAACAAAAAAAAACGGCATAAAAATTAAGTCTAGGAATTTTATATGCATATTAATAAATTTAAATACGGCTTTGCACATCTGAATTCGATGATCATTTATTCAAATTTTGTATTATTCATATGCAATGCAATCATTTCGAATGGTTTTGTATTGTTCACATGATGAAGACAAATTTAGTTGCGACTTCCAAAAAATGTTTCACATTTTGTCGATAAAAATCGAACAAAACCTCTAATTAGGTTGGACATTTATCCATTTTTCGTCCTCGAAAAATAGTCGTTTATTAGAATTGTCGTCGAAAACGATTTTCACGGAAAAAAAAATGGAACGAAAGTCTTAAAAAAACTCAAAAACCGGAAGTGGAAAACCGGAATTCCGATATAACATTATCACTGATGTGCATGCGTTGCAAATGAACATTGTACATTAAAAGAGGGTGATAATTGCAAGGTAAAGAACCGAAAAAAATAACCAAGTCATTTTGCAAGAGTTTGTGTAGGAGACTTAAAGTGTCCATTAACTGAACGAAACGATTCATAACATTCTTTTCTCATTCGTCTTTCTCTCTCTTTAAACTCGAATAAAATGACTTAAGTACAGGCTTCGATTCATTTGTCAAAACGTTAGTCATAAATTCGCCGACATCAAGCAATCAATCAATCAATCAATTAATCGATCAATCAATAAAATCAAAAAGGAATTATTGTGAGCAATTTGATAAACAACAATTATATTAATTTCAATTCACTTGCGAACGAAACGATTCAATAATAAAATGCTGAATAGCAAAAAAAAGATGTTCATGAAAATCGATATGCTGCAGCAAATTCCACAGTGAAGCCAATTTGCCAAATTACACAGTAAAAAAAGGAATGAAAAATTCGTTAGAAAATTTCATAAAACTTTGAAAAAAAAACAACAAGAACTTATGGCCAATACAAATAAGTAGATTTCTCACGCGCATACAATATTTCAAACGCGAAAAATGTACCAATGAGATCGATGGGCTTTTCGTATTATTGCTAATGACTTGTTAAACAAATTTTGAATTAATACTTAACGAATGAAAATCTACATCGATGGCCGATCTTAAAATGACTTGCATTAAAAAAGCATTTAATAACAACATTACCAAGTGTATATAGAAGCGGCCCAAATTTAGCCGATAGGGCAACAGAAAGTCAAGCAATTGTCGTGTCACATTCAATGGTTGTTGGTTGACCTATGTTTGATAACCGGATGTTCGAATCATGCAAATAAAACGTGAAACACTTCATTGATGCATGTGATCAGTAAAATAGCAATTTTGATAATTGTTAGGATATGAATGGAATAAAAATAGCAATATTCATTACCCGTAGCATAAGTGATAGTTTACTCGCAAAGCACTCGACGATAATATTAAAGTTAATGACACAATAAACCTTTACGCACTATTTTATATGGCACAATTTCGATGCATAAGTCTTTTCAGCCATTAAAATTCCAAAGCAGCGATAACTCTTATGAAGCTCTCACATGTAAAAGATACTAACAATGGATTTTGGTATTGTACTGCTTGCAAAATCGTAAATACTGCAAGTTGTTTTCAATTTGCAATCCATAACTTTCGACGTTTCCAGTTATGTTCGGTTTAAACCGGAAAAAGAAAATTTCATTTCACAACAAAATTTAGATGTCTCTGTGGCCGAAATATTAAGAACATTTCAGAAGCGGTGAAATTACCGAGACTTCAAATTACCCGTAGAGAAATGTCCGTATCCTTTTTGCTTTCAAACTGTTTGTCTACGCATTTGGAGATGATGAGAAGAGAAAATGCTCACCAAAACCCGATGAGATCAACTTTGAACGCACACTTTCACAGTTTAATTCTTAGAACTCAACCAGTTAGAATGAGAAGGAAGAAAAAGGAAAACAGCGAATCATCAAGGATCCAGAAAACTTCGTCAAATTTGAGCTCAACATGCCTGGAACTCTAACGTTATCAATTCTCTAAGCATTTTGATTGACCTCAGGCCTTAATTCGATTGCTTCCCTATCCAGAACGACACTTGATTTCTTCTGGAGATTTTTCATCACCAAAGCTGCAACTTCAAAACCTAACTTATGAGAATCTAGAATGTTTAAGCAATTTTTAAAAAAAAGAAGAAGCAGCAATAGAAGTAAACATAGTGATCAAATTTTCGCTGTCGGTTCAAAGTGCTTAAAGTTTAAAAGTTAATAAGATATCAAACTTATATGCCAGAATCAAGGTGTTCTTAAGCTTCTAAATAGAATCTTCATCGTGTAAATATAGGAAGTAAACGTGTAAATATTGGAAGTAAATTTATAACTGATTAGCGCTATCAACGATATCTTTGCTCATGCATATGACGTTTTATGGCCGAATCATCATTCGATTACGTCGAATCATATCGAATATAAAAATGGAACACTGGATCAGGTTCTCAACAAAAAAAAAACCGTTTTTGTTACCTCGCAACTCACTGTGATTACCTCGAAATGTTCAACCATCCTCTCCCAGTAATCTAAATTTACAAGAAATGCGCTCTCATTACTTACTTTTATAAATATCATATTTCGCCCACAAATTAGTCCCTTTACGAAAAATAATTACCACAGCAACTCTACGGACCATTTACTATAATTTAATTTTGAGTAATGCTTCTAAATAATGTGAGCTATATACGCACAACGAATGCACTCTTCCTAGAGCAAATGATTATTTGTAAATGTCACTTAGTAGAGGACATTTAAAATAAGCGAAAAGTGCACAAAAGAACTGTGTGTAAGTGTGTGTGTGTGAGCTATATACGCACAACGAATGCACTCTTCCTAGAGCAAATGATTATTTGTAAATGTCACTTAGTAGAGGACATTTAAAATAAGCGAAAAGTGCACAAAAGAACTGTGTGTAAGTGTGTGTGTGTGAGCTATATACGCACAACGAATGCACTCTTCCTAGAGCAAATGATTATTTGTAAATGTCACTTAGTAGAGGACATTTAAAATAAGCGAAAAGTGCACAAAAGAACTGTGTGTAAGTGTGTGTGTGTGTGTATGTTGTATGGTACGTTATTGACATAATCGAGCCCATATCCTTCTCGTACTCTCGTCGACGTAATTTCTATCATGAGCATTCATGAGCTCTTTTTTTCGCGATTCTCAAACCCTGAATTTAGCTGATAATTCTTTTCTTTTTCGGATTGCCTCAGTGTGATGTCATTTCAGCGTCTAGTATTTTTTTGTGCTCATAAATCGCTTAAAGCATTTCGATTTATTAAAAAAATTCAATGAGATTATTTACAGCTGACATCTGCTTTTCGTCATCAACGATAGCATATTTTATTCAGCTTCATTTGTTGAGGTTTTTAGGTTCCAAGCATTCTTTAACTTTGCTTGATGGAATAAAGACTTTACAACAACAACAACAACAACAACATAAAAGATTATGCTTCCAACTACGAATGGAAAAAAAAACTCGATTTTGCAGGTGAACAGCAAACATGAAGTTCATTCTTTCATTTGGTCGGTAATGATCGTTGCGGCAGATTCGTTGCCGCTCATAATGTACAAATTACATTCGTAATGTACTCATAATGTACAAAAAAAAACAAACTACAAAAATTACACAATGCGCCACCCTTGTATCGGTAGTACCTACGTATCACTTATGGACGAATCTACGGCTATACGACCTATACCATGGTTTGCTGTTTCATAAAAATGAGATGGGAAATGACAAAAAGAAAAAAACAAAAAGGGATAAGAGCTTATGACGGTTGTCTTCATGCATCATTCCGAGACACATCACCAAGGATCCCTCTTCGTGTTTTTTGAATTTGAAAAAAATAAATCTCGACAAAACCACTTCCGGCATTTTCACATTACTGCTTCAAAATTTTCTTAGAAGTATTCCGTATAACTTCATTATTTAACCACCCCATATCTTCGATTAGTTACAAACGCATAGAAATATATATTCATGAAATGCAACTACTACAAGTTGTTTCTCTCTAAAAAATCGAACGCAATCTTTATGCGAATTGATCCTACCGATCATTAAAAATTCTTTTGTCATATTATTGCACGTTAGTATTTATTGCTAGTTTAGTGAAATTAATTGTTACGCAATAGCGTTATTTAGCGAAAAAAGATCTTACGAGCGGATCACCATAAGCGATGATCGACCGACCGATCTCTCTCGATTTAATGGAACTGAATAGCGCGATAACGCCGTCAAATCGTCTCATCGTTCTCAAGCGATAATTACAGAAAGCAAAACAGAACGTTACGATTGGACACAGCTTGTGAACTGCACTAATTTTACCATATCTAAAACTTTTGTCCTCATTCAGGATTGACGATTGGTGCTAAGCGGGTTGGTCTGCCAGGATTGACGATCGATGCTAAGCGGGGTGGTCTACTTAGCAGAGATGCACTAAAAAGCGGCAAACTGATGGCAATTGAGAGGACGGCCACAGATGGCCAATGAAACAATTTTAATGCACATTCCGAGTACACCTATTTAGTGAGGCATGTAATCACGCAGAAAGCATTCAACTGATCGCGTGACGAGCAATCGCCTAACTCAAAGACCACAGATCATTAAACTAGATGCACACAGCAAAAAAAAACTGCTCTATCGGTTATACAGCAGAGTCGATTTATCGATTGAACGAAAGGTGATCGTTTAGCGCGAATGGGGAAATCGATATAGGGACAAGCAAGTATTGAACAACTGGAAAAATACTAAACGTGATGCTTTATAAACAATAGGGAAAAGCTTTAACTGGATTAAGTTGGCGGTGAAAAAAGCTTTGTAACGAGTTAAGCATTTTAAAGGAATCACAGTAAGCATCGCACTAATGGTTGGTGAATCAGCATCTCCAAAAAGCAACCAATGAGCAATGAAAGGACAGCGAAGCGAAGCGTTAGCTTACCGATCTTGACAAATGGTGCATGGATCGAGAATTTTCAATGAGTTTATATACGTGGTACGGTCATTGAAAGTGAAGGAGGGGACGCAAAGAGAGATGTAAGGCGGGATCAAAAGCGAACGGAAGGCATCCATCAAAAACGAGGACTAACTTCTACCAACAAAAAAATTACCGACGAACACAAAAGTGAACGTTGACGATTAAAGTGGTAATGATGGCCAACAGCACTCTCTAGCGCGGAAATGTACGACAACGAAAAAAAGTTTGAAAAAGTTCAAATACTGATGGCGATGGCCGAAAGCAGAATAGGACGAATTACAACTGCAACGAAAGTGGCAGAAAAAAAAACAGCGAATAGTTCAGAGGACCAATAAAAGGTAAAGTTAAGGAATGGATGAAAGAAGCTAGAACACGAGATTTGGAGTGAAAAGGGAGAGAGGGGGGAGCGAGAGGTGGGGGTGGGGATGTGTGTGAGGGGCAGTAATGCTAACAATAAATGAAGTGCAAAAATGATCACAGATTGGGCACCTCGATTTGATGAGGGCACCGAATCCGAACTTTAATGAGATGAAAGGACAGCATTACGAAGAGCATCAGAAACAATTTGAGCGAAGAAGCATTTGCTCGCGAGAATTGCAAACGACAACAAGAGAGAACTGAGAGGAATGTGCGGCTAGTCAAAAATACTTTCTAAAATTATCAGTTTATCAAACAAATTGTTAGATGTTTATGGGATAATGAATGATCCTTGTTAAATCAGTCGTTTGAACTAAAAATATTACTGACAAGCTGCCAATTGTGCGAACAAAAAAATTGCGCACGATTAGCGATACAGCTCACTTGGAAACAGATTAGCAGTAATAAAATCAAGTAACAATAATCAAGTACCATAGCAAACGATCAAGTAGTAACACGGGGTCGGGTGGGCTAGGAGGAGGTGTGGGAGAAGGGGATGAAAATTTATTTTAGTTTCCATAAAAATGACCTATCAATACTATTCGAAATCTTCTTCATCAAATTACCGCACCAACAGTTCACCTTTACCAATTAGAAAAATTAGGCGGCAATATTTGCATATTAGCGAAATTATTATGTCTTATTTATGCCATTGTATCACAAAAAAAACTCGCAAAATGAAGAAAAAACAATGAAATTGGCTTTAACGCATTTTTATTGTCCATTTACAAAACGGTCAACTTCGCGATCTAATTTCTTATCTTATAGCTTTCTTGTAACGGCGATCACTCGCCTAGAATCCTATTGGCAAAAGTCATTATTGGCGGAACGCAAAAGCAAACAAACAAGCATAACGAATAAAACATCCTAAGCTCCTCTTTTATTTGAAGGATCATGCGAAACTATATACGTTATATCTCCTATTCGATACGATGGTCTCATTTAAGAATTTCAAATCTGGATATCGTCCGGGGAGCGACTGGGCTCAAACAGTTATCACTAACTGGTAGAAGTGCAGAAATCTTTCACATGGAGGGGGGATTAACAAATTCTGATAGTCTGTTTGAAGATATATTTTAAAAATGGAAATTTACCCTGAAAAAGCCGAACTTCAAGAAAACTTTGTTGAAATAATCAGTGAGTTCCATATGATTTCCCGTTACTGCGCTATATCAATCCCATACTCTCTTTTATTTCCGCTCATACATATAGGTTACTTCTATCAACTCTTCCACTTCCTACCACTTCCCATCTGAACTAACCTCATATAGTTCTGAGTCTCAAATATACCCCCCGGGCATTCCAATGTTCCCGAAGTCTCAATGAGCAAAACGATCAATATGCGCAGTATTTCCTACCTAAGAAACCATATGGCGACAGCCTTTAAAGGACTGATTATTTTAAAACTTATTATGAGCTCGATATATCACTATCTACAGAAAAATCAATTTGCTAATGATAGTTCTGAGTCTCAAATATACCCCCCGGGCATTCCAATGTTCCCGAAGTCTCAATGAGCAAAACGATCAATATGCGCAGTATTTCCTACCTAAGCAACCAATAACGATGATAAACGCATTTACCTGCAGCAAATAAACGAGAAGAACAGAATTGAACACTGAGATGCGTGTCGAAATATAATATAGAAGTGAAACGATAAAACAGAAAGAGTAAAAGCTTTTTGCAAATAAATTTTTGCAAATGCAAATAAATTACAAATTTTTGCAAATGAAAGAGGCTAATCCATTTGGAAGTTGTTCGGTTCATACTTGGTTGCTTCTTTTTTTCTCTTGCATATGCTTCAAGACATCAAAGGAAACAACTGAGGCTCGTATTAAATCAAAAACATAACGATAGGCGCACTATGCATAATCATATGGCGACAGCCTTATGCCTTTCATTTGCTATGGCTCCCTCGTTTATAGTTCCCCTTGCCTTAAGCTCATCAGGAAAAAAAAGAAATTTAACGGTTTATGTGCTTACAAAACGGAAATAAATCCCCAATACGATCGCACAAAACCCATTTCATGTGATGGTCGTCTCGGCGAATGTTCTTATTTGTTTTTACACCCTGATGCAAAACACTGTGATCTCGGTCTAACCGTCTGTCTGAAATGTTCTTCCCTTCCCCCTTCCCCCTCACCATTCAAAAACATAACGATAGGCGCACTATGCATAATCATATGGCGACAGCCTTATGCCTTTCATTTGCTATGGCTCCCTCGTTTATAGTTCCCCTTGCCTTAAGCTCATCAGGAAAAAAAAGAAATTTAACGGTTTATGTGCTTACGAAACGGAAATAAATCCCCAATACGATCGCACAAAACCCATTTCATGTGATGGTCGTCTCGGCGAATGTTCTTATTTGTTTTTACACCCTGATGCAAAACACACTGTGATCTCGGTCTAACCGTCTGTCTGAAATGTTCTTCCCTTCCCCCTCCCCCCCCCCCACCCCCCCCCCCCTCACTCGAAAACTACAGACCTGGGGTTTGATGTAAACAAATCTTTACTGAAAATAACTCTCGATATTTCTGATCGGGCACGATAAACTAGTCGTAAACTAATTGCTGATGAGTTTGCTGTCTAAAAATAAATCCGAACCTTTGATATCTCGCGATACTTTGAGGATATAGCATGGAAACCTTGAAAATAAGATCTGCCCTTGAGCAATATACCCGTATATACTGATTCATGTTTACCATCTTATTAGCGCATCAACTGATAGACTGTAAGCTTCAACCCTTCTGACTCCATTAGCATAGTCAATTAAATGTTTTCAACTCAACCTTGAAACATTAGAATACCGCATTTGATTTGATTCTCTATTATAAAAAATCTTACTTTAGAATCTTAGATTTAACGCAATGAATGGAAAACAGCAATACTGGCTTAAGAAGTAGAAAAATATAATGGTTTTGGAAGACGAGACAGTTTTAAAGAAAAAGTGGATTAAATTAGATGGTCAACTGATCAAAGAGATTCGAATTGATAGTAAAAAAGTGAAACTTCGCCGAAACGTATAAAAATGCGTAACGCACAACGAAAGGCATCCGAGCGTAAATGAGAATAATCGAGAATGATGTATACATAGCGTACGCACATGCCATATATCCGCCCATACTATTGCTCTCTGCCATTATGTCTCCCCGCGTCTACGAGACCGATCAATTAGTATCTATCTATCTCCCCTATGTATGACGAGTATGCATCCATAATTTAAAAAAATAAAATAAAATAAAATTTGTAATGGAGAGAACGAACAATTTTGGGAACAACGGAACTAGTTCGAATTTATCAAGAAACTGGGAAACAGCTGAAGGAACACTATGCTATATTCATATTGCAAATGTGTATTGTAAGGTACGCATATAACACTTACATTTATCTTGTACGCATATAACACATTTATCTTGATCCTAACAGCGCCCAACGTTACGATATTGCTATCTTCATGCGACAACAAACGGTGATGAGGCAACGACGTAATACAAATATTAGTGTTAAACGTCGATATCAACACTCTGAAAGTAATAGCAGTCGAATAAAACGTACCATTGACTGCTATCTATACTTCCCGTACTGCTACCTATACTTCTCGTATTATTAGTTATCGATACTTTCCGCTCACCAAAATTCTTAACCGATTCGACTGCTCGCCACACTACTTACTTTTTACTTTTACAATTTAAATCCGATTCATAATAGCCTCTAGTGAATAGCATTTGTATGCTCTTCGAACAGCTAACGAAATAATGCGTCAAAATAGGCGCATATCTGCGCTCATCACAAAAGAAGCTCGACGCTGCCATATGGCACACGCAACGCTTATGTAAATGAACGCAGTCTTCTAGCTTCGCGTCCCAGTATGTCTTCCTTCTAAAACGCCTCCCTGTATCTCGTTCACTCCCTCAATCTGTTCTTTTTCTCTCTGGAAACCCTTGATTAAAACACGACGGATTCTCATCGTTTGCCTAGCCCACAAATAATATGCCTTCGCTCGTCTCTCAACTGTCTGCATCTCATATTCGTGGAACACTCTCATGCTCACGTGCTCGTACGTCAAACGCGGATTGCTTGCGGATGGCTTGGCTGTTTGGCTTAGGCTTCATTCAGGCACGCAATTGTTGTCTATTTTTCTGTGCTGTCAAAACTGGCGGCTCTTACTATCGTTGCGTGCTGTTGTTTGCCCCGATCGCATGATCACGAATTTCTTGCATTTCTCTCAATGCATGAAACTTCCAAACTAATCAATATCGTTTTTGGGTTTGGCTTAAAAAGGACGTTCGATCATGGTTCTTAGATGCAGTAGACCGTTGGCTATAACACCAGCGACATGGAACGTCAAAGAGGGAGGATTGGCACGTCACTCGCATAAATTTGAAGCGGTGAAAACGATGATGGCAGCTCTTCTCACAATTTTTCGAGAGTTTCCCTGCAGTGGGCAGGAGAATTGCTCTCTGCCATTATGTCTCCCCGCGTCTACGAGACCGATCAATTAGTATCTATCTATCTCCTCTATGTATGACGAGTATGCATCCATAATTTAAAAAAAAATAAAACAAAATTTGTAATGGAGAGAACGAACTTATTACAGATATGTTCATCTTTTATCTTCAAAATTGTTTAAAGGCGTAGATGTTTTTCGTCGATGTTGGCTTATCACGCTCAACGGATATTCCCGCTCTCTTTTATATCACTGATAACGAGTTTTGCATACGGTAATTTGACTAGACAACTTAGTAGGCTCTCGAAAATATAGGTTTTACGTTTTGTGTGTGAATAATGATTTACGTTAAAAGAGCAAAGCACACAGCGTCGCCGAGAGGAATCGATCCGCTCATATTCAATTTTCCACGTTCCTATTTTAAGCCATTTTTGCATTTATTCCGGGAGGAACTCATTGCTTTGTTTATTCTGATTACAAATTCTACAAGTGAATAACATTGTGCGGTATAAATATGAAGCTTCTATCTTTCGACAAAAATCTAAAACGATTGATAAAACACTGATAAAATTGATAAAACACTGATAAAATTGATAAAACATTGATAAAATTGACAAAACGGAAATGCCAAGAATATTGACTTCGTTTCAGTTTCATCGACTTCTCAACGGCTTTCATTCAAAACAAAGAAAAGTTTTCATTTTTGAGACAAAAGACCAGCGTTCTTTCAAACAATGATGATGTATAATTGATGTCTTCACGTGTGTTATTGCGGAAATACTGCTTTCAGTATGAAGGCCTAACTCGAATGAAATACATACGATCAAAAGGTGTAACAGATAGCTAGTGAGAAAAAATCGGCCGAGGAAAATGTCACTGCGATAAGCGGCGCTCTCACTACTCACCAATTAAACCAACCAATTTCATGAACTACTCGTAATGAATAAAATTAAATTCTTGTCCGACCCGATCGCTATCATCCACTAAATATTCGTTATTCTTTCTGTCCTGGAACCGGATCGGTCGAATGTGCAAAGCGGTATGCCAGAAAATAACCCATAAATTTTCTATCCTCTCTAAAAGCAGTCGAAGAAATGGAAATTAGGGACCGGAGATGGCCATAGAATTTATATCATTTTTATCAAATCACATAACTTTGCCTCTCAAGAGTTCAAATAATCGAATAGGAGGACACAGATGCATACTGGCCGATTGCCATGCCACAAGATGCAGTAGACCGTTGGCTATAACACCAGCGACATGGAACGTCAAAGAGGGAGGATTGGCACGTCACTCGCATAAATTTGAAGCGGTGAAAACGATGATGGCAGCTCTTCTCACAATTTTTCGAGAGTTTCCCTGCAGTGGGCAGGAGAATTGCGAAAATATCAAAAATTATGCACTGCTTCACTAAAAGCTTTTTTCGAGGGGCGGGAGGAGGGGTTCTCATGGCTTTGGTTGGAAAAATTTTCTTCACTTTTAAAACAGTCTTCAGCTTTTCGACCTTATCCTGTGACAATCTGAACTGGTTCCCCTTACCTTTCAAGACCTTAAGACGCTCCTGGCGCCAATTCATCCCGCCCCCAGAAAACATCCGGAAAGCAACTGCTTGTTTATACCTTCAAAGAGCTTGAGCAATTTCAAGTTTGGTGCAAAAGGACCCAAAACGAATCACAACGAGAACGTACGGGCAGTTATATTTCGAGCATGCTGAAATTCCATTGAGACTTTCAAAAAAAAACATCGCCAAGTTTATAATAAATCGTATTTGAATGTGACTCAGATTGCAATAAGGGGTCATACATATAATCTGAAATGAACTCATTGTCCGTAGATTACAATAAAATCTCGATAATATGTCCCGCGCTCAAAAATACATTCCTTAATGAAATCCAATACCTGCA
>JPKZ01002981.1:160420-184613 GCA_000803305.1 Toxocara canis | reverse complement strand
AAGGGATGAGTGGAAATGAGTGGAAATGATAAGCTCACCGATGGTGATAAAAGCAGTATAATGTCGGAATGAGGAACGAAACATGAATTTCATGTCAGCTATTAAAAAAACTGTCTTAGCGATGAGATCAGAAAATATTTCTTGCAAAATATTCGTAGGTCTGACTCTATTCCAAAACTATTCAGATCAGCTGCCCTTGCATGCAACGTGAATCGGCAGAAGTTCGCAACAGAACTCAAACATCGTTCAAAGCAAACTGGGAAGGCCGAAAATACAATATATCGCATGTAAGCCTAACAGAATATCACCGAATTACAATAAGTTTTTAATGCAAGAGGCTAAATACGTTCTTTCACAAAAGAAAATTCTATAAATTATACCGACAAACGATTCTTAAACTAGCGACTGCACGAGAAGACCCTTTTACGACGGGGCATCGATTGAGGAAGAATTCTCTCAAAGATTATATAAAAGCTACGATCAAAGACGATGTTTCCCCTATGATTGCAGCCGTTAGAGTATTTACTGGCCCAACCTTGATTTAGTAAAATTTTTTAAATTTTGCTTTCCTCCAAACTTACAGAAGTATTATAGTAGTTTGAAAACTTTTAAATCAAAACTGTTATTGCTGTGAAAGTAAACGGCGACATAGTCATACAGCAATATTTACCACAGATAAGTTTACGAACTCCCATCTGAGGCAAGATAATCAAAACTAGATAAGCCTTGTTTTGGGCTGAAAATTTGAATGACAGATATTTCATTTTGCTTGAAAAAAAACTTCTTCCAAGCTGAAAATTTGATTGGGAAAAAAGAATGAAAATATATGCCGAAAGAGGGGAACAAAAAGACATCATAGAACAGGCAAGTAAAATTTGCAGTTGTAATCAAGCCCCGAAATTGGAATTAGTAAGTAAGCTCAGGTACGTATGCATCAAAGGATTCGATAATAACGCTTACCTTCTTTGAAGTTTCTTTGATGAAATTCTTGAAGTTTTGTGGCGTCGAACGTATAAACGCCATTTTCAGTGAAATAATCGTCCGTGCTATGAATCACACCGTTCGTCCCACTCAAAAGCTCTCTGAAACGCGAATTTCGTAATAAAAAAACGACTAAATAGTGAAATATGGCGCGATTGGGAAAACAGCTGAAAATCAACTATATTCATTCAAATATAAATGAGAAGTGGTTTACATTTTCGGATTATTTGTTCGAAAACATAAACACCGTTTCATTGTACATACCTCAGTTAATGTGTTCGCAGGCCAACATCTTGCCTATACTTGGGTCAACTTTCACTTTCGCACCATAAGGCACTTATCTACCAGAAATTCTTTAACGCATTGCATAGCTTATACACAGCTAATCTAGTAACAGGAGATCAAACCAGATGAGATAAATGAGGGAGGAGGGAGAGGGATAGTGGAGGATGGAAGCAGAATTTGATAGAAAGAAGTTGACAAAACGCTCGACCTGTTACGTAACACTTCTATTTTACATTTAGCTTATTAAACCATGGCGGTACGCAGAAGGCGGAGGGAACCGTAAGGCTCTCTTCTCCTCCTCAAAACAAGAAAGATTAGGAAGAACATTTAGGGTGATTCATTTAAGGGGTTTGAAAGCGATGAAAAAACTTATTGAAATTCATAGCACACATAGCGGCGCTGTACTGTAATCATTCTGCTACAATGGCAGTAGCCCAATTTGAGTGTGCTGAAGTGCAAACAACAATGCCACTGCTATTTCGTTGATAGTGCTTAGGATCGCTCTCAACATAATGGCTTCGAGGAGCGAACGAAGACTTTCGAATAGCCAATGGTTTATAGCAGCGTATCGCATAGTGACAAAAAAGCGAACTGTCTCAATCATAACTACAATATTTTTACAATTTTTTATGTGTAGGAAGGAAAGTCCCTCTTCTCGGCTTCACGTGTTCATCATTACCACTGTATATGCGAAAATAACGATCTCGGAAGTCTACATCGACCCCTAACGTCACGTGAACAATCAGCGTATCATACCTTGCAAGATAGGATTTTCCTGAGCCAGGCACACCTCGCATTAAAATGAGTACTGAGTGACCGTCTCTTATGCAGCGTTTAACGTTTTCCAGATCGGTTGTACCATCCCAGCATTGCTCATGCACTGTTCCGTTAGCCATTTCGATCGCTCTTTTCTTCATCAAAGCGCTAAACTTCGCGACAACTAACAACTGTGCGGCCGAAACCTGCAAATGACTTTGCTAGTCACAAACGCCATCCTACAATCACAATCGCATTTTCTCGTTCGGTAAAGAACGCAAGCGCTGAACCCACCATTTTCAACTTATGCTTAAAAGATGCTTCCCGAACAGTGACCTTTATAGCTATCCTTTTACAGTCGTACATACGTGGAACACTCGTCCCCAAATGACCTTTATGACTCGACTTGATCTATTCGAGTGACGAAACGATGCTGATTTGACTTACTGAATCCACGTATGCATAGGTGCACTGATCTGGTTATGCGAAATTCATTGCAATATGTATATACACTTGTCTCGAGGAAAGTGCTCACTTCTATTACGCCAATGTTTCATTTATCGTTCTTATTCCTCCGTTTAAGAGCAAAGATGGATATTCTGATCTCTACTGGGATGATTTTTTTCCATGCATCGACCTCAGAATTATGCGTTTGCCTTCGTTTTGAATAGTTTCACTATTTCGGATGGTTTTCTTTGTTGTATACAAATAAAGAGCTCTTTTTCTTCCACACTTAAACGCCTATATGAAAATTAATTGATGTTTAAAGAAAATCTAGGGAAATCCTATTTACACTCCAACTGTAATATGGAACTACGAATTTAGTAAATCGTTCATCGTCTCCTCTTCCACCACCACCTCTCCTCACACCATCACCACCTCTCCCCTATCCTCCCCCCCCTTCCTCCCAAAAAAATCGCCTCCGGGAGAGGGATAGTGGAGGATGGAAGCAGAATTTGATAGAAAGAAGTTGACAAAACGCTCGACCTGTTACGTAACACTTCTATTTTACATTTAGCTTATTAAACCATGGCGGTACGCAGAAGGCGGAGGGAACCGTAAGGCTCTCTTCTCCTCCTCAAAACAAGAAAGATTAGGAAGAACATTTAGGGTGATTCATTTAAGGGGTTTGAAAGCGATGAAAAAACTTATTGAAATTCATAGCACACATAGCGGCGCTGTACTGTAATCATTCTGCTACAATGGCAGTAGCCCAATTTGAGTGTGCTGAAGTGCAAACAACAATGCCACTGCTATTTCGTTGATAGTGCTTAGGATCGCTCTCAACATAATGGCTTCGAGGAGCGAACGAAGACTTTCGAATAGCCAATGGTTTATAGCAGCGTATCGCATAGTGACAAAAAAGCGAACTGTCTCAATCATAACTACAATATTTTTACAATTTTTTATGTGTAGGAAGGAAAGTCCCTCTTCTCGGCTTCACGTGTTCATCATTACCACTGTATATGCGAAAATAACGATCTCGGAAGTCTACATCGACCCCTAACGTCACGTGAACAATCAGCGTATCATACCTTGCAAGATAGGATTTTCCTGAGCCAGGCACACCTCGCATTAAAATGAGTACTGAGTGACCGTCTCTTATGCAGCGTTTAACGTTTTCCAGATCGGTTGTACCATCCCAGCATTGCTCATGCACTGTTCCGTTAGCCATTTCGATCGCTCTTTTCTTCATCAAAGCGCTAAACTTCGCGACAACTAACAACTGTGCGGCCGAAACCTGCAAATGACTTTGCTAGTCACAAACGCCATCCTACAATCACAATCGCATTTTCTCGTTCGGTAAAGAACGCAAGCGCTGAACCCACCATTTTCAACTTATGCTTAAAAGATGCTTCCCGAACAGTGACCTTTATAGCTATCCTTTTACAGTCGTACATACGTGGAACACTCGTCCCCAAATGACCTTTATGACTCGACTTGATCTATTCGAGTGACGAAACGATGCTGATTTGACTTACTGAATCCACGTATGCATAGGTGCACTGATCTGGTTATGCGAAATTCATTGCAATATGTATATACACTTGTCTCGAGGAAAGTGCTCACTTCTATTACGCCAATGTTTCATTTATCGTTCTTATTCCTCCGTTTAAGAGCAAAGATGGATATTCTGATCTCTACTGGGATGATTTTTTTTCCATGCATCGATTCAGAATTATGCGTTTGCCTTCGTTTTGAATAGTTTCACTATTTCGGATGGTTTTCTTTGTTGTATACAAATAAAGAGCTCTTTTTCTTCCACACTTAAACGCCTATATGAAAATTAATTGATGTTTAAAGAAAATCTAGGGAAATCCTATTTACACTCCAACTGTAATATGGAACTACGAATTTAGTAAATCGTTCATCGTCTCCTCTTCCACCACCACCTCTCCTCACACCAGCACCACCTCTCCCCTATCCTCCCCCCCCTTCCTCCCAAAAAAATCGCCTCCTTTGCATTTTGTAATATCTGATTCACAAATGAGACGGTTCCAATGCATTTACTCCTCGCCGAAAATGAAAAATACAAAGTGGGAAACGCGACAGCACTCAGCATAACTCTAACACAAGTAAGCATTAAACTGAACACATTCCATCGATTAACAAAAAGAAATCCAATCTGCATTTTAATTTCGTATTACGTAATGGCAAAATTAACAGTTTATTGTTCGCAATCACTTTGTTGCATGTGCCGTTCACCTCTCTAAATTCCCTCCCCCCCCCTCCCCTCAATCCCCCCTCCCTCACTTGGTACGCTTACCCTCGTTTCTCGTAAGCAATGAAACGTTTCTCGGAGTGCCCTTAATACAAATTAAAAAAACTATAACTGCCACAAAGTTATCGCCTCATACCTACTCATATTATGTATAAAGTTTCCAACTTTCCCTTACGACAGCGCTGATGACCAACAAGGAGAAGAGAGAGAGATATCTCGTTTCTGCTCGCTCACATCGATATCACATTCGTCACAAAAGTAACATTAATTTTCGCGGTAGTCAAGCGAGTTCCCCTACCTCGAAATGAAAGTCATGTGACAAAAGAAGCGCTGCCCGCCGCCACTAGCACAATACAGCAGCGATGTTCACAAACATCCCGACGTCCGATCACCCTTTTTTGCAATATTTCCCACTTGGCGCGCTTTCTTAGTCGCATTCACTTTCTCGTTGCGCGCCAACCCACTCATATCCCTCCACGCAAATAATTAAAAAATGATCACATGGACCGCCTCAAAAGGAATCATGCACATCGCGTAAGCATCACATGAGCCTTCAAAGCTTTCTTAGTCGCATTCACTTTCTCGTTGCGCGCCAACCCACTCATATCCCTCCACGCAAATAATAAAAAATGATCACATGGACCGCCTCAATGGAATCATGCACATCGCGTCAGCATCACATGAGCCTTCAATGGAACGTCACCTCACATGCATTCAAATTCTTCTGCTCCCAGAAGTTGCAGCACTATTGCTGCGGAAGAAGGCATATACGTTTAGAGGCAGTGGCACAACGCAGTAAGGAATTGTGACAACGTACTTTGTAATTGTGACTAATTAAAATGCCAGATAGTAAAACCTATGCCTGCCCTGCGAGAGGTCAACCTCGTAGCCCCTTCTTCCCCAACTGAGTTATTTTAAGTTTTACAGTTTCTTTCATTTCCGCTAGACATACTTGAACGAATCAGTCGTCCTCATCACAAAAGCCAGTCGCATATTATATGAGTGATATAAAACAGCTTGTCCTATGCTTATCATCTCGTGCAGAAATTTTGGGTTGATTCCATTATGACGATGATCTTTGCACTGGTGGATTCCCATGTTGTCGCCCTCTCTGAACCTTTAAAAAACGTCGACGACACGCACTGCTGAGGTCGTAGCAAACCGGAAACGTAAAGTGGGTACTGCCGCTTATGCACACGTCACTGCATAAACATAGGGCCTGTATGTTACGTTTTCAGTTTGCTACAACCTCACAGCCACGCAGCCTCAACAGAAAGTCCCTTCCAACCCGGAGCTATCGTTTTAATTTTACTCGAAATCCCTGGAATATGTCCGGCTTCATTCTTTGCAGCTATCAGTAGATACTCGGCGCAAAAGCCGATGGACAACTTCGTTGTTAAGTCTTTGTGGCATATATATGTCACATAACAAATAAGTTCTTGCTGTAGCTGTTATCTTTAACACTTCATCTAACCACCGTGATCCACTCGAGAACGTGACAACAATACTTCATGCCCTCGAAAACCTAAATTTCACAGGACTTCCTCCTCTAACACAGACAACTATTCAATTTAGCAGAAAGCGATTACATAGACGACCGGTCGACCCGTTTGCCGAATGACTATGCCCCTACTCTCACATATACAGTACGACCTTGTCATGTCGGCTATCACTTGCTACGCGTGGATTTCAACGATAAATGTAAAAAATTGTGCACCGCACCGTCGTTAATTCCACCAATCGTCGCTGCCGAGTGCTTTGCGGACAGCCCGTTCTGCATCTGGTACATTCGCTGGCTGGTATTCGCCTTTGCACATTAGGCCGTCTATATTACGTGCTCCCTCCTTGCGTATGCGAAAAAACTCAATACAATACTTCTCCACCCCCCCCCCCTCCTCTTCCTTCCCGAAAAAATTTTTGACCGGGTCTTCACCTAATTCTCCTGAGGGATTCGATCTCGGCCGAATTTGTCCTTTGCGGAAGATCACAGTCACCCACGGCAGTACACTCCCCCCCCCCCCCCCCCCTCCTCTTCCTTCCCGAAAAAATTTTTGACCGGGTCTTCACCTAATTCTCCTGAGGGATTCGATCTCGGCCGAATTTGTCCTTTGCGGAAGATCACAGTCACCCACGGCAGTTTTTCTAAACCTTACGCTTGAAATTTGGCGTCTCTGGCTTAAAATTTTATCCTCCTCGCTCCAAGCTGCTATGCCTCACGAGGCATCTAATGAAAGAAGTTGTTAAAATACCTGCTATGCCTCACGAGGCACCTAACGAAAGAAGTTGTTAAAATACCAGCTACATTGTCCAATAATCGTTATGATCCCAACTGATTCAATAACATTCAACAGTGAGCGAATATGTTGGGGAGGATCGTACTGCTAAATCTTACCATATATTACAAAGAAATAAAGAAGAGTAAAGCATTTAATAACAAAGCAGTAATTCCATAGAATATGAATGAAAACAACGACATTATCATTTGCTAGGAGTTGATGCATTAACTGCTGCAGGTTTAGTCGATCCGCGAGAACGAACATCTACAGCACTCAGCTCGACCTTCTCCTCAGAGCTATTACTTCCCGATGATGCCGTCTCCAGTTCCGCATCTCTCTCAGCTGTAAATCGAAGGCACCGTTGCCGGTTTATCTTTGAAATTTCCTTATATGGTCATCAACCCAATGGCAGTGTATTGTCCTTCCCGTTTCTGCTTTTTTTGTCACCTCAACTTTCACTTATGCCGACTTGCCATCTTTTTTTTCCCCAGTTTCATTTCTGTCTTCCTTTCTTTCTGTACTTCTTTCTACCTCCTTTGGCGCTGTTCTTTTTCATTTATTTAGAGTTGCGATCTAAGTTGAAAATCAGGGCTGCGATTCGCGATTGTAACCATCGACTGAGAGGCGAATGAGAGGGGGTGGGGAAGATGATAAGAATCCCTCTGTATCATCAACCACCCACCGCTTCGAAAAAAAAAACAATGGGTTAGTATGCGAGAGGACCGCTTTTTTTGCTAACCATCTCTATGAAGACAGCTTTATATTCATGGAATGAAGGTTGCATAATTGGGATCGTGTTTGTTTGAACTGTTCGAATTCGATCTCATCAGTACCCCACAAAATAGAAGCGGTGAAAAAGATGAACGTGAAGGGCACTGGAATACAAACCGTTGAAGCTGGTCTAGTAAATCAACGAAAACTAACATCCGCCGACTCCCTTAACAAGTCATTGTCAATTTAAAAGATTTATAAAAACGAAAAACAGTTCCTTCTCACCACTGCTTGTAAAATAATAAATAGACGTTGTCTCATGGTCTTCTGCATGAAGTAGAAGTTACCAAGTTTGGCGTTAACGATGCCTCGCCATCTTGCCAGCTCGGCTGGTGATAACTTGTCCAGTTGTGCAGTCGAAATAGGTCGTGCTAGAAAGCGTCTACTTGTCGAACTGCCAACCGAGCGTACCATCGACGAGTTCAGTTGTGTTACCTCCTCAGCCACCACCGGCTCACCCGACCGTTTGATCTTGTGACGCAGCAAAAAACGTGGTTTCGATTCACTTTTCTAAAAGCAGGTAAACTCCAGATACTGTAAGTAATGTCAAAATTTCTTAAATTTATTTACATTCAATTTGGCGAAAGAGGTTCGTATGTGATTTAAAAAACGCACAATCGAGGATCTCCTCTGAACTGCTCATAGAAAGAGTTTAGATGGATCATCTTTGTACTGTAGTCAAGGTAGTCCTTGCCTATCGGCTAAACAAAAGATCCGATTTGATCCGAGATCACGAAACTGAGCTTGCTGATTAGTCAGCAAAGAGAAAGCTGTATGCCTAACTTTGGTAACTGTTCGCCAGTGACCCCGCGAACAACGCTAATGCTTCAATTCTAAGGATCGGTAATGTTGCGAATACAGTATCAGGTACATGTTGGTTTCTAACCTCATCATCCTCGCTTTCTAAAGCGACGAAATCCTTTTCACTGTATCATCATTTATAGTCAAAATCTATTGGCGTCATTCCATCAAATAGTATATATGCAATAAGTCGTTGCGGCAATTTATATGTTCAACTCATTCAGCAGAAAATCTTTTTCGTACTAAGCCTACAGAAGAGTTAACACAGAAATGTTGTTCGCAAATTTTTAGACCTTGCTGCAGTCCCCATTCCAGGTAATCGTGTGCGAATCTTTTATAAAGTTTGATTTAAAAAGTTGTAGGACACAAGAAAATGAAGAGGAAATTCAAAAATAACCCCATAGGAATTCAAAAAAGTTGAAAAATGATGACAACTAAACGAAATTCCACACCATCGGTAATCGAATGAAGACAAGTATGCTATTTGAGGTCGGATATCCCTCAAAGGCATTCTAACTGGAATCGAATTCCAACTGCGGCCAAAAAAAGAACTGAGAACCGAGTTTCTGTTGACGAAAAAAAACTGGTTTATTAGCAAGCTTCAAAATTTCGGTCAATAAAGCAAACTTGGGTCGATCATCACACACCGTTGTCGTGATCGCAACCCCTTTTCGCATATCACTGACGAAATAATCAAAACATAATGGGGTACAATGAATAATCTGGAAGCAATTGACAACGAAAAGTTACGTTCGATCGCATCGTGTTTTGTTTACGTTTTGTGCTTTTTGTTGTGTTTTCGGTTGTTGTAACACTTTTTGCGACAGTGTCTGCCTGCGTCTGCGCTGTCGTCTGTTCGGTGATGCGTTTTTCAGATTGTGTGACCGTTGTATGCTGGACATGTCGAGAGACTTTGGTCGACGTTTCACGTTGTGTTGACTCAAGCATTAAATCGTTCAGAGTCTTCATTTGTACCTTCGTGTCAGCCTTAATGAAGCCAGTCCATAAGAACTATATATCGGCGCATCACTCCTCAAATTTTGCGAAAAATTTTTAGCCAAAAATTTTTGAACCTTCTCACAACGTAAGCTGCTGACAAAAAAAATCAGCATGTTCAACTTCAGCTTCTAGCCTTGCTTGACAACTAAGAGCGAAGGTAACCAAAACTGCCACGAAAATGAGATATGCTTGCGGTTTTGACCTTCGAAAAGAGAAAGACCGGCCACAATGAACAGCATACGGTGGTTTTCCTGAAAATAAATTAGGATCCCTTCGTGTTATGCTTTGAAATTCGCAATTGCTGGGAGGCCACAAAAACTGACAATTTCCTTGTGGGAAGCAAAAAGGAAAACAAGTTACAATATACTTTAAGGAACTTACCTTCATATTCTTTTTCGACACACTTCTAGGCAGTTTCGGCGAGGCCTAAATTTATCTTTTCATTATACCATGCTACGACATTTGCGTGTCGGCCATTTTCAGAAGGACAAGGACACATTCTACTCGGTCATCCCGTTATTTGTCAAAATAAACTTCGTCGCTGCTGAACATCTTTCGCCACTCCCCTCCCCCCTCCACTTAAGTTCGAGGTGCATCAGCGCAGTGAATCCCACACTGCTCCCGTTAGCCCTGCCACGATACTTTTTCAAAACAGAGACGGCGATAGGTAATTTCAAAGGCCAACCAAGGACAATCATACAGTCCATTATGGCTTTGGATCTATATTTTAAAAAATCGGAATCCGCAATTAAAGATTATGAGGTCATAGTCGCGTCCAAAGTTACCCGTCATTTTCGGTGTCAGTCATTGCTGAGCGATGGCTCACACATTATTGTTTCTATTCGCCGTTATACTTTGCCTATAATTCCCTTTTTTTCGCCATCAGTTTTACAATGGAGTCATCTACGCGCTGGGCACACAAATATTTGCCATCCGTGCGTTGTGCATGGATGGAAAAAAAACATGAAGACATCCCTTCATCCAATATCAGCATTACTCCGGATCGAACAGTGCAATGCATTCGCCTTCTTATCTCATTCTTTTAGAACAACGCCAAGCAATTTGATTTCTTTGTCGAATCGCACTTTAAAAAGCCATAGTCACCTGCTTCGCTTGATCGACAGCTACTTTCGTCGCATCGCCCTGAAATCAAAATACGTTATTATTGAGTGTACGGAATGTAATAAGTCACCGTTACGCCTCATATTCAGAGACCAAGGAATGCAGCATTCCAGCTGCTTAAGACGGGGAAGGGAGTGAGGTGGACTCAGTTCGAATTACAGATCGGAAATCAACGGGCGGGAAAGTCTCCCTCTAAAAAAAGAGACTAAATTCAAAACATGGCCTGTATTAAGATACTAGAGAGGGGGAAAGTGAGGTCGAGGGTTTATGGTACTCCACCATACATCGTCTTCGAAGCGACTTTTTCCTAGATCACCACCTGTCCCCTTTCCTATCCGCTTATGTATAAGATGCTGAGGCTAAGAGGAATATCCATCTACGAACCGTCTATCGTCTGGTGCCATAACCATTCGTAAACGTAAAAAAAGGCGGCTGCTCTGCGCCTCTTTCAAACGCATCATATTTCTCTTAGCCCCAGCATCTTATGTGTAAGATCTGTGCCTTATGCTTTCCATTGTCAGGTTTGTTTTTTCGTACAAGTAGAAAACAGGAAAACGTGGAATTTTTTTTAATTCCAAGGATATTTTCAGAAAGAACGAATAAAGAGTACTATAAGCTGGTTACTGCACAAATAGACGACTTCAATCTTTTTTCCCTTGTGTATCATCTATGTGAACAGATTCATTTAAAGAGTTTGAAAATTAGCAATACGAACCTTCTTTTTCTTCTTCTTTTTATCCGTGTCATCGAGTGATAATGAAAGGTTACTTTCAGATTCATCCGAGGTTGCTTGATCACCACTGCGGATATTATCGATCAGCAATACCATTCCCTCCTACAATAACAGTAAGTTGTTGTAATGCTCTCTTAACGGTTCCGGTAGTTCGGAATGTAGGAAAGTGTTATTCCCTTAATATAAACGCATAAACTACACTCAAAAAAGGCGGTAGGTTATACCAGTATTTATAAATGAACCAAAGAACGGCAAATTGTCAGCGGGCTATAGCAAGCCGAAAACACATGATGCGCCATATGCATTTACGTGTACGACAAATAAGCGAATGAGCAATCGCATAGCACATGTACTCCATATACTCACATATACATACATATACTTACTAATAATAATTATTATTTCCACGTTGTGCTTAAATCAAACCATAAGGAGTGCGCATAAGCACACGGTGGACACGCTTTGTAGTTTGATTTGAGGCCTTCCCGTTTACCGGTGTATTTAGGAAACATCAAAACATTAATTCAACTGCATAACATTCGAAATATTACAAAGCATTGCTCAACACGAGAGGCTGCGTTATGATTATCCGAACTGAAGCTGATGTGGTGAGAAGGACCACTAAGAATATCGGTTACCATAAAAGATCGACAATCGCTGCTATTTTGGGGTTCATTGTTGAGAGTACGCTTTCATATTCTCATGTGCCTCATTGTAAAGATTCCGCTTGAACGAATAGTTCCTAACTCGAACTTCTAGCCGAAGAGAATGGGGAGAGCGGCGTGGAGGAGAAAGCAGGGAAAAAGAGAGAGGCACAGATTTCGATGGGAGGAGTGGGAGTACCGCGAAATTATTCATGGGCTGGAGTCGGAGTATGGGAGGAGTCGGAGTATCGCAAAATTCTCCCAAAAGACAAATTTCCCGAAGTCATTTGGTTCCAGCAACATCTTACTGTTAAAAATGATAGTCAAAAAACAAGAGAAAGCTTCGTAATATACGTACTTCTTCCCCGACCGGTTTCAATAAAACACTAGCTGGCCCAATAATCTGATAGTGGTCGTCGAATGCTGTTGGTGGCTTGACGCTGCATACGAGAGTACGCCAACCAATGATAAGTTTCTTTCCACTATCCACCTCGACGGTCTGTGGTGAGCTCACCACGCGTGAGCAAAGCTTGAAAAGTTTATCCAAATCATCTAACGTCATCAGAGAGAATCTGCAAACAAAATATCATCAAGGCAACAGCAATAATTCAATATTGACCGAAAAACAATCAAGACTCGATGAAAACTTTACAAAGCTCAGTGTCTTCATTTGTACTCAAGATGATCGAAGGTATAAAAAAGTCGCTCTCAACAGAAGGATAACCCCACCATGCGTGAGCAAAGCTTGAAAAGTTTATCCAAATCATCTAACGTCATCAGAGAGAATCTGCAAACAAAATATCATCAAGGCAACAGCAATAATTCAATATTGACCGAAAAACAATCAAGACTCGATGAAAACTTTACAAAGCTCATTGTCTTCATTTGTACTCAAGATGATCAAAGGTATAAAAAAGTCGCTCTCATCATCCTTTCACGTGACAAATCCGTCCATACTTTAAGCAATATACTCATTCATAGCTGAGTCTTCGCATCAACGTTCAAAATTTCAAAACGGATATCCTACAATTTTTTTAATGCTCGATAAAGTAGGTCTGTGTATATGGGAGGAGAAGGGGGGGGGGGGAGTAGAGAGAGGTAGGAGGTGAAAGGAGGGAAAACAATGCAAAAAAAGACAAAATTTGTGTTTTACATATGCGGGGAATGAGAAGTGGGGGAAGGAGAGAAGAAAGAGATTCATCATTTTCAGAATCTGTGCAGAAATATGGCACCGAAAAATCATTTCTCCTCGCAAAATTGCACAATTGACTATCTAAAATGCGCTCACTGACATACAGTTGATTGTGTTCCTTCAGTTCATAAACGATCCATCTGCGCTGCTCTTTCATTGAAATCGTGCGAATGATTTCGCGATCAGCGCTTTTGATCCATTCAACGGTTGCAGCATCTACTTCTATTAAATGGCAATCAGTCGATGCTTGGTAAACCACTTTTGGCTTTTTTATTGACTCCACTCTCTGAAATTGTATTTCAAGCGCCATCCTATTTTGGGAGGGAACGAAAGAAAAGATTAGGCGGTGGGAAGGAGGGGTGGGAGGGAAAGGGGAGCAAAGGAAGTATAGAGGAGGAAAACGGAGATCGAAGGTAGCTCTTCTTGGCGACGGTACCTGTTCACAACACTTTCCTGAGGCAGTGATACTCACTAGGTTCGTCATCCAGACCAGAATGATAAGCGAGAGGAAAGGCCCCCTACAGTCACACGTTTTGCATTATCATCCCATATTTGCATGCAAAAGAAATCGCTTTCATTCGTTGTTTCAAAATAGCGGGATGAGGGCATTCGCTCCTCTCTCGGTCATTTTCGACTCCCAACTTGTATCACCGTTGTGAACTAAGGCGCAAGGCCTCTCTTTAGTGTGCATCTTTAGAGTAACTTAGGATATTCTCTTAGCTTATTGTTGGTACATGCTACGGGTACATTACGGCAGAATATATCCGTCATTCACGTTAATATGCCTAATATATGGCGATGAGCAATGAGTGTAACTCCACTAAACGGAAACAATAGTGTAAATGGCGCATAATGCGGCAAAAAGCTTTACGGGAAATGTTATAATAGTGCTGTAACAAAACGCTATAAGAAGCAGCTTGATTATTGCTTATTAGCAAGTAAAAAGCGCCTTTTGTTATGGGCAGTTTGTGCTGCAATTTGACACCTTAAATGAAGCAAAAGCCAGAAACTTACAACGCTTCTATCATTCAAAAGATTACGCTCTCCAATGAATCGTCCTTGGTGCACATAATAGTCGTGACGATGAATGCTTCCGATTTTCGTTGACGATGTTTCCGTGACTCTAAAATTGCAATTGGTTTGCATATTCCTGTTAATTTATCAAGTGCTCACTATTGGAACCGTTGCCTGACAAGTTAGGCGTGCAATCAAGCTAATACGATATGCAATATTAGTTCACAAGAGAGAGTTCAAGAAACAAATGGAAAACGCTTAATCAAGCAAGTGTTTCTGTTCGGACCTTTATTAAACCTTTTTCCCAAAATTTCTGCTCTCTTTTCCATGAATCCCCATCTCGATTCGCCTTTTTTGCACGCTATTTTATGATTGGATTGCATTACGATTGCACCAAATCGTAAAGTTATGTATCGCATGATTGCAAATTTTAGTATCGCCATTTATAGCTGAACGCGGTTATTTCCCCAATCTGCCTTTCCAGCTGATGCACCTTCTTGGCGTCACAATTCATCTAGAAAACGGCAACTCATAACTGAACTTTGTTTGTGAACTCTTGCAATGCAACAGATCGCGGCTCGAAAATTTGATTGCAGCAGCTTCACCGATTCATAATTTGAAACCATCTAACAGATACACAAGCATACGCCACATATACATATGCATACTCATAGATATAACGGTTCTATAATATATGGCGAAAAGCCCACCGGTAGAAAGCAATCCATCAACATAATCGTCCTTTATCCTTCCCTGTCACTTTTAGTCATCAAAACAAAGCACATATTTGTTGAAATTCCCTCTGCTCCGAAATTAGTCTCACCCATACGAGAAAAGCGAAATTAATTAGTCGCGGCTGAATCTCGAAAGTTTCCGAGGCAAATACCAGCCAGTCGAAACCGATCGGGTACGCTGAGATATTTGAGTTAAAAGAAGGAAACTCCCATTTTAGATCTCATTGGAGTCGGAACGTCCCATTTTGCCATTCATTGTAAACCACCACTGCCGTTTATAATTTAGCAGTCGCAGACCTCCCCATTCGCTTTCACGTAAAGCCAATCAAATTATGACATGATTATTACTAGTTCTTAATGAAGTCTGTCAACGATGACGGACGTTTAGAGAAATTCCAAGTGAGTATTCGAATAAACACTTTACATTTAACGGCTAAGCTTGCAATTTAGCATGCAAGCGCCCAGACAGACAGACAGACAGACGGATAGATGGATAGACGAAAGGTGATTACTAATGTACAGGTTACCTGCAAATGCCTTTCTTGATGAAGAACATAGTCGATTCGAAAGTCCGAATTGGTCGATTGTATTTTACAAACAAATTATGAGCCGTATCAAAGTAGTCAACCAATTTGTTGATAACCATCTGACGTTTACGTGTTTCAAGCGCGGCAATCCAGTGAACGCACTCGAGTACATCACGGATATCCGTTTCTGGTGCCATCACTAACCGGTCACCATCATCACGAAGACGCTTTAAAGATCGTTCCCATGCAGCCATCGATTCTTGATGTATTAAGCCTTGCCTGCAATTCGGCGCACTCGACCGTTCAAAATTTTACCGCACTTAGAATATAACCAAGTTTACTTTTCTGGAGAGAAGAAATAAGTGAAAAGTAATAATTAAGATTGCGTATTTAGGACTTTGCTCGTCAAAAAACGGCTCGGTGGAGGCAGGACGTATGGGATATGGCGAGATGAATTTCTGTCGAACCGACAGCTATCTAATAAATGTTCGGGCATCTTTGGTACAAAATGAAAACATGATCTTAAAACGGGTTTGGCAGGCAGCAAACATCATGGACTATGGTCAAAACTGCCATGGTAAGCACATTTTTTAAAGATGGCACAATGTTTATTCCACAAGATAAAAATAAAGCGATGATGCATGGTTTGCAACTCTCCTCCCCACTTCCCTTTAAATATCGCGACATATTGTGGGATAGGAACCCTGCGCCAGGTATCAACTGCTGTTATAGGATGCAGGTAAGGCTGTAGGAAGAAAGCGGAGGGGAGAGCTAGTACAAAGCAAATCGAAAAAAAAACTCATGACAATCAAGTGTTACTCGATCACTTCAGCTGAGGTTTAAATGTGACAAGTTGCTCACGTGCTAAGTGAAGCGATCGTATTATGGAGAGTATGCGAAGCCATTCGAATTGCTTGTCGAGTTTTGATAACGGGTACGAGGTCGAGAATCTCTTCATTCTGTTTCATCATCCTTCGAATAAGGGCATCTACGATCTTGATGAGATATTTTTGCTCAACAAGTGCCACTCTGAACGCGTTGTCTGGGAATAGATGAAATGTGACGGGAGGTTGGCTGAGAAGATATTGAAGCGAATAGAGTGCTGATAATTTCACTCTAACTCGTAACAACTATAAATATACAAGAAAAGTCATAAAAAGTGTATAAGAAAATGAAACTAACGTATATAATATCAATTACGCTCATTATTATAACTTTTAACAAACATAAGTATCACAGCGCCTCCTTCTGATCAATACGAGTTAATCTAGCTGAGGCGTTAAGGCGTTTTTACCGCGGAGTGTTTTCTTTTGGAGAGGATGGAATGAACTATCCGCATCGCAAATGTCGTAGGACTTTCATCCACGTTCAGGAGAATACTTTAAAAGATCAGTGTACCATACAACCGACTAAAGTGTTCAAAAACATACCATTTAAATTCATTTCACGCTCCCTCTCTCATCACTCCTAAATTTGCTAGGAGAAGCCAAGAAATAATTTCCGGATTTAGCGGGAAAAGCTGTTCACTTGGATTTGAGCAGAACACCGCAACAGATGCCAGCCATCGTTTTCAATGAAAGAAGATCAGCATGCGAGCGTCAACTCATGAACTGAATAGCGTGTAGTACAGAAATGCTCGCGCATAGATCTCTAGACAGGATATGAGGCGAAAGAGATAATACTACCACTTCGATGAGGGAAAAAACAGCTCACACTAACTTCACAAACAGCGCATGACCCCGGTAGAGACAGAGCCCGGCAATCTCAGTTTAGATGGGGAATTCATTTTTCTTTGTGGTCTTCGATCTGAATCTTAGCTAGTGAAGCGAAAATTAACCACTTACGCTTTCAACATATATCGCTTCATAAAATATGAATATAAGCAGCGGAGTAACACGTAGAAGTTTGACAATACATAAAAGCGAATAGAATATGAGTAGTGCCGCTCGTGCAAATGAACACGTAGCTGAAGATGTTTAAAAGAGTGAGCAGTGGGTTGGGAAACGGTAAAATAAACGTGGCGAGTTGTAAAATAAAGGTGACATTCGACTAGTATCATCTTTCAACATTCGTTTGAGAAAATCATACATCGGCACTTCAAAGACTGCGAACAGTTGCCTTTCATCACTCCCTATGCTAATGCCTTTTCGGTGTTCCTCCCACTGCAGAAAGCAAGCCTTAGACAGCTAAAATCTTCACGCCTACTTGCCATAATTTTCTTCGTTTGGCTCTTCTAAGAGACCAAGAGGAAAACTGAAATAACGCAAACGTCCATTCCGATAGCTCATTAGACATATCATAAGCCAGAGGAATGTCGTTACCAATTTAAAAAAAGGTCTTTCAAAACTCCGCCAATTCGCAGTAAATATTTGACAGCTACAACGATTTCTATGGCTCCACTTCGATTAAAAAATTAAACGAATTTCTTCAGCGGCTGATCTGTACGTGCAGCATCCGGCCAGCCGGGTGAACGAAAATACGAATGCATACTTTAATGACCCCTTTTAGTCAAAGGCTATTACTTACCCTACGAAGCACATATAATGCGTGAAAAAAAAAGTTGATTACAGCAATGATCGACAAATTAATATGACTTACAATTCAGCCCCCATTTGCCTGATAGGGTGAGGCAGGAGCGGTTCGATAAGTTCGACAGAAGAGAAGATGCGCTCACGACTGCGCTCAGAATGAGTGCAACGGAAATGGCGCAATAACACATCTCGGTAGCGAAGCGAGACATGAACCAGAAGCAACGCATTCCACTGCGATTCAGTTCCTTAAGTAATTTTAGATCAGTCAGGCTCACAGGTAAGAGAAAGGGGGAAGTGAGAGAAGAAGGAATCTCTTCTCCATGCGTCAAAACTACGGGGTTCACGCGTCAAAAATAATCAAGGGATGGTCTGACGCCTTTATAAAAGAATGCGGCGCACCTATTAGGCACAAGTTTTACCTATCACCGACGATGCATCCTTATTAAGCATTACGTATATCTGTTAGATATATAAGCTACATCTGTTGGTACGTCTGTTGAGCATGAGATATCTATACCAGGGACAGTACGTACTCATCACTTGTAAGGTATATCCGTTAGCTGCGAGATATGCCTATTAGGTGTGCTGCTGATCAACTTGGTATGACCACATATATCACGCATGAGGTGTATCTGCTAGAAATGAAGTATATCTACAAGTACGATGTATATCAATTTGATATAATATATGCCATCAGTCATAAGATCAAGACGGCGAACTAACCATGCGATGAATTGGCTTCCGAAAACGATGGAAATAGAACAACTCCTCGACCAGAAAGACCATAGAGATGAAGAATGTGAGCACCAATATGGGGTAACTAGTTGATGCCCTCATTGGATAATACAATGCAAATGCAAGCAGTACTGAGTGCAGAAGGCACAACATTGCCGAGAACAAAGACCATCTGCAAGCACAGCTTCCAATCTGGTTTCGTTGTCGCATAGCGTTTGCAACGAACCCCTGAAGTGGATAATTGCCCAACTTTTTTGACTGTTCTGATCACTCCCTGCTAGGTTCCCCCTCCATACGTCTTATCGAAAACCATTCCTGTCCTAGATAGACCCCGACCAATTCACCGAAGTTTTGCTTCCCGACCTGTTGAGATTTCTTCTTCTCTCTTTCCTCATCCCCCCCCCCCCACCCCTGCTCCATTCACCTTTACAGCCTCTAGCCGGTTTCTTTCCGTTAATGCCTCCTCGGCCGAAAACCGCTTCCGCAGAAAACTAAACGGAATAGCTCACCAATGGAACAGATCTGAAACATGTGCTAGTTTATGAACCGCTCTTACCGCTGTTTGGCACTTTTCTAATTCAGCGATCGAACAACAGTTTGCAAAATCTTGTGATATTGCTCGACTATCACCTCCCCCATGCTTCAAACTACAAATGAGCATGCCGTCCGCAACCGTCTTTCAAATGTACGACAGTGGTCACTGACGGCAACGCAGTCCAACGTTCAGATTGCAATCGGTTCAGCAAAAGTGCACGAAAAGCCATATAGATCAGAAATGAACGGAAAAAAATAGAAAAGAAAAAAGAAATCCAACAGAAAATGAGGTACTTGAATCATCCCGATCGCCAACTAAGACTAAGGTCGACCCTGGAGTTGATGTATGCTTGGGAAATTCCTTGAGCATGATCAATCCCAGTAATGGATCATAAGCAAAATTCTTCGCCATCGAAAATGCGCAACGAATGATATCATATATTCGTTTAGCAGCTCTTACCATCGTCTGGTAAGTACTTACTAATGCTGTCAACATCACAAAAATTCATTCATACTCCTCTCTCCTCTCCCCCTCCCCCTCCCCTCCATTTTGGAGATGATCTCTTCTTAAAGTAAAGGAACACCAGAAACAGTTGGCTTCCAAGAATGTCTGAGAAAAGATAACGCATAATCAACGACTGTAACTGCCAAATGTCTCTTAAATGAACGAACCGTTCTTTATCTCTAGAGGGCACAATGACGGTTACATCATGAGGCAGATTTTCTTTCAGAAATGGTTCGCCACTTTGACAGAAGCGATTCAACCATGTGTCTTTGTCTATCCATCTCTGCAACGATAAAAACGAATAATGACGGATATAACAGTAATTATGTCAGCACAGTTAAGCTATAGGCAGCTGCTAGTTAGCTCCTGTGCGAAGTGGGTGGGAGAGGGGAAAAGGGGAGGAGGGACGTATGGGGAACGGAGTGGGTAAGGTTTCGCATCTTTTCTTTGTTAATGTATTACATAGGTAATTGAAGTCTTCCTTTAAGGCGAAGTGTTTCTTGGCTTACGTCGGAAGTCAGGAAGCATTATAGACCACAGCATTCCACGGTCGGTCGAATGGTTTTTCGCTTTAAAAGTTGGTAACTAGGCTCACTGGCTAAGGATGGCTTGGTTTAATTCACCTCTATTCGAAAACTTAGACGAGCATTATTAAATAAACGTTCAGTGTACAATATTATCATTTATATAACTAAGAAACGAAAGCGGTTACCACCGACTAGCAATAACCGCGTAATGCTAGTACTGTTTAATAATATTTGTGATTCAACCACATTATATCAGTTTCCTATACCGACAGAAGAGTATACTGAACATTAGTTCGACCGTTCCACTGGGCACGACAGCAAGGAGGGATGGGATGACGGTGAGGCAGGCGGGAGGGACAGAGATTGAGAAATGAATTTCACTTATTGAAATACAGGCTGCTCGAAGATGCAAAATATTAACCTTTTCAGAGAATCACATTAACTCGCAATGCAACACTGTAAAAAACCAAAGGAAGAACGACCATATCGGCCTGGTTTTTTAACAGCTCGACTCCAAAAATCACTTAAAGACTAAAAGTGTATATAGAGCAAACTAACCTTGAGCCAACTGAATATAGTAAGCAGAATGTTTTGATAAAATTTTAGCTCGGATGTATGAAGGTGCTCTCTGAAGTCATCTAGATCAAGTTTCTCCTCATCGATACCGTGTTCGAGCAATTCAATCATGACGCGTGCCGCTGAGCCGGAAAGTGCTCCACGAGCCCACATATCGTTCACTCGAGCCAGTAATATGCTGTAATAGCCTGCGCATATGCTCCGATCCTCATTCTTTTTCTGAAAAATGTTAAATCTTATATCCTATAGAAAATCCTTTCTGAAAATATCCTATAGAAAAATGTTAAAAGGGCAATGATGCAACTTATTCATATGTGGTCCTAAATGTTACGAAATGAGGAAAGAAACCAAGACACGCAACCTTGTTCGAACCTGAAATCTATAGCGATAACAAGAGGGGATGGACTGAAAGTCTATGACTGCACCTCACCGGTTGCCATCACACGACCTCTTAATAGGCAAGCAGTCTCAAAATACAATTCATTACCTATTCAATATTGCACGGCATATTCATAATTAACTTCACCAACAGATTATTTCCATTTCCGGTAATACCACCATCTGGTTGTTAGTAATTCCTTTTCGTTTTCGTAAATTCAGTCAAGCAGTTATTTGTCAGATAAAGGGGGTCCACATACGAAATACTACGCGAATGGAAGGGCTTTATCTTGCAGTTTGTGATTCCCAATGTGCAAACATACGGTGCACATTTTACGTTTCCGTTTCGCTACGGCTACAGAAGATATCACAGTCGTTACAATAAAGCTCTTCCCCGAGGAAGTGTCACAATTTGTAAATCCCAAACAAAAGACGCTTCTTTTAAAAATTCACATTCATTATTCGTCAAGTGTCACCGGTCGCTAAAGCTGCACTTCAATACGAGAAGAATAACGAGTGATCGACCGATATAAATCAAGTTAGGATGTAAAGTAATTTCTAAAATGTAACTTTGAATCACTCTTCACTACTACGACCAAATAGTTAACTTAAGTGATATTGATTAGCGAATCGAAAACCAATAACGAACAGTGATATCATCCAGTGTATCTGTCGTACAAGCGGAGCACTCCTCAGAGGTTTGTACACGAGACTGTGAGCCAAGTCCACTCGTAAAATGCTACAATACAACATCAGCTGTATATGGCATTGCACGCTCACTATCGTATACTACTGTACCCGAGAACGTACTATCGTATACTACTGTACCCGAGAACGTTTAAGAGATGATACAAACTTGTCGTTGAACAGTCACTTGCATAGCGTTGGCCGGCGAATGAACGCCTCAGTCCTAACTTTATCACAAAACAATCCATTGAACCATTTTCTTGTACTTCTTGCGAACGACATTTGCGCCACGATAGACATAATGTCTTTAATAAAGTTTACTCGCGTACTGCAAAATAAAGTAAACTCAATGCGAAACATTTCTCTGTCGTACATGATGAGCATAACAGCTACCTCGATGACTGCTTGCAGATGTAAATGAATCAAGTTTATTCATTAACGAGAAATAAGTACGCCAGAACATTATACTTCCCGGTTATTTGAACTGCAAAACAATCTTTCCGATGTGTTGCATGGACCTCGATTCCCAATCCTACAATCCCTTCCCATTCCGCTCCTACCCGACAATTGCTTTGAGCAAAACGCTACCTTGAATACATTGGCTTCGATGCGCTCGTAAACCACTTTCCAGTTCGTTTCGGTTAGATAAAGTTCAGCTTTCTTACGCATTTTCTCCATTTCGATGCGAAGCTCGTTATTCAGATGGCTCTCGAGATTTTTCTCCGAATCCTTTATATATCTTGACCTGTGGTTTGTACCTTCTCTTTTGGTCAATAAAGAAAAAGTCATTCCCTGAAAATGAGACGAATCTAATCGGCTTCATGTCCTTTCTCCTCTTCCTCCTTCTCCCCCCCCCCCCCCCCCACCCCCCCAAAAAAAACGATGCAGGTGTTACCATGGAAACTGCGGATATTTGAAGATATTATCCCTCCCCCCTCCCCCCCCCCCCCCCCCCCCTCTCCTGCGGTGAGACTTACCAGGTTTCGGAAGACACAGGTAGACACCTTCGATAATCTAAGAACTTCTAACTGCTTTTTCAAACTTCATTTTGCGGAGCTAGAAAATCTTGTATATAATCCGGAGTGGTGATGAGACGATCAAAACTAAACGAAAGGCGAGGAAAGTTCAAATTCTGTTGGTAGTGGTGGAAAAAAAATGCAGAGTTCTTCATGAAAAAATCCTCGACGAATAGGACTGATTTCATTTTTTTTTTCGGCTTTCAAAAAATTCCCCCTTCTCTTTTACGCTAAAACTGACATAGAAATGTATACTGTCTTTAGCGCTATAATCTAAACAGTATCTTAGTCGTTGACCACTTACAATACTTCGTAATGTTGACATTGGCTTAGTTCTAATGTGTTGTTAATACTGAAGCATGCTGATATGTACCTGTATAAGGAGGCATAAGCCAACCGCAGCACTGCAAAAGAGAACCACTTTTTGGCCAATCTTTTCACACGCGGAATCGGTATGTACGCTCCGAGTGAAGTCATGAGCTAATAGTAGAGCCAGTGCTCCTTTGAGGCCACCATAAGCAAGCAAAACGTAATCGGATTCATAGAGACGATGACGGGAGCCAAGCGACTCCCACAAGCATTTGAAGATATACAAAGCGAGCATTCTTGAGACCACACTGAATGGATACAACAGAATTCCAGAGATCAGCAAATAAGTCGCCTCGGTCTGCAAACACCTCACGTATACAGCATTACTTACGGGCGAGTATCGCAGGAGTGAGTTACTTCCCGTCGACTTCTCAATACTACCCCGTCAAGAAGATCGGGAAATTTTCTAATTGCTTTGAATTTTCTTCTGTGGTTTTTCGGCACAGATCGTTCTCGTCTGAACGTCTTTAAATGTCTTCTTCATCGACTCTACGACTACGCCTATCCGCTCATTTGCATGATTAGCCAGTGCCTATGCGGTCAGTCGCACAGCTAAGTTGCCAACCAACCGGGTCTACGTTAATTATCGTTATCGCAGGAGTCCGGCCGTTTAGAATTCATTCGGTCGGTCGTCAAGTCGGTCGCTCGCTCGCTCGATTGTCAGTCAGCTAAATATGCACTCAAATGCATATTCACTAGACGAGTCACTAGGCTGTCAAGATCCCATAGCATCATTTAGCGACCACTTCCTCCCCCCCCCCCCCCCCCCCCCGGCGCC
>JPKZ01002981.1:140495-155237 GCA_000803305.1 Toxocara canis | reverse complement strand
CCTCGCAACAATGATATCAATTTACCTCAACTACATCTTCGGCTTCCATCCATTTCCAAGTATAATTGTTATCGACAACGTTAATGAGTGAGAGCGGCAAAAAAGTATGAAGTATACTGCTGTAATACATATATTCTGTATGACAAAACGCAATTACCACTAAGAGAGATGAGCTCTGAGTGCCCATCTCTGGTTTAGAAGTTAGGACAACGATGCGACGCTTAACTTACACAATTACTTAACTACCAATCAGAGTAATGTGGGGGGACCTGTTCCTCTTAATGAATGTGTTTAGTCGAGTAAAAGTGAACAATTCATAATCATGCCCACCCCTATCCATATTTGCGTAAGCATACGTTGCACTTACATACAGTCAGTGAGTGACCTGCGAAAACGACGACGTTCACAGAATGGCGTGCTTTTGAAGGTGGTCAATGAAAAGTGAGTGCAATAGTGCACTTGACATTGCAAATATTGACATTGCATGCACTCACATTGCAAGTATCGACATTGCAGATATTGACATTGCAAATACGCGAAGCAAAATTGCATATTGAAAGTGAAATTGCATACCTCCAAAACGAAAAAGCAAAACAAAGACCCATACTCACCTGGCGGAGAAAGAGTACAGGAAGATGAGTATCGTATTTGGAATGTGAAGGAATCGAATTCTTTCGTTGGTCGCATCCAATACGAGTCCGATAATGAGTGCCAACATCGGAAACATGAACAACTCCATCTCCTCCTCCTCCTCCTCGTTCTCCTCCTCCTTGCTCAACCTCCCTGCAAATCGTTTACTATAAACACTGAACTTTAAGTATTACGGTTAGGCATTTATTGAATGAGTTTTTTTTTTAAATTTGCATTTTCTTTTCTTTTCTTGCATAGATGCAAATAGATTGAAGATTACTGATTGAGCCGTAAGAAGTTCAACAGCTGACAACGACGATCAGTAAGGAAATATGAAAGGCGTAAATGCAGGCTCTCACTCTGCTTCCTTTGGTTGTTTATCAACAAAAAAGCAAGAAAAAAAAAGAAAAGAACCATGCCTTTCGTAGAAGCTAGATGAGCTCCTATGGGAATCAGTTAACTTCCTTTACCAAAAACTTCCTTAACCAACACAGTAAAGTAATATCGTTGATGGGCACATCTTAACCAACACAGTGAAGTAATATCGTGGATGGGCACATTGTTGGGACGTTACCCAGATTTGGCAGATGACATTCTCAAGGTTGCATGGCTAGCGATGCAACGAACATATCCGGGCAAGAGTGATGAAAAATGGAATCCAGGCAGAAAGCAGCGCTAGCAATCGTGTGCGAATGATGTTCGATTTAAAAAAGTGTTAAGAATCATGTGGCCTGCGGGGACCCTAGGTAAGCCATATATAAGGCTTTCTCTCTTTTTTTTTTGTTTGTTATAATACGTTCGTGGGACTGGAAAATTTAGAAAAAGAATATGAATAAAAATGGAGTATAAAACATAGAAAAATGATATGAAAACCAGCATAGAAACAGAGGAAATAAAACAGCGCAGGAATTGTAAGGAAATTAGAAACGCGTAAGAATAAGAATAGCACAGGAGAAAAGCAGTCGGAAAACTAAAAATATCTCAGTGGCTCAGTAGTAAAGCCCCCGCTTCGTACGCGGGAGAGACCTTGGTTCGGTTCCCGGCTGCTTCCCACCATACCAGTGACAGTCCACCTAGCGGTTAGTATTAACAACTAACTATAACAGCCAAACGGATGGCTGTTGCTCGGCGTGCCTCAGTAACATCGAGACAGCGCACTGAAGGCCCGAGCGGTGAGAACAAGAGCGGTGAGAACAATAACTTCTATCTTGTATTTAATTTCATATATGTATCTTTTCGATTCGGTGATGCATAGGGTGTGCTAGTAGATCAATTAACCTAGATCAATTACCGTGGATCAGACATTGTAGATCAATTAACGTAGATCAAATAATGTAGATCAGTTGACGTAGATCAAATAATGTAGATCAGTTAACGTAGATCAAACAATGTAGATCAATTAACGTAGATCAAATAATGTAGATCAGTTGACGTAGATCGAATGATGTAGATCAGTTAACGTACATCAAACGATGTAGATCAATTAACGTAGATCAAATAATGTAGAGCAGTTGATGCAGATCAAATGATGTAGATCAGTTAACGTAGATCAAACGATGTGGATCAATTAACGTAGATCAAATAATGCAGATCAATTACCACATTAATGTATCGGACTCAATTAAAGTTCAGCAACGCAAATCCCAACCGTAATCTCACATACCTTATAAATAAGCATAGCTCCATTAAGTAGGCGCAGCACAAGAATAGCATCTGTAGCATCTAATCAAATTTGATGCACACAGTCCAGACAAACCAGCCACATTTTAATATTTCGCTGCAAACTTTCAAAGTAATGAAAATGTAATCGCATAAAATTTCCATGAGCTCTATTGCGCTTTTCGGTTTATTAAACCAGCGCTGAAAATTCTAAGCAACTCATCAAGTAAACATTATTCACTTCCTGGACGTCCAAGAGTGTTTTCTTCGCTGTTGACACCGACTTCAGCAAATGTCAGTGGCAGCAATGAGGATATACTTTGCCTTTCGAGTCTATGTTTGTATTTTCAGCAGTGAACATTTTATAGTGTTGATTAAAACCACACAAATTTCTCGGGGTTTGCAAGCGGAATACGAAAATTCGGATTGACCGCACCGTCAAACGCCTAACAATAGCAGAACATCTCGAGAAACCGCATGCCGAAAGCCTAAAGTCGAATATGATGGGACACCGATCGCCGATTTCGTGACATTCGTTCTGAGACTCCGTACTCAATTCGGCGTTAGCATTAGAAAGTTATGGTGGCGAGCATATTGCGCGATTTGTTGCATGTATCGAATCTAATTTGTCGACAGTCTGCGATTGCCTCAGTAACATCGAGACATCGCACTGATGGCCCGAACGGTAAGAATGAGTGGTCCGGGCAATTCCGGTAAGAGTGTAGTGTTATAAGGCTGACCGTTGAGTGTCGTGATCTTGAGATGAAGTGCGCGGCGTAATGTATGAAGTAATTTGTTTGAGAGAGCCTTGCAGTCGTGTATTGGCGTTATGGCTGTTCATCGTAACCGTGTACCGTAATGGGTTCGATTTTTGCGAGCTTGAGGTTTGAGGCATGAATCTGCGAGTCATAAACGGTGGCAATGGATTTTTGTGGCGAGAACTTGTGAATAGTAGACTCGGCCGTAGACCAGTGTGACAGTGTGATCTGGCAACTGGTATGGCGACTCGAGTATGTGAGCGATAAACGCGTTGCTACAAGGTGACGCTCGTCGACACTGGATGGTCGAGACAACGGTCCATTCAACGGTAGAGTGACGAGTGTTTTCTTTGGTGTAGCTGTGCACGACGGTTAGCGTATTGGTGTTCAGAGGTTGCGGTGTGCAACTGTTCGGAAGCTGGATAGGGTGATAGGGGAGAGACGGCTGGGAGGTGGTCGAGGTTGTGATTACAGCATATCGTATGTATTGTTTAGTGAGCACGTATTTCTCAAGGGGGATTAACACCTCTAGATAATTCAATAATTACTAGTGGCCTTAACCCGGGTTAGTACACAGACGTTTTCCAAAATCTCGGGAGGAAGAGGTAGGGGTAAGGGAGGTGGTGTAGAGGGATTGGGAAAAGACTGGAGACCTAGTGGTCCAAACCTTGGTATTTATGGAGCGAAAGATTTGATCTATTTCTTTCTTGGCTGACGGATTCCGCAGACCTCGTGGATCTACCCTTATCCTCCAAAATGGATAATTTTTTAGTGATCACGACAGCTCATCGTGATGGTATAGGATATTGCCAGGTACAATTTTACTCGCAGAATTCGGCTGCAATCTCATCCTCTCCATACTACCGTTTTTTAAAACGGTTTATTTTTTTTCAGATTTTTGAATCTTTTTTATCACTACCGTTTTTTAATTTTTTTCATTTTTTAATTTTTTATTTATTCTTTTTCAACCTTCAATCGTTTCACTGCTTGCACTGCATTCGTTTGATGCTCCATTTGCTAACTTCTCGTCCCATATATTCGTTTTATATCGCAACTGTCTTCACATTTGTGCCACACAATAGCGCTTATCACTTTTTTGCTTCTTTTCATGAAATTTTTACCCTTTTGCAATTTTGCATTTGCAAAGTGTGCTACATTGCAGCATCATGTTCAAGCTTATTTTGCATATCTCTAGCATTTTCAGCTCGAGAACCATTTAAGTGTTAATGTCGCAGCACTTGTGCCCTTAGTCACCTCCCATTTTAATCATTCACTGAGCTAAGGCGAAAGTTATAAACACTTTGAAATGTCAGAAAACATGCTTTCATTTTGCAGTCGACTGTGATTTTGCAAAAGCTTCTTTCACTTTGCGTTTCTCTCCTTTGCGATTTGTTCCACCGTGAGTTTGTTCATTTACGCCATGAATTACACTGTTCAACGCGTGGAGTATAAATTACTCTGGCAGATCAGTCAGTGAGGTCATAGCGATGATGGCTGTACCGTTCATGTCCTATTCCTGTTCCAAAAAAAAAAACCGACTGACAAGCAATTTCAAACGCAACAACGTAGGAGAAAATCGGTTAAACTTTTCATAATGTGCTAATTTGCTTGCTTTTTAAAGAATAGTTGAAGGAACAATTTAAGAAATAGGAGTATCACCGGTTTGTAATGAGTAACTAAGAGATTTATTTAGTAAAATAATCACAGAACACAGTTGCAATGTTTCAGCAAAGATGACAAAAGCATGTTTAAATATACAACGCAATTGGCAAATAGAGCACTCCTCGAAATAAAACACTCGCAATACTGAACAAATTAAAAAGATAGACTGAAAAGAAAAAACAGGACGAAGACCAATACGATTTTCAAGGTATTGGTGGTGTTAGGGACTCGAAAACGCTCGAAATATTCAAAAGTCGCAACTTGGCGCACATTAGTGAATCACAATTTCGATGTCATCATTTTCGTTTACAAGTTACTACTATTTGTATGGGTATATGATATGTGTGGTTCCCGGCTTATACACCCTGAATGCATCAGAAATCTGTTTATGCTGTGGTTGGTTGTACGAATTAACGTTTAAAAAAATTTTTTTCCCGCTTTTTTGAACTCCTAACATTGTTGCTTCTATTGGGTTACGATCATTTAAATGAACCAGCTTATTTATAAAGTTGTGCGATATTCTGATGCTGACAACGACTGATAACGATAACGCGAAGAAATCATTTAGCTTCATCATCAACTCTTGTAACTTAAAACTTTGTCTCTGGTATTTGAAAAAATGGCACCTTACCAAGGGAAGTTATGAAAACGAATTCAGCGATATACTTCGAAAACGGTTCTTCAATCGATCAGCAGCATTTATTGCTGTATTTCTAGCTATAAGGCCCTTCAAGGCAACCCACACCGTGCTTTGCTGGGCGTAACACATTAAGGTCTTCTGCATTATGAATTGAGTGGCGAGAAGCCGCGCTTTTATATGTTCAGAATTAATGTTTTACATGCTTAATCCGTGAAGCTGACCCTAGTTTGATTGGCTGTCTACGGGGTTGTTCGATTGAAGTCAATACAAACACCCGCTAAGCATAAGCACATATCCGAGCCAATTTGAGAACGCCCTATCCTTTAACGCTGATGAGGCTTTCGAAATGCAGCTTTGCGAACGCAATTTGCCTGAGCGTAACGGGCGTTTTCGCTCTTCAGACATCCTAAGTAAGCCTAAGTAATCACATCCTAAGTAAACAAAACTCTTTGCTCAATCATTTCGTTTAGTACCTCATTTCCAGTTAAATAGATATCCGATAGACCTCCTGGCGGACTCCCTGCGTCGGTCAACCGGTTCGGAGGAAAGAACTTCCTTGGCGGTTGGGAGGATGGATTCACGGGAATGACGAACCTTTTCGATAAAAGAGTCCATCTTTTTCGGTGGAACGGCCTGCATCAGCAACGGATTGAACGGATCAGTCTCTATCAGCGTCAACAACGCCATATTTCGGATTGTGATTCGCCTTAAAACATCAAATGCGAATGTCTTTTATTTGCTTTTATTCAAATGTGGTTTTTGTTCGGAAGTGATTTTATTCGTTCGACAGCTGATCGGATGGATGGTGGCATGTTTCTAAGCGGGGTGAAAGCGGACTGCAGTTGACGAAGGGGTATGCGGGGTGGAAGAGGATTTCGATTTCGAACCCTTTTGAGCTGCTTCACTCAGCTTTTGAATTTTTAAATATCGATATTACCCGGAACCAAAATATAAGGGCTACCAGGACTGACGAGAAGCTGGCATATGAGAAACAAGTGGATTTTCAAATATAATAGCAAGGAAATTATCGCAAGAAGAACTTCAAGCTTTACTTATTTTGAGTTTTGTGATTCTTGCTCCGATATATACTTTTGGAAGGTGCTGGAACGAGAATATTTTGTATCCTTAATGCTTGAGAGCATCCTATCCTCGTTGTGTCAGCAGCCATTCTGAAACAATCACTATCTTAGCATTCCGTCATATTACAGGATTAATTTTTACTTGGTATGCTCCACAGTTTTGTTACTTGAGCATTTGACACGGTCAGGAACGAACCCCTTGGAAGGAATGTTGAGAAAAAAAAAGTCCTTCAACCAGAAATAAACGTGAATTTCTGTTGACCATAAAAAATAGCAGGATTGACGAAACCGAAATTCACATGGTAATTTGCATATGGCGATATGAAGCCATCATTGTTTCCCTAAATAGTAATCGCTCTTCTCATATATATGTCTTATACATTCAGTTCTACCATTGAAATGAATCTGTCTCCGCCAGCGACGAGCGCTGCCAAAGAAAACGGTTACATGTTTTTATGGGAGAACGTCTTCTTTGGGAACTTTTGTGGAGCTTTTCTTAGGTCAAAATTATTGTCACAACTTTATTGCATAAAAATTTCCCTTTCAGGAAATTAGATGAGTACAGAAACCGTATCTGACGAATTGTCTATTAAATAATTATTTATTTATTGTTCGATGTATCTCTGTTGAATGTTCACGAATTTAAATTGAACGCATTTGAACTAGATGCTCTTGCAACAAATTTACAAGTTCTTTAATAGTTCACAAGATATTACAGCTATGCAAAGCGATGCAAAAGCAGCTGTAATTTCATTGATTCCCGTATCGATGCAGCTGACAACCATGCCACGCTTGATTTTTTTTGACCAGTTCCGGAACGCCTGGTGGTCAGCATGCTGGCGATCCGTTGGGAAAGCAGCCGGGAATCGAACCCGGATCTTCCCGCATATGAAGCGGGAGCTCTACCACTAAGCTACTACCCGTCCATATTATAGATATATAAAATAGCTACGTGGAATAAATAATAAGCTCACCAGTTCAATTCATATCGTTAAAAAATTATTAAATTTTGCTGATATGCTGAAAGATGAGGGCATACCGTGGGTCGAGTTGTTTGGTCTTTTCAGCGAGCAGAACAAATCGAACGAAATGTAAAGCACGCTGTGTCACTGCTCTTTCCAGTGTCATTATCACCTGCAACACCTATACAACAGGGCTACTTCGGACGGAATTTTTTTTGGAAGCCGGAACTGGAATAGGAGATCGAGAGGAATATCGCAATCTCGAGCATCGAAAACCGGAACTGGAAGTTCTATGAAGGATTTACATGCAGCCATCAAAGCTTAAGGGGGTTGTGATAAACCAGTTATCACAAAATTATTTCACGGATTTTTATGGATTCAATACAACCATCAAAATAAATAAATATTATCCGTTAAATATCTTTGCAACTTCTCACAGTCGACTGCTTAAGAGAATTCCATTCATGTATTTTAAGCATAAGCGGATGCCGTCGCTTCCGTTAGACGCATCGTCCTTACGCTTCAACGGTACAACGGACGATCCAGTCCCCCAATCAAACGCTTATAAACGGCAACTTTTGCCCATTCGAAATCAACTAAGATGAATGACTGAGGAAAGGTAATGAAATTAAGGATTTCTATATCAGGCCGCAATTGTGGAACGGTGTAAAGCAGCTTCTCTTTCTGTTATATTATGAGAAGCTCATAGCGAATAGCTATGTCATGTGCAAAAGATGTTGTGAACGCTACAACAATGAGGTGAACGTGGTGCGAAGATCTTTCTATCCTCCCCCGCTTCCCGTTGATGGCACCATATCGTACTGTTTTTGCACTCGCCTTTCTTCTCATGGTGTAAACTTCACCAAGATCTTTCCCCCCCCCCCTCCCATCTCCCTCCGTCACTTCCATTTCCTCTCCTCCCGTCGAAAATGCCCCTTCGGTGAAAAGTAGTATGACGCAGATACTTATTTACTGATTTCTTTTAGCATATTTAGCTATTTAAAGCCGCTGACAAACTATTTAATGACTGATCGTTGTCTACTGACATACCGTTCGACGACAAGTCGTTGCCCAGTGACAAACTGTCTAATAACTAGCAGTTGTCCATTGACAAGCTTTCTGATGACTAGTCCTTGTTCGCTAACAAACTGTCCAATAATTAGTCGCTGCTTACTGACAAACTGTCCAGTGATTAGTTGTTGCCAAATTACAAACCGTTCAGTGGACAGTTTGTCAGTGAGCGACGACTGGCTATCGGGAAGGTTTTGAGCTGCAGTCGTTGCTGAAACGAATTGTGTACGACTTAGCGATCGGCGTCGAGACTATATCTGGGTACGTTTACTAAGTTTATGCTTGCTGCTTTGAAGCTGATGGACCACAACTTCGGCAGAATATCATCCATTTGAAAAAAAAAAAGGCGATGAACTAACGTATTTTTTCTCCTTGAGAGTTTTAAGAATAATGCTGCTACAAACTGCCGTGCATGTAACCGGAGTTCCACTAACTTCAACGATACAATCACCCACAATGCATGTACTCGTCGATAAACTAAGTTGATCCGTGTGCGTTACATAGACCTTTAAAACACTTTAGGTAAGGTCGACATGTGGAACAATTCGTCCACAATGAAACACAGAGGCGAGAGATGAGAGCGACTAAGGCTAAAGACTAGTGCTGTGCTCTGATAGTTTTGCGATCGAATGGAGCAGTTTTCGAAAGCTCTTGACCTCAACCCTAATCTGCTCGATCGCAAGCTGTCCTACAGCATGACTACAGCGCGAAACTACTTTGACTATGCGGTTCTTTATCCAAAGTTATTCTTGATGATCGGACCAGATCCGGAACAGGGGACAGCTGTTCCAAAGAAACTGTGCAGGCTTCAAAGCTCATACTGACACCGCCTTCAAACATAAGTCGGCATAACGCTTGCGACTCTTACTTGTATGACCTTCTCGTCATTCCTCGCTTTGAATCGGTTTGACTGACCTGGAATCGATGAAATACGACCTTGGAAGTGCCTGCTTTTTTTTGCAAAAAATATAGCAGCGATATTGTCTGAGGGTCTTTTCCCTTCATAAAATACCGCTAAGGTCCTTAGAATGTCATCGTATGATCAAAATCACCTTCTCCCATAGGTCATCCACAGGTCGCCATTTTAAACAATTTTACGAGTCATATTCTCATCACTTCTCTCTCATTAGTGAATCCTTAGTCAGAATGACTTAAACCCAACGTATTGATAATGAAGATGTCAACAGAATAACCTTGCTGTTGTAGGATTTAACATTCATTCCCAATTTACCGCCTGGATAGAGTACCATGAGACCCTGGAAGTAATCGTATCCTGGTACTACGTCGTATCCCTTCGGCAAACGATCCGTTTTCAAGTTCCATACTGGCCGTTTCACCTTCATTGTAAACTGAAACATTTTCTCGTCCTTAACTGAACATCACGAGAGCTCCGCTATTCACAGAAAAAGAAATCCCTCCAAGGAAACGTTATATTCGACAAGTATTCCTTGATAAGCGATCTTTCCAGGAGCAATCTTCCTCACTGACGCCCCGATAAATTACACCTTCTCATTGAAATAAACGAACGTTTTCTAGCAATCGCAATTTCCTTGTTTTAGAGTAAAGGCCCCTCAGTTTTTTGAATTACCTGGTTGAATTTGGTTGGTGACTCTTGCGAAATAGACTAACCGGTTTAGCGCTTCTCTTAAGACTCCTTATGAGTTCACAGAATTCACTCTTGCTTGTTATTTCGTGATCGTTTATACCGAAAATGAAATCGCAAATGGCCACCTTGCCAGAAAATACCGAATATTCCTCAACTTGAAGCACGAGCATCGCCTGCGATACCACTAGTCCTGACTGCAAGCAATCCAACCTTTAAATGTAGCAAAAAGACTTGGTTACGGTTTAGTAGTAAGCAAGCTTGCTCGTAGGAAACTCCAAACGATGAAAGCGATTGCGATTACTGATCCGCTTTCAAGTGATCGATAACATGTTTTGTTTAAGGATCGAATGGAACGGTCTGCTAAACTTTCAGTCTCAACTGTTCCTCCTTCTCGGATCCCCGTATGGAAAGATTTTTTACAACGACATGGTTTCCTTTATGAAATGGTGGGATCAGCAAAGAATTTGAGACGATTTCGTTTGCTCTATGCGCTCAAAACCAAACGTCGACAAAAGAATGACGCCAATATGAAACAGACGAATAATTTTAAGTCGGAAACCGCAAAAAGCTTTATAAGCGAATTCGGAAAATACGTGGTCGAAATCGGAATATAGATGGTCAGAATCAGAATATAGATGGTCAAAGTCGGAATATAGATGGTCAGAATCAGAATATAGATGGTCAAAATCGGAATATAGATGGTCAAAATCGGAATATAGATGGTCAAAATCGGAATATAGATGGTCAAAATCGGAATATAGATGGTCAAAATAGGAATATAGACGATCAAAGTCGGAATACAGATGATCAAAACACTGAGTCCCGTATACGATTCGCATGGCTTGCAATTGCTACATGATAGAGATCTGAATATGGCTCCTCCTCTAGATGAAAAATAACTCATTTTTCGCATCCTTTTACACTATGCCTCAGAGAAATAAAACGGTCAAATCAAAAGAGCGGGAAAACGACTGCTGCAAACAACGATCGAACCTTTTCGTCCGTGATATCACTCCTATAAATATCGCCGTCGCATACCTCACAAGCAGTTGTTAATGGGTGGCTGCAGCGTTTTGTCCGAAGTGAGACCTACGTGGATTGTTAGACATGAACGAGGAGTAACGGTGCGAATTTGTAAGCGCCATGACTTCTTTTTAAAGATACTGTCTGTATCGGCGCTTTTGAAAATTGCAGTTTACTCGTAGTGCTTATGGACGAGACTTTAGGTCGCGATGACTGTAGATCTACAAGTTTCGTCCAAGCAATAATTTGTTCGAAGTGTTATCGGTAGTAAATTGAATTCATTTGCAAATATTTACAGAATCCCTGCCCCATTCAGTAATTAAGAGGTGGAATAGAACCATACCCTTGCTTCGGGTGCTTCGAAAGACGCTTCTATAGTTAGCTCGTTGAGGAATCTTGGTGGTAGTTTCGCTGGAAATCCGATGGTAGGTGCAGAGACTTTGTCGCAGCTCTTCGGTTTTCTACATTTCCTGAAAAATGTTTTAAATATCTGATCGAATCTCTTGCTCTCTCATTCACGAGATTTCTGCTTTCACATTTTTTTCTTTCTAGAGTATGTCACTGCTAATGTTGACTGCATGTTGCACTCATTGAAGAAGCTTTAGGACGTGACATTCTTAGAAAGCCATGGATCAATAGCATTCCACCTAGAAGTCATGATCCGTGTTCGTAATGAATAATAATTAGTGAAAAACTTAATTTTAACGGAAAACGTAAGTTGAGAGCCTTATCAAGAATGAGCATTAGTGGTTGTCTTCAAGGATAGCGGCAAACTGATAAAGTACGGCACGCATTTTATGCAAGAACATGCGATCAGTATTTTCAATTTGCTAATGCTCTAATTGAATGTTTGCTTACCTGGGGCTTTCCTGTTCCTTTTCATCGACGATAGGGCTCTTGTTGCGCACAGATTCGTTTCGTTCGATCTTTTCCTTCGAGGCCGTCCTTGCTGTTTCGACGGCTGTGTCCCTTTCGAATGATGACTTCCCCTGTGTTTCCCTCTCGGTCTCTCCTTTCGGCGACGTCGCTCTTGCGGTTATTGTTGGATCCTTATCCGTAGCCGCTGACGGCTGTTGTACTTCGCCGATTTTACCCATCTGGAAACACTACTTGTAGCACCTTTTATCTTCATTAAGGATTGTTTTTCAATGGAGAGATCATACCCAAAAGACTGATGTGGGACGTACTGTGATAAGCGAATGGAACGATGGCCTCTGGAGCATTGCAGGGCAAATTACATTATTATGCCACATATGGTGTACTGTTGACCGGGAAACAAACGTATTTATATGGCGCTTCCAAATGGAATGCATACTACATCTATAGTAATTTTTAACAATCTTGTGAGTCGGCCGATCAAATATACATTCCGATCGATTTCAAATGCTCACAGTTTATTACCTGTTTAGGGGAAGTAAAACTTCCTACGAGGTCAGTGAAGTCTTTCGAAATTCGGTATAGAAGTAAGTAACGACAGTATGTAAGTTATAGCCACCGAATTTCGTAACACTGTCTTTAGCGGTCGCGATTAGCTAGCTTTACAAAATGCAGATTAGCTAAGGCGCATCAAAAAATGCAAGCAAACACCCACCAAATTATCATCTTAAGCAACATTCACGGTACGTTAGCATAATTCGCATAAAACAACTTAAAATAATCAAATTTTCTGGAAAATTCCACGACAAGGGTTAGCTTTCTCTTGAGCGAAATAGGCAATACGTCGGAAGTGTTAACCAGTAATAAGAAATTCAAGTTACCAAAAGCCGATGGCGCAGTCGCCTTCCTCACGCGATTACACCAAACGAAAATGAAAGGATTTTTTTAAATGAACGGCACTAATGACATTAATAAATGCAGATTTCGAATTAACAAAGCATTTGAATAAATAATGCGAATTAATTTGTTTACGTAGAATGAAATATGCAAATTGATCATTTATTGATTCGCATTAAAAATGTAATTCGTTTGTTCGTTACGCTTTGCAATTAAATTTCCGACATTCTACATGGCTTATAACGAAAGTTTATCTGGTATGGAATGATGGAAAAGTTATCGTGTAGGAGCTGTTACGATATATGCAACTGCTACAGCTAATGAGCGGAAAATATGACAGGAGCGTTGTGAGCGATGCAAGCGTATTTGCGTGTTTATATGTGTTTGTCTGTGTATGTCTGTGTTTGTCTATCGACAATTAGGAATGGATCGTTAGAGAGATTGCCGTAGAAATGTATGGATGTTTAGGGGAAAGGGTCGTCCGTATTTTCATGAAACCGGTCGATAATAATAGGTAGGATCACCAAAAAACGCGTGCCGTAGAAAAAAGAGAACAATTGTCGAACGAAATTGTGAGACAGTTTCAGTTAAGTGCATTACATAACATTTTCGAGCAGTAAATAATAGGGCAAGTATTTTGCAGTTTCGAGCAAAGTACCTCTGAAACAAAAACAATATAACCCCAGGGGGTTCCACTTGCTGGTGGTTTAAGGTGGGACGATTTGTCACTATCGTTTGGCCTCCTTATGCCATAATATTCCTTTTTGTCGTCGATAGGTGCTAGGCCCGATGCTCCCAATTCAGTATCGTAGAAAAGACTTGCTACATTTAGCGATAAAGCCAACTTTTACGCATTGCACACACTCCTCGCCGATTGCAAAAAAATCTGATTGTGCGCTTTGCTCCACCACGTTACTTTCCTTGAAGGTAGTGCAAGGAGATCTGCGCAATATCAATTTTCAGTCCCTTTCAGGTCATCATTATTTTCATCTCGATGATCGACTGATCTTTTCGACGAGCACCTGCAATGCTTTATTCACAGCCAATACATGCGTGGGGAACGACAGGTCATTGACATGAACAGTTACGCTAGGCCGAAATCTTTCAGTCTGTAAAGTGCAGCTGTAAAAAGTGGAAATGAGGAAGCACATTCACCTTATAAAAATTTTAAAACCCACCAATGATGAGTGCGTCGAGTGCGATATCAGGATTTCACATTTTAAAACCTCTTCAATATTTGAAGTCTTAATATATTTAATTGCTTGATACGATGAAACAGAGTTGGCAGCGAGATATTACCTATTCCCTACTTATTATTTAGACCCTATGGTTAAGGATTTGAGACGGAATCAATTCATATATATATATATATATATGTATATATATATGTATATATATATATATATGTACATATATTATATATGTATGTATATATATGACAATGACAGATACCATAACCGGTCATTATGTGAATTCCGAATATCATTTGTTCTCGCAGTACGGATATGTGTATGTATGTGACTGTATGTACGTTGGTATGAGCTGATAGGTGGACATAGAGAGAACGAAGCTCTCGAACTCAACTAGTACCCATTTGTCGACAATGTTTTGCATCGTTTTGTGACAGCTGCATTACAAGCATTATCGTCTTTGTTTCCCGAATTTGGGATTGCGAATTTCGAAAATCTGCACGACGATTACATAATCACTGAAATAAAATCTAACGTTAATACGTTACGCTCGGTGATTGCGAATGCGAATTTGTACGCAACACAACCCCTCTAATTGCACACTGCAATGCGCATATATAAAAGCCCTAATCGTATCGCCTGACTCTCATTAGTTTACATCTCGTTACTATAAAGCTAGACAGTTTTAT
>JPKZ01002981.1:122465-133652 GCA_000803305.1 Toxocara canis | reverse complement strand
TAAAAATACCCTCTCCGTGTAGTGCTTCTACAGAATGCGTACATTTAATCGCAGCCATTCACGTCGTTTTTCCAGAATTGCGGATTGCGACTTGTACATGGTTTTGCACTAATCAAAATGAACATGTTAATATCATCCGTTCACTCGTTGACTCATTTCTGCTACTTGAAGGACTACTGCTGTCAGTACTTTAAACTTTTTTCAAATGTTGTATAAAGTCACTGAAAGATTAAGCTGCAAATGCTTTTCTAAAATCTGGATCCGAACTCAAAACCTACAACAATTGCGGTACCTCTGGGCAGCTTTTTCGTTTCCGCTATCTCCCTTCTTTAACCTTCGTTATATTTCAGATCAGCTTTACTTTTCAATTTCTCATAATGTCTCGCACAGTTATGCTACAAGTTGTACTTTTTGTAAAGTTTCGAAAAAATTTACTTAATTGTTGAGCTCATTTTACTAGTAATCGTCCCATAACCTTTTCGTAACAAATAATGAACCTTTATTAGTGATCGATACTGTTAATTGGTGAGGATTTTGTATATTACCGGCAGTGTATTTTATTTTGCAGTATCAAAAGCTCGATAATTCATACTATACAATCTTCACTATGATAGTTACTACCACCATATAATATTTGTGTAAAGTATAGATTACTATGTTTCTAACATATATCAACTAGTAAATTTGGTAGACTAATGGCGCTATTTGTTATCTTACTTTGGGTATAAACTGACACCGTGGCACTTAGCCCCTTTTTAAACTGAAAATATTTGAAACAATTTTAGTATCGTACCCACGGTTCCATTCGCAAAGAACAAACAAATAAATAGTTGTTAGAAAAGCAATATACCTTTATTGAAAAGTGAATACATTAATATTCGACATATTGTTCGCTTGCTTATTGAAGTAAGCTGTTGCTTTATGAGGTAAGCTTAAATTGAAGCTAACACATATTCCCCAACAAATCATTCAACAGTGCAATTAATCGCATGACTGATTGCAGCAAACGTATTTCCACAAACAGGTGTATACCACATAAATTTGTTATGTTCACGACGTTAACACAAATAATTGTAATGCGAAATGAACGAAGAAAACAAACATACAAGCAAAGCGAGGTTACGAACGGTTGTTAGAAGAATGTTATAATCTTATAAACACTTACGAAACGGTGCATTACCTACAGTATGTATGGAAGTAATGCTGCTTATGTGCGTGGAAGGTATTGCAAGGCAAAATGTGAAAACAGCGACAAAAGTGATACCATACAAAACAAGAATGACGGCGGGGAGAGGGGGGCCATGCAATATTCGATTTTTTATTCGATATGCGAAACAGAATGAGTCTGGTAGTAGCGAAGTGATTTTCTTCTTAAAAGACCCGTGATGATTTCGTTGCTGCGATTTCATCAGGTATGGAATTTCATATTTTATTTATGAAGAGACCAGCAAATATGAAGGTATTTTTCGACTATGTTGTATAGTGCGCTATTTTTTACCATTTTCATATCGCGGTCTTTGCTGCGAAACGTTTTCTGCTGTAGCGAATAAATTCTTTTTATTTGCTCGGCCTATTACAGTTCACTGATGTAGCCTACCCAACTTTCGTTTATTAGAGGTAAAGCTAGTGCTCACGCGTCTAACAGTGCACATCCTGCAGAGTGGTCGACTCGTAGGTTTATGTTATGAGGCTTACTGGTTTAGAAAACGCCTTATTGGTTCGAGAAATTCCCACGAAGAATTGTCGGCTCTTGGCGCCTCTGTCACGTAATGATCGTTTCATTCCTGTTTTATTCATAACACTTCATGGTTCATTTATGTACTTCTGCAGTTCCGTGCTCCGCTGTCCTTCTGTTATTTGAAATGTTTTATCTGTGTTATGCAGGCGGATGATTCCGTTGAATAACGGCACATTCCTTGGAGGGCCAGTATTTCTCAGTGGCATCATTTTCGGCGTTGTCGTAGTCACAAGCCTCATAAGATACCCTATGAAGCTTTGACAGTGACTTGGCTATACAGAAGACTGACTATCGGATCCGACCAAATAGGCAGACCGAATGGTCATATAGCGCGGCGAATCTTTTATCTTTCTCAAACGGATGGCATCGTTGGATACGTGGGAGTCAGGAAGCCTCAAGATGTAGAATTTGACAGCCGCCTGATAACTCAGAAGAGTGCGCGCTGGATATGCTGAAGCAGCGTCATAGAGCAACCACATAAAGGCGACCGCTCGAGTTAGATTTTTCGAGACCGTTAGGATTAGTCTTTTCGTTTCTCCAAAAACGACATTTTCAGAGTCAACAAGCCTAAAAACGCATTCTTCTGAAGTTTGTCAGTTGTACGACTGCTTTGAAAGGGGCAATGACTACCGTAAGACACAAGAGCCGCTTCGGCACCTACGCAGTAACGTTTCCGACGAGTATATTAGCGCGGGATATCGGAGTCTTGCTTTTTTTTTGCATACCGGAATAGCTGTAAGGAGCAGCTTCCTCCGTGTAAAGGTTTTCTCTGCGTTCATCGATGATATGTTCTGTTTTGAAGTTTGTTCGTTCTATGAGCGGCGGTTCTCATCCTGTAAATCTATTTGTAAGGTGCGCATTTGGGTACCTAAAGATTCACATGTATCACCGAGTGCATCATCAGAGGTTTTCTCCAAAGCGCTTTTTTTTTTTTCAGAATGAAAACCGAACAACATTCTTCGGCAAGTAAAGAGAGCGAAAATGTGAAAGGGGCAATGACTACCGTAAGACACAAGAGCCGCTTCGGCACCTACGCAGTAACGTTTCCGACGAGTATATTAGCGCGGGATATCGGAGTCTTGCTTTTTTTTTGCATACCGGAATAGCTGTAAGGAGCAGCTTCCTCCGTGTAAAGGTTTTCTCTGCGTTCATCGATGATATGTTCTGTTTTGAAGTTTGTTCGTTCTATGAGCGGCGGTTCTCATCCTGTAAATCTATTTGTAAGGTGCGCATTTGGGTACCTAAAGATTCACATGTATCACCGAGTGCATCATCAGAGGTTTTCTCCAAAGCGCTTTTTTTTTTTCAGAATGAAAACCGAACAACATTCTTCGGCAAGTAAAGAGAGCGAAAATGATGGCGAGCACATAGGTAAGTTTTGTTTTTCGTGGCCTATGTGAGGGGAAAAAAAAGAATGCAGATGTTTTCTTCGTATGTGAAAGGAATTGAACTTTTTTCCTTAGTTATTTCTCGCTAGTTGCCATATTGCCGATTATTTGTTGGTGTACTCGCAGTTGGTATCTCAGAAAATTTTCTCACTGCGATGGTTGAAAGTTTCGGTGGCAGCTACATATGCGTAATTAGTGAAACAGTTTTCTAAAAATGCTATACTCTTTAGCGGTGAGATTGTTAGAAGACAATTCCCCCATTTCCTACTTAACAGTGGTCTTACTTATTAGTGGATAAAGTGTCGTCCTAATCTGCTTGCTTTTCCTTTGATCGATACTCGTTGATTACACAGTGGCATTCAGAGAGAAGTTATGTGTAGAAGTGGGTTACTTTGAAGTAGAGGGGTCGACTTTCATTTCGATACTTCAAAACTCTGAAAAGTGGGGGACGAATGAGGAGATGTGTGCATAGTTGTAAGAGTTTGTGACTGAAAAATGCGCGGTGTTTAGATAAGCAGAGTAGTGGAAATTAAGGAATAGGTAATCTGATATCTTAATACGAACTTAAAATGTACGCTAGAGGGGCATAAAAGCAAACGATTTATTTGTTGGATCATATAGGCTCGTAGATGAGCCGTCCATCATCCCCCTTCCTACGACTGCCTATGGTTGGAAGTTGGTAGTGACAAGTAGAAAGCCGATTTTGAGCCAACCGGAAGGAGGGAGTACGGACAAAAGACAAAACGAAAAATAGGTCTCGTAAGCCGATGCAACTGGAAACTGATCGTAACCGAGTCCGGAAATGGGGGACTGGGAATGGTGGCAAGTTGCATCAGTGCTTGACTTAAGGTACCGCGACAGAGCAGCAGTTAACTGAATTCTTTTTCAGGCAGCCCCTCACGACACAACCTTAGACCATGCATTCATCCGAATCGGAGATATAACGAGTCGCCCTCTTTGCAACCGCGGAAAAGGCGACTAAGCAGATTGAAGTAGGTTTTTCTTGTTTAATCTGAATACAGGTAAGCTTCGCACTCTCCATAGGGAGGAAGGGGAGAGAATTAGTAGTCGCGGGTCGCAGCTCGATGTCAAGCTGAGGTTGTACATCATTCGAAAAAAATGAGGTAGGTGGTAGGAAGTGCGAAAAAAGTGGAAAAGAGAAAAAAACTCGAAAGAAAAAGTGGATAAGGTAGCAAACGAATGCGGTAGAAGGTTCAATAGCAACGAAAGCGGTAAATGGAGGGGAGGAGGAGGGGCTAGGATGATTGGTTTTTTTGCGAATTGGTTGTTAGAGATTCTATTTACCAATTTATTTCTAATCTTTTCTTCGTGCCTTCTGCCTGTCAAAGTGAATCTTTCTTATAGAACAGATTTTTTTAGGAGCCTTTCCATTATGGAATTCCCTCTCCTTCTCAAAGTCAGAGTTTCCTTCCTCCTCCGACCCTCCTCCCAGCCCTCCCCCACCACTCCTGGTGTCTTTTCATGTTGAGCTGAATTGTCTATATTCACTAGAATGAAGGAAACTGTACGTGGCAATGTATTTCGAATCTTTCATTGTTTGGAAGCTCAGCGGTTTATCACCTATTGAGAGATCGTCCATTATATTCCGTTGTAGTCAGCGAAAATGTTTATGGTGGATGAGCTTTACTATAAATGGGGGACTTCCTTACGCAGTTGTCCTCGAGCTTTAAAGTAGGTGCAACAACTTTGTATATTTATTAACTTGTATCATACTATCTTCGTGTCAGTTCATATGCCTATTTTTAAAACGACTACCCGTCTGGTAGCCGCAAGGTGGGCATGGGAATTAAATTTTTTGCTCTCATCCATCTTCATTACTTTTCGGCGGTTAAACACGGTGTGAGTACATGTATGAGCTGGGTTTTTAATAAATAGTGAAGTCAGGTGTGCAAGCGAGAGTGTGCCCACACCACAACCATCTCTGCTGCCGCGTTGTGCGCCTCGATTTCAGTCGAAGGTATGGCTGTTCTGTGAGAAATTTTACGATGAAACAGGTGAACGAAAGGCGAAGTGCAGACTTTGCAATGCAGTTAGTTCTCATTCCGTTTTGCCTCTTTTCTGCTAATGCTTCAACATATTTGTTTTTTTGGATTGAAAAAATTTGCTTTTGTTTGTTTATTTTTAAATTTTTAACAATAGGGGGGATGATGTTTTGAATAGGTTCAGGATCATGCAGCGAATGTTCAGTGATATTGTATGCATACGATTGTATATATTTTAGTATTCTAAAATTAGCGAAACAGAAATACTGATTTAAACACAACTCATCAGTGGAAAACGCGCAGTGGAGTGCTGGCTTTGGGTTGGAATGGGAAATTTTTCAAATAGCTCTGCATCTTTGGAAGATAAAAACGTGGAAAATTCATGAATTTTAAATCGAATATTCCCAAAATAATCTATATATTTTTAGAGACGAGGACTAAATACATTTTTGTCAGTTTTCTTCTCTGCGTTAGAATGTGGCAGGAGCACATTCTATGAGCCACACTTTATGAGCTGACGAAAGTGTACGCTTGCTAGTTAATGCAAGAGTAATATGTGCGTTTCATGTGTTGTGCTATTCGGGTGGGTCGACGCGAGGCATACTGCATCATTTGCGAACAGTGCACGCCGATGTCACCAGAGGAGTCATCCAACCAGTCGTTAAGAAACCACTTGCATTAGTTGGCGGTATTGATGTTAATGATGATGAAGCATGGGTGCAAGAAATCGATGATGAAGCAGACAGTAATAGCAATGCAGCCGAATCAGTCACAGCACAGTTGCCTGAATATCAAGGTTAGATTGTGTCTCGATATAAATTTTATCAGACAGCCACAGTTAGACTCCCACTTTCAGTGTTCGTTCTCTTTCTTTTAAAAGTTCCGGAAACGTTGAACTTGCGGGTGTTGTTCATTGGTTCTAGAGTACTAGTTGTAGTTTTGGTATTATTGTTTACGGTGATCGTCGAATGCAGGGTCGGGAGGTTGTAACATTTCAGGTCTGTATAATTTGACTCGATTCACTGAGGGACCGTTCGTTTCATATGAACAACGTCCCGAAAGAGGAAGGGAAATAAATTCGAATAAGGGCGGAATTTAAGAAATTTTACGTAACGTAAGGTGTCGGTGAGGAAAAAAGAATAAATCCGAGCGAAGGGGGAAGGGGGGAGGAGAGAGAGAGTGAATTTGAGAGTGTGCAGTAGTTGGATTTCGATTCTCGTACTGTGGGTTTTCCAACAGAGGGTCGAAGAAGGACTGCATTCAGAGTTGTTGAGTTTTTCTACTTCGCCTGTTAGGTGTAGTGACGTGCTTATCCAGTGATTTCACATTGAGTAATTTAGCTTATTTAGTTTAGGATGAGTGAAAGAGTTCGTTTTGATGTCGTCGGAGGCGTGTTTGGTTTGTCGTTGTTATTTCAGTTTAATTTAATTAATGACAGCTGGTTGATATAGACACCTGAAATGTAGCTGCTTCTCATAGACGTTGTCAGTGAGTGTCGAGTTTCAAATTCATTTATGCTATTTGATCGAGGCATAAAGCCATTATCACACCAAAAAATCTGTAAAAAAAGAACGTGTGAGAAAGAAAGGAAATATAAGAAATAAATCAATAATACGTATATAATAAAGACATAATTTGTTAGGATAACCAAAATGTTTAACTCTTTTCGATTACACCTGTTGGATCCGAATTCTTACCAATAGTTAATTCCGGTCTTCGTTTTTCTCTGTTGATTTGAAAGTAAGTGTCCGATTCATAATTTTGGCCTGCCAGCATAACCAAAATGTTTAGACAAGCAAGGGCAGCAAGGATCTTGCTCAAACAAGGACAAAGAACAGGGACTGGATTATGCGACGTTGACTTCTGAAGAGATGCCTTCGTATGCTGGCGAAGTGTTCCTTCAAGAGGATGGATCGTCAGTTTATTAGTATTTTTCGTGTAATCCGTTACGCTTTCATAGGAAGCGTCTCGCAGATTACCGTGGGGTGGAAGTGGGTGTGACTAAAGGTGAAGAACGGTGTAGTTGCGAGTTATTTTTAATTTTTTAAGTTTACCGGTGTTTGTCTTTTGCCTATGACTGTATGCTCAACATAAACCAAATGGATTAGTACGGAGAATATTCTCTAATTGCTTGCAATTTCATCGCCGTCTTTGACATTTCTGAACAGTGTTCATCGCAGAGTCCGTGACACTTTTGCACCAAGTGGCAGAGGGTTGGTGCGGAAGTACTGCTTTATGTGCACATTTGATTGTCATGCGCAGATCCATACATCTGTATGCGATTACACGTCTCACTTGTCTTGCTATGCAAAACAGATCAAATATGAACTAATGTGCCTGCTTATCTCTGGAGTGCACTTTCCAACGGGATGGATAGCACTTCAGCGGGATATGACGAAACCATACGAATGAGCTCCTTTACAGCCACTTTTTTTTACTACTTTAAAAAAAAGCCTAGATCGTATGTTGTAAAGGTTTGATTGGATGAGTAAATATTACCGTTGATTTTTTGTTCATTTAGATATGTGACGGAAGAGGGTGATGAATTTGTGGACGTGGTATATGTGCAAGAGGGCGAACTGGATGAGGAGTTGAGCAAACACTCCGCACAGACTTTCATCCCGAGGCAAATCGTTTTCTTCGACTTCGTTTGATGGTTTTGTCTGGATGTACATGGTTTAGGGACAATGACAGCAGAAACAAACAGTTATTGAGCGGCAAAAAAAAAATTCAAACACCGCGCGTCCTATAAATATGGGATTATTGCTTCGGGACCAAAACATGGGTAAGGGGTTTGGACTGAACATTCCGCAGATGTGCATACTGGATTGGCTAACAAGGCCTGGTTGGTCATAATTTAACGGGATATTGGTGTAGAGGTAATTAGAAGCTCAGATAGGCTTAGCGTCTTCCCGCATGCCTCATTTGGGTGGTTATACTTGCAAGTCGCAATACAATTTAGAGTTGAGGTCGCAATTCACTGAAAAAATGAATTAAAATAATATAAAGAGAGAGAAACAAGTGAATGGGGAGAGGAGGGAAAAAGAAGATAAAAATGTGGATACCTAATGGGGCAGAAAGTTGAGCCTTTAAATAAGCGCAGAAATTGTGGATTGTCAGCTCTTTATGATTGAAAAAATTATGAATGGGAGATCACTGCAACTGGTGATAGTAAGAATAATGCGTAGTATAGAAAAAATGCAGGTAGGTACCTTCTTTTCCATCTGCGAGCATCATCAGGCTTGTCTGATTAGTTTTTCGTGGCCCTCTTCACTAAATGAAGCAGAGAACTAGTGGACGTAGTGTGTAAACCTTCGTTACTCATACGTTTTCTCAGGCCTTTAGCTTCTGGGTTGTTGCGGCCGGAATGCATTTCGCTTGTAGTAACATGAACAAAATGGATGTTTGGTGTTAATCTTTTGTCACTTGTGCACCGACCGTTACGAACGGTGAGTAAATTGTAGTTCGACAGCGCAAGCTGCTGAAAAGCGTGAAGTGTGCACCCAGGAGAGTAGTCCATCGGTGCCGGATCGAATGCTAAAAGCATCGGACAAACAAATGATTGCAAGGAATGGTGTGAGTGGAACCGAAACGCACTTTGAAATGCCAGACTATACTCTCGTTGATTATGTACGTTTGTGAACCTTATTGTCGAAGATTTTCATGCACATTTGCAAATTTATATTTGTAGTTCACCATATCTCTGCTTATTTATTTGTTTCTATCTTTTCGTCCGATAGTTTCAGTTCAAGAAAAGCTAATGCCGTAGTTATGAAAATTTGAGGGTTACCCGTCGTAAGCTGACCTCTTTTGTCAAACCGACCCTTCACAGCAACGAGATTGTCGCGTGCTTAAAGGTGCAAAGAAATTCGTAAGTGGAGGGACTTTACGACCAGTTGAGTGGCGAAATAACGAAAAACGAATTTTTTAGCTAAAGGTTGGAAGACCGGTCAGCTAAATTAGAATATAAATACCTCATTAATGGATGCTTCGTTATTTCTTAAAAATTTATGAAATGACCGTTCATGAGAACGTTTGAATTTGATGGGCAGAAATGCAGGAATGGATCTATTGCCAGCCCTGGAGAGTTTATTTGCTTACATCACGGAAGCATCTCATCGCTGTGTTATTTTTCAGTTAAATTTTAAACAATTTTCCTTATTTTGTCACTTTTTTATATCCGCTTCTGGAGCACCGAACGCTATATGTGGAATGAAAGCAGGAGGGATGGGGAATATAATATTGCAGAAGGTCGAATTTATCTGCAGGTGTTTTAAGGTTCCAGCTGACCAGAGAGGGATTAAATTTGAAAAGAATACTACTGAAGAAGGGGGAGATGGGAAGGGGAGGAAGGGAGTAAGGAATTTGCAAAGTAATGTCTTTGAAGAGGGAGAGGTAAAGAAGGGTCTTGTATAGACTCTGTATCTAGAATGGGAAGTGGACTTGAAGGATGCAGGCAGACTGTTGTCATGATTTCTTTAGCGCTTCGCATAAGACGTTCGAATTAGAAGTGCGGCAAATAATGCATGAAATTATAGCGAGGTCAAGGATGGGGCCGTCATGTGTACGATCGAGAGGGCGCGTTGGGAACGGGAAGCGCTGGCAACAGGTTGATGCCTAAAACGAAGTGGAGAGGCATCAGGCAGCATGACCCACCGCTCGATATAGACGACCACTTTGGAAACGTAGTCTCACTATCGTTGAAGACGCTTCCGGTCGAACAGCGACCTAGAGCACGAGCCGCTATTTTACAGTGCATCGCCGAGTTCAGAGAGTCTGCCGTGGAGGAGGGGCACTCATAGCGATATGTTAGTGAGGGCGTGCAAGCATGTAGCGTTTTGGACGTTGTGTTTATGTGAATGGGATGAAAATTGTCTAAAAGGTGAACGAGTGAGACGACAGATCGAAAAGCGACAACTGCTGAAGGCCAAATCAGATTTTGGCAGCTGTTTAGTCCTGGAGTCAGGTTCAGCTTGCTCCCACGTGACCGTTACGTCGGGTCAAGCCATACTTCGCTCTGACGCAGTGGTTATGCAAAAATCGAAAGTCCTGTGAATTCACAAATTTTGTTGAAATTTATCTGTGAGCAGTCTTTTAACTATTCAAATTGTTGTGAAGGAAGTTTTAGCGATCATAAATTACAAGATTTTCCTGAAATCAGTTTCCGTAGGAAACGTGGAATTTTAAATAATGAAGATTTAGTTGCTTATACAAGAAGATTAGCGCGAGGTAACCCTGGGTATTTGCCTAAAGCTAATTTGATCTGTGTTGGGGTGGTTTTAAAAGCTCTGGTTGGAGTATAACGCCTTACTAACATGTTTTCGTCGAGCCATGGGTAGAGCAGTGTAGCAAGCCGATTATTGCAGTGGCGTGCGCAGAGGAACTTTGGTAGGAGGGCACAGTCATCCTTTTTCCTAAAATTGTAGGAGGCGGTGGTATGTGATATAAAAGGGTGTATTTATTGGCTTATCGATCAGTTCGAGCTCACTGTAAACTATTGTATATTATCATCATTCGGGTTTGTAAGTGTAGTTGAATTTCTGTCCGTACATTTTGTGAGCGTGAATGTATTTTGCGTTCATTCAGAATCGTTACGATAACACTGTTTCAATTTTTCCAATTTTTTTTTAAATTGAAAATTACGATAATTAATTTTTTTGCATTTGGTATTTTCTTGGTTGTCCATTTTTCAAAATTCATAATTTGGTGAGGTGTACATTTATTTGACGAAACTACATGAGTTTTTGACTTTATATGGACGGTTATTTTCCTCTTGTATGATGTGGGCATCACTTTGCCCATTTACAGTTCCTGCTTTGCTCTTTCAATTGTTTGTGACTCATTTGGTTCATTTTACTGTTCCGATTTGTATTTTTCTGCGCTATTCGTTTTGGCTAATATCTCTGTAACATATAGGTAGCTGCCTGCCTTTCCAGACAGGTTAGCTAACGAAGGCATCCTCTGTGGTGGAGAGCAATCTGTGCTACGCATTTTTATCATCAATATGTTTCGGTCAAACCACATCAATATCTCTTCCCTCCTCTCTCTCCCAGCCCCC
>JPKZ01002981.1:76850-88408 GCA_000803305.1 Toxocara canis | reverse complement strand
GTAACATTAAAACTATCTTCTTTGGAATTTCTTAAGTTTCCAATCCCGACTCCCCAAATACGTTAGCCGAGAAAATATAGCACTTGAATTCAATCATCATCTATTCATAGTGCGTAAATCACAAATAGCATTATGAATACGAAATGGTTTTTCTTATATTTCAACATATGAAACTTACAAAGTTGGCATTGTTGAAAATGAAACGAGATGAAATGAAAATGAAGTGAAAATGAAATGATATGAAATCAAAACGGCATGAAAATGGGATGGAATGGCAACGAAATGGAATGAAAATGGAAAGGAATGAAAATGAAATGAAATGAAAATGAAATGAAGTGAAGTGAAAATGAAAAAGATGATTTCAGTTTCGTTAATTTTTGATTTCCTTTCATCTTCATTTCATTTCGTATCATCTGATTTCCGTTCCTTTTCATTCCATTTCCGTTCCATGTCACTTCACTCTCATTTCATTTCATTTCATTTTCACTCGTTTGCTTTGATTCTCGCTTCGTTTCATTTTCAGTTCACTCCCTCTGATTTTCATTTCATCTCGTTTCGTTTTTGTTTCGATTTCTTTCGACTTATTTCGTCTTATTTTCATTCGTTTTCATGGATATTCCTTTCTTTTTCATTTCATTCCGTTTTATTTTCACATCATTTTCTTTGATTTTCGGTTCGTTTCGTTTTTATTTCATTCCGTTTTCAATTCATTTCATTTTATTTTCATTCCGTCTCATTTCGTTCTCATTTCATGTCATTTTCTTCTCGTTCCCATCGATTTTTATTTCATCTCGTTTCATTTTCATTTCATTTTGCTTTCAGCTGATTCTGCTTGATTTTCATTTCGTCTCGTCTTATTTTCATTTCATTTCAGTTTAGTTTCAGTTCGTTCCGTTTTGTTTTCATTTCCTTCCACTTTCATTTCATTTCATTTCACTCCATTTCATTTTCTTTCACCCCATTTTCATTTCATTTCATTTTCATTCCATCTCATTTTCGCATCATCCCATTTCTTTTTCATCTCATCTCGTTTTCGTTTCATTCCATTTCATTTCATTTTCATTTCGTCCTAGTCGCGATCAGTTCGTTTTCATTTCATTTCCATTTCATTTTATTTCGTTTTCGGGATAATTGCAGCCAGCTCGAAAACCACTGATGCTCGACGAAGGAAACTTAGCATATATAATTGGCTTATGCACGCTTTCACATCGAACTCTAGACGTTGAGGGATTCGGGCACACTGCGTTTCCCATTTAAGGACCGTTTCTCAACCTACCGAGACATGGAACGTGACAAAAATGAGCGCCCAGTTGGAGATTTAAACAATGGGCAGTTTAAGTCAAAATATGGCTGAATTATTGGGCAGGTAGCATTGTTCCGTGGTACTTTATAAAACGATTGCTTTGGACGGGCGACGTTGCCAAAACGCATCTCCTGGTAGCACGTCTAGCGTGCTTTCCCATTTGTTACTCGTTCTTTTTGTGTGCTTTCTTCGCGAATTTAAGAGGTTCCATTTCCTTTGAGTCGAACCTTCAAAGGTTAAACAAGAGACATGAGTAAATCAAGCAGTCTTCAATACCGTACGGGTAATCTTGCTTCCCACTGATACTTCTGAGATGAAAATGTATGGTTACGTGAAAAAATTCGCTCATCTCACGCAACCACGGAATCCGGAGAGGAGAAACGATCGCCTTAAGGATGGTTTTAGTGTCCATTTTTGGTTCATGCATAGCTTATGATGCCAATAAAAAAGCACTGCCTTACATGGCAATGTGACCACTGTACAAATTCTCTAGTTATATCTTGAATCCAAATCTGGTAAATCTACCCATGTAATCAAGGTCTGGTAATCTGGTAATTCTACCCGTGTTCTCGCTTAGTACTTTTTCCGCTTTCTTTAAATCGTATGAATTCAGTTGTTGTTCAGCTGAGTTCCAAGTCTTTCGTCGAAGCGATATTTCGCATTCCAATGCCGCTGATCTCAGAGCTTTGCTACCTTGTTCTACAGCGCTGCTCATTTGCCTCTCCATAATAAATACCCTAACAAAGAGCGCATTTTGTGCCATAACGGTTAGCTTGCCGCTAGTCTTTTTTATTCGTTAGCTTCTCACCTTGTTTGATTTAAGATGTCGTTTTTCATGACCGCTCAGAAGAAGGAGATATTCGATTAAAAACGGTTTGTTTGGTCAGTTAGCTGAAAAGAAAAAAAAAAGAAAACAAGGAGAAGCGGTAAATGTGAAGGTTGATGCTATTCGTATTTCGTTTGTAGCCATACCTAATGATGGATAATGTTGATTGGTGCAGTAAACATCTCAACGAACCATTTGTTGCTAACTTGGCATTCATTGATTGATTACCCATCATTGATAACTTTGATAACTCAACATGCTAACATCTTTGATAACTTGGAAGCATTTTTGTATTTTTTCCACCTTAGAAAAACTAAGTGATTTCTCCTTCCCAGGAAACTGAATGAATGAGAGTTTCTTTTTCCGGAAAAATGAGTCAGAAACTTTTGAGACGATCGATAGGCGCAGAAGTAAGCCGTCATCAGCTGTCTTGATTTATGTGCACTTCCTAAGGCCGCTATCTCATGTTGATTGAAAAAAAAGCTGCCTTTTGATGTGCTGGATTTGAAATTCCTTTTGGCATACCGAAGAAAAATTTGAGAGTTTATGTCAGATGTCCCGAAACATGCTCTTAAAAGCTCATTGAAGACATCAAGCTGTTTCGCTAACTGCTCGCAAATGGTAGAGATATGAGTTTTAGTCGCGACAAATCTTTCACCAAAGTTTCCGTCTTGGCGTCGCAGCTTTTCACCTCATTCAAGGGGTATGATTACGCCAGTGACGATCAAGCATTTCGAAAATGAGAACAGGAAATGATGCTGGAGTGTACATCCCACCCCACAAAAATTAACACTGACTTCAGTATTTCTTGAGCTGAAACTGCCCCAAGACTGGCGCAAATACATAGCCATGCAGACGACGTCACCACAATGGGTATTTAGCTTGTTTTCCTCAACTCATTCTCGTTTTCTTGAAAAGTCGCTCCAACAATTCGACGAAATGTCCATATACATGGCATATCTTGAAGAAAAGAGCGCAAAATACGCGATAAACGTACTAGTCTCCATGATCAGTGGAAAGATGGGCGATAGGGAGGGAAGGTAGAAAGGGACTAAATGAAGTCAAACGTAAAATTGTTTGAGCTTTTTCCATTCTTTTCGCTATCATACAGCTTTGGCGAATTGTCTTCGTAGACCAGCAATAATGTCCTTAAAAATCTACCAAGCAAGAATGGTGAAATTATTCGTGATGTTTTCCGGAAATGGTCCAAAGGTTTCGTCCCATTCACTTCCGTGTTTGCAACAAATATTTCAAAGGTTATATATCGGCTTCAGCAGTTCGCTAAATTTTTTTCATAAATCCATCGTTGCCTTCACAAATGCATGTATTCCGTTCGACGTCTTGGAATGAAAATGAAATGAAATGAAAATGAAATGAAGTGAAGTGAAAATGAAAAAGATGATTTCAGTTTCGTTAATTTTTGATTTCCTTTCATCTTCATTTCATTTCGTATCATCTGATTTCCGTTCCTTTTCATTCCATTTCCGTTCCATGTCACTTCACTCTCATTTCATTTCATTTCATTTTCACTCGTTTGCTTTGATTCTCGCTTCGTTTCATTTTCAGTTCACTCCCTCTGATTTTCATTTCATCTCGTTTCGTTTTTGTTTCGATTTCTTTCGACTTATTTCGTCTTATTTTCATTCGTTTTCATGGATATTCCTTTCTTTTTCATTTCATTCCGTTTTATTTTCACATCATTTTCTTTGATTTTCGGTTCGTTTCGTTTTTATTTCATTCCGTTTTCAATTCATTTCATTTTATTTTCATTCCGTCTCATTTCGTTCTCATTTCATGTCATTTTCTTCTCGTTCCCATCGATTTTTATTTCATCTCGTTTCATTTTCATTTCATTTTGCTTTCAGCTGATTCTGCTTGATTTTCATTTCGTCTCGTCTTATTTTCATTTCATTTCAGTTTAGTTTCAGTTCGTTCCGTTTTGTTTTCATTTCCTTCCACTTTCATTTCATTTCATTTCACTCCATTTCATTTTCTTTCACCCCATTTTCATTTCATTTCATTTTCATTCCATCTCATTTTCGCATCATCCCATTTCTTTTTCATCTCATCTCGTTTTCGTTTCATTCCATTTCATTTCATTTTCATTTCGTCCTAGTCGCGATCAGTTCGTTTTCATTTCATTTCCATTTCATTTTATTTCGTTTTCGGGATAATTGCAGCCAGCTCGAAAACCACTGATGCTCGACGAAGGAAACTTAGCATATATAATTGGCTTATGCACGCTTTCACATCGAACTCTAGACGTTGAGGGATTCGGGCACACAGCGTTTCCCATTTAAGGACCGTTTCTCAACCTACCGAGACATGGAACGTGACAAAAATGAGCGCCCAGTTGGAGATTTAAACAATGGGCAGTTTAAGTCAAAATATGGCTGAATTATTGGGCAGGTAGCACTGTTCCGTGGTACTTTATAAAACAGATTGCTTTGACGGGCGGCGTTGCCAAAACGCATCTTCTGGTAGCACGTCTAGCGTGCTTTCCCATTTGTTACTCGTTCTTTTTGTGTGCTTTCTTCGCGAATTTAAGAGGTTCCATTTCCTTTGAGTCGAACCTTCAAAGGTTAAACAAGAGACATGAGTAAATCAAGCAGTCTTCAATACCGTACGGGTAATCTTGCTTCCCACTGATACTTCTGAGATGAAAATGTATGGTTACGTGAAAAAATTCGCTCATCTCACGCAACCACGGAATCCGGAGAGGAGAAACGATCGCCTTAAGGATGGTTTTAGTGTCCATTTTTGGTTCATGCATAGCTTATGATGCCAATAAAAAAGCACTGCCTTACATGGCAATGTGACCACTGTACAAATTCTCTAGTTATATCTTGAATCCAAATCTGGTAAATCTACCCATGTAATCAAGGTCTGGTAATCTGGTAATTCTACCCGTGTTCTCGCTTAGTACTTTTTCCGCTTTCTTTAAATCGTATGAATTCAGTTGTTGTTCAGCTGAGTTCCAAGTCTTTCGTCGAAGCGATATTTCGCATTCCAATGCCGCTGATCTCAGAGCTTTGCTACCTTGTTCTACAGCGCTGCTCATTTGCCTCTCCATAATAAATACCCTAACAAAGAGCGCATTTTGTGCCATAACGGTTAGCTTGCCGCTAGTCTTTTTTATTCGTTAGCTTCTCACCTTGTTTGATTTAAGATGTCGTTTTTCATGACCGCTCAGAAGAAGGAGATATTCGATTAAAAACGGTTTGTTTGGTCAGTTAGCTGAAAAGAAAAAAAAAAGAAAACAAGGAGAAGCGGTAAATGTGAAGGTTGATGCTATTCGTATTTCGTTTGTAGCCATACCTAATGATGGATAATGTTGATTGGTGCAGTAAACATCTCAACGAACCATTTGTTGCTAACTTGGCATTCATTGATTGATTACCCATCATTGATAACTTTGATAACTCAACATGCTAACATCTTTGATAACTTGGAAGCATTTTTGTATTTTTTCCACCTTAGAAAAACTAAGTGATTTCTCCTTCCCAGGAAACTGAATGAATGAGAGTTTCTTTTTCCGGAAAAATGAGTCAGAAACTTTTGAGACGATCGATAGGCGCAGAAGTAAGCCGTCATCAGCTGTCTTGATTTATGTGCACTTCCTAAGGCCGCTATCTCATGTTGATTGAAAAAAAAGCTGCCTTTTGATGTGCTGGATTTGAAATTCCTTTTGGCATACCGAAGAAAAATTTGAGAGTTTATGTCAGATGTCCCGAAACATGCTCTTAAAAGCTCATTGAAGACATCAAGCTGTTTCGCTAACTGCTCGCAAATGGTAGAGATATGAGTTTTAGTCGCGACAAATCTTTCACTAAAGTTTCCGTCTTGGCGTCGCAGCTTTTCACCTCATTTAAGGGGTATGATTACGCCAGTGACGATCAAGCATTTCGAAAATGAGAACAGGAAATGATGCTGGAGTGTACATCCCACCCCACAAAAATTAACACTGACTTCAGTATTTCTTGAGCTGAAACTGCCCCAAGACTGGCGCAAATACATAGCCATGCAGACGACGTCACCACAATGGGTATTTAGCTTGTTTTCCTCAACTCATTCTCGTTTTCTTGAAAAGTCGCTCCAACAATTCGACGAAATGTCCATATACATGGCATATCTTGAAGAAAAGAGCGCAAAATACGCGATAAACGTACTAGTCTCCATGATCAGTGGAAAGATGGGCGATAGGGAGGGAAGGTAGAAAGGGACTAAATGAAGTCAAACGTAAAATTGTTTGAGCTTTTTCCATTCTTTTCGCTATCATACAGCTTTGGCGAATTGTCTTCGTAGACCAGCAATAATGTCCTTAAAAATCTACCAAGCAAGAATGGTGAAATTATTCGTGATGTTTTCCGGAAATGGTCCAAAGGTTTCGTCCCATTCACTTCCGTGTTTGCAACAAATATTTCAAAGGTTATATATCGGCTTCAGCAGTTCGCTAAATTTTTTTCATAAATCCATCGTTGCCTTCACAAATGCATGTATTCCGTTCGACGTCTTCACATATGCGATTTAAGCTAGAGAGCGAAAGAACTAAATGAATAGGGTTTTTGTTCAGGAAACGCTTATAAAAATTGCACAGGCTTCAGCAGTTCGCTAAATTTTTTTCATAAATCCATCGTTGCCTTCACAAATGCATGTATTCCGTTCGACGTCTTCACATATGCGATTTAAGCTAGAGAGCGAAAGAACTAAATGAATAGGGTTTTTGTTCAGGAAACGCTTATAAAAATTGCACATCAGAAAAATCAAATTCATTTTCTTTTCCTTACTGTGTTGTCAGGCGATTCAGCTGCCGACAAGTAACAGTCAGCTGTTAACATTAGCTATTTAATCATATGTGCTTTAATCTGGTATAGACCGGTGGTAAACAATTCTATTTCTGGGTTACGTTCCTGCTAAACCATTCTATTCCTGGTTATGTTCACCATTCTATTCCTGCTCCTGAAGAAGACCGGAAAGCAAACATGGATAGAAATAGAACTGTAAAAAAGAACGAACTAAATTCCCCGCAATATGCAAGTTTGATTGCAGCTTACGAGCGATATATGAAGCAGCTTAAGAAAAGAAGGGACATCATCAGTACAGACCAAGTGTTATAATTTTGTTGCTCACAGAAGCATATCTGTGCGATGTGTAATGAATTAGAACTTCATGTTGTACTTAATTCCGGAGGCTTCAGCTTGAACCTGAACTTGAACCTCAGTGTTATTAATGTATGCTTGGACTTTTTTAAACGCAAATATCGAATCCCTCATTTAGAAATTTTCAGTTAAAAAATTTACCAACTTATTACGCAATAATGATGTTGGCATCGCAAATATTTTTCGAGTGAGCGAACAAAGAATGATATGGGAAGGAAATGATTTTTTTTTCTCACAGTAGGGATATCATGCGCCTTGGGCTGATAGAAAAACCGTTATTTTTTGACGTACACTGAAAAAGTGATGGATAAGAAGGTGCGCTTTACTGAAAGAACTGAAAACCAGAAATAATTTTTAATTTGAGGCGCGCATCACTTTTAATTGAAGTCTTCAGCTTAAAGCTCGATTAAATTCTCTCTATTCTAGAGGGAATTTAATCGACGCTACACAATACTTTATAAATTGCTTTGCTGAAATGAAATAAAAGCGAATTTTCGATACGTGGTCGAGCTGTATCTATTCTTTTTCATGAAATACACAATTAAGCCTACTTACTTTGTAAGCTTAAGCATATACCTAATAAGAACGAAGTGTATACTTCAATAAAGCGAGCATATACAGCTTTCCGATCACATATACACCTTTCTCATCTTGTTCAGGATGCTTTCATTGAGTACATTATGGTTGGTATCGTTTATAATTTTGTTGATGTGCGTTATTTCTTTGCCTTTTGAAGATTCGTCAGCAGTACGCTTTCTCGAACGAGCCTTACTTTGTAAATAAGCGGCACCGTGGAGTTGGACTGAAATAGCGAGGCTTAGGCAGCATCGCTTTTGCTTCACAATTTTTTTAGATCCAGAAGAAAAAAGGCGTAATCCTGTATTTTCTTTCCTGCGCATTCTGGTGTGAGAATCTTAAAACCACCCCACACCTCCCTTCACCTGCAGCGTTGTCCACACCCCTTAACCACGAGAATTTTAAATCCTTTTGAATAGCTCAAGCGGAAGAGCTATGTTTGGCTTTTCTGATCGGATAAGGCCGCCATGACGAAGTATCGGTTTGTTGACGAGATTGCTCCATTTGCGTTGGTTGTTGAATGTATCAGTCGGCTCGGATTCGGACACGTCATTTTCAATCTTGTATGAAATGAGTGCTGAGGATCTCATCCTGGATTCTGTTACGGCAGCTTACTTTCTCGAATATCATGACGCTTTTCAATGCATTTTGCGTCAACCCGAATCAGGCATAAATTTCGTTTGTCGTTTCACGTGCACCGCGCAGATCAAATAGCATTGTTTTTGAGTTTCTTCTTTTTCGCTTTCTCCCTTCTTCCATCTCGTCTCCTCCTTCCGTTCCGCTTTCTTTTCCACTTTATCGCCTTCTTTTCTTCGGGAAGAAGATGGAAAGCTCAATCTCTATTCTAAGACGGTCCTGTCATAGTGTGATGCAAAGAACTTGGTTGTTCCCCATACGGATGCCGTCTAGTCGTTTCTTAGTGTCATTGTCTAGAATATGCTCCACCGCAGATGTAATGTTCGAAGACAACATATCATTGTAGTAGTGACACTAAGATTATTGCTAAAATATCTGTTTAGATGCAAAATGGTTTTTTTTTGAGGGCTTTATGGTGGGCGAGTGAAAAATGCTATCGTCAAAACATTCGTGTCTTCATTTTTTATGGTTAGACTAATTACTGTGTATTTTCTCAATACGCTACAAAACTCGACTAAATTTAGATATATAGTAGATATGTGAGGCCGTGAAAAATCGGCAGAGAAAGGTGTGCAACATATGCGTAAGCATGGCACGCTTCTTACCTCTTATCAGTCCCTTTCAGGCTCTACCTATCCGCATATATCTATGATATATTTAAGAGGCATGTAGTTGAAAAGGAGCATAGAAATCGAATGAGCAGAGGGGCCGCTGAACAAAAGGTTGAGGGGAAAGATCTCTCGCATCACAACGAGATTTCGTAAAACAATTAAAGACTGTCGAATTCGTGAATCCGAATTCAGTATTGTTAATAAGCGGAAAGCTAATGAGCACTCCGAAGCAATAAGAATTGGGGAATATCCGCTTCGATTTGATGAGTCATTCTACTACGGAATCGATCAGAAAAGTTTATATTTTCATTAGATATAGAGATAAATTGATTACTGAATCGAGTTCTTACTCAGTAAATCTCAATAAAGATTCACAACGGAAGGCAGCGTTAATTACGTGTCATCATTTCGAATTTCAGGTTTCAGTTTCATCTTTTACTGTTCTTTGCTCATCATTTCAGCGAGATGTTCAGACTTACGTTGCAACGTATGAAATGTGCGCATTTCGGCTTTTTATCACTTCTTTTTTTTGGAAAGACGTCAATTTCAGAGAACGGGACTTGATCTGTATCTGGCAGCAGCATTCTGATTTCGACGTATTACACTGTCAGTCTTTTACGCCTGATAAATGTGAATTAGTGAACGTAATGAGCAAGGCGACAATAAGCATATGCTAAGATCTAGAACATAATGGAGTAATAAGCCGGAGTATCGATTCTTTGCAGCTTTAAATGTGACCTGTTCGCCAAGTGGCAGCTGTCCTAAATTAACGCCAAAAATAAGGTCTCTATTGCTCTATTATTTATTGCGTTTTACGGCGATCAAAACAAGTACCAGCGAAGTAAGAAAAGTCACTTTAATATAAGAACGGAAAATCTGTCTCACCTGGACGAACGCAAACCAGCTCCGACTTTTTCCAGCTGCGCAGCTGCGCGAAGATTATTTTGGCTTCGATGTGTTAAAATCTTTGGAAGACATCGTATCGCTACCTTTGGCACCGACTGTGATCGCTGCCTTTGGCGCCGACTGTGATCGCTGCGTTTGGCGCCGACTGTGATCGCTGCGTTTGGCGCCGAGTGTGATCGCTGCCTTTGGCGCCGACAGCGATCGCTGCCTTTGGCTCGGACCGTACTCACTGCCCAGATGTGTCGTTTTATCGCCGTTGGAGAACTCTCAAAAATGAGTTTGCTAACACATGTGAAAATGTGGATGTTTTGCTTGTGATCGGTGATAAACGGGAATTGGAAGGTCAGAAAATTGGAAATGAGCCAGAAGAATGTTGTACAGTACATAGAGGCACCAAATAAGGATGTTGTTGTTGAAAGTAAACGAACGCGATCATAATATTCCAGTGTTGACATGTTGTTATCACATGCCTCAATAACGTTTAATACTTACGTTTATCCTATTTTTTGTTTTTTCTTTATATAAAAATTCCCTTTCTGTGTGTTTACCGGTTTCCATACAATTTTATAATGCTTGAAATTTTACGTTTATCTCTAATGCCAGACTCTTTCGCCGAACATATCGAATTCATACTCGCATACCTCAGTGTCCGTTTGCGTACTGAGCATTTTGGCCTCAATCATTGCAGGTGTACAATTACCGGCTTATTGCTAAAAATGCTTACGGGCTGGATTTTTGGTTTAAAAAAAAACTGCAAATCTAACTTAACCTTCAAAACTAAAAGACTGCAAACGACAAACGAAATGTGTGGAGGTTCACCGTACTTGGAAATAAACAGTTTTTAGCGGCAAAATCTCTTACACGACTCCGGCTATCTGTCGAAATTATTTCATCTCCGCTCTCAATCGGACGAGAAAAGGCATTTTCGACAAAAAGACAAAAGTGAAAGAAAAAGAGTAAAGACAAAAAGACAAGAAGACAAAAAAGACAAAAAAAGAGTGAAAAGTATGGAGAACTAGCATGATGCAACGTTTTTTGTTTACTTCGTTCCATAAAACCATGCGTTATTGATCTTTTTCAATCGATCTTCACCTATTAGAGATCAGTATGGAGCCCGTCTTTTCCTCCTGCTTATCGCTGCACTTCCTTCATGCAATTTTCGGTGATTCTTATTGTACAGTTCATTTCTTTTTTTTGGATGCTGAACACGGATCCCTTCAATTTTGAAAGCGAACCTCGTCGAATCGATTGCTCAAGGATCGTTCGACCATCCTAAGTGAATCGAATAATTAACCAAATGCTTTACAAAAACGTTCCTCTCGCAGACACATACGTCTGCGCTCTGCACGCATCATTGGACATGTCTTTGAATACATTTATATTTGATTATTTAAAGCTCATCCAAGTTTAACTGTTCGCAGCCGATCAGATGAACGTGTAGCACGTATATATTTAAATTTGATGTGATCTAGTTAAATTTATGAACGTATTATTTCTTATGTAGTTGATACGCTGAACCTGTTTTTACGCGTAAATCGTAC
>JPKZ01002981.1:49861-64932 GCA_000803305.1 Toxocara canis | reverse complement strand
TCCCACCCCCCTCCCCAATCCTCTCCCATGCCACCCCCACCCCCAAATCCCCGTTCCTCGACTATGCTAGACTGTGTTGTGCGGGTATAATACTTTGACAACCACCTACTTATCTAAGCTATTCTATTTGTTGAGCAAGTCGGGACGCATCGTTTGCCTGAATACACCAGGATGATGCCATCGCTCTAAGCCGACAAGCGCATGTGTTTACAGAAAAAAAAAATGCCAAATTGAATACCCTGCATAATGAATTGGAATCGGATCTGTTTAACGTTCAACTACTTCTTTCGTTCTCATCACCGTTATCAATTATCTGTTCTCATTCGATTCGCTTATTTGCTCAATTGCTTTTATTCACGTTCGCTTACGCATATTCTTAATTAGAAAGCTCATTAGCGCGGATGCTTCAAATACGGAGTAAACACCACAATCGAAACTTTATCGACTTAAAAGTAGATTTTATTGGGGCAAATTCATGCAAAGGCAGCTTTAATTTCATCGACTCCCTTATCGATGAAGCTGACATCTGACCAGTTTCGGAATGCCTCTCCTGCTGGTCACCCTTTTGACTATCCGTTGGGGAAGCAGCCGGGAATCGAACCTAGGTCTTCTTGCGTACGAAGAGGGAGCTCTACCACAGATCTACTGCCACCCCTTCCTTTTGCATGGGACAAATTCAATAAAACAAACGCTCTAAAATTCTTCTGCCTCACAAAAGGACATTTCAATGGTGTTCATAGAGGCGAATTTCTTTCCATCACATGAATCAATTTTATAAAAGTTCAGGTCAAGTCATATGCATGTACTCATCTAAATGTCCGTACAACGGTTTCATATCGCAAATTAATTAAACAATTGACGAATATTATAGGATGGCCTGGCCTCATATTACGGCTGTCGTCTGATACGTATTCCCATGCGATGTTTTGCGGAACTGATCCTAAGTTGTACAGTTAGTTTTTGTTACGAATCAGCTAGCAACTCATTTGGATGAGATGGCATAAACAGACTGCATAATCCATTTTCCTCATTCATCATTAAGGTATCCTTTCGCCTCTCTCCCCTGACGATGGAAGGGCACAACATTTGAAAGCCAACTATCAGGAAGTCATAAAACCAATTTCTTACAGGACAGTATCATCGAAATATCCTCAAGCGCATGCAGCTATCCTTCCACCTCCCCCCACTTGGAGGTGACGGAAAAATCATGAACAGTTAAATCACAGCACTATACAGTATTTCCAGGAAGCACAGCATAGAATTTAAAAGAAGGTACAACCCAGTATAAAAGCAGAAAAAGCGGCTAGTAATCTCATCTTTATTACTGCAAGAGGAACTACAGCTACTTTACGCATTGCGCTGCGCTGGACTATTGCGCACAACAGTACATACCGGTTTTATAGACAGAGTACACTAATATATTCGTACCGAAGAAGTAATAAAATGATCTGGTTGGCTATGAGGCTTTTTCGGAAGTGTAATGCATCACGCTTTTGTAAAGTGTAAAACATATGGCCGCTGGAGGTTAGGGATGGAGAGGAGGAAGGGGATATATATATAGTAAGTATATACATATATAGGGATATATATATATAGATATATATATAGGGATATAAGGAAGGGATATATATACATATATATAGTAAGTATTAAATGAATAAGTATTAAAATCGCAAACTTCAAGTCACATGAGGTTTAAAGGTTGCAGTTTTAATGCTTTTTCCGATCATTTTGTAAAGAGACGACCTGCATGTGAACAATCTTTGTTTGTTGCGCTGATGAAAACCATCTTCCATAATGAAACACTCTTAGCTTCCGCTTTCTGCTAATAAAAAAAATACTTGATCTCCATTAGAGCTTATGCGGTTTCACTGAAAAGCTTCGTAATTTTTAATGGCCGTTCACATTAATTTCAGTGAGGGCAGACGGTGGACTGAATCGTCATTGTTCTCGATCACCGTAAGCATATCGTTCTCGAACCAGCAATCATTTAAGAGCTGATAGAGATTTTTGGATCACTTTTTTTCAGCAATCAATATCAAGAGAAAAACCTTGCTTTTGCAGCCTCAATTTGTTAATGACCATTGCATTGCACCGCTCACTAAATTTTCTAATTAATAAATAGTTTGAGAACTTTTTTCGCCTTTCATAGCTTTTCACTATGGGCGAAAGAAAGTGTGCTGAAAATAAAACATTTCGGCTCAGTTTTTTGGCGTGTATTTCCAGTTGTTGCAAGCGTAACTTTTTTATCCGCCAACTGTGAAACGTCTTTGCATCCGTGTAATGCTCACAGACCAATATCGCATAATGGAAATATATGGACATATCGCTCGGGCCTTCAGTGCGATGTCTCGATGTTACTGAGATACGACCGGCCACCGAGCACAGCCTTTCCTTTCGCTGTTTTAGCTTATTGTTAAGTACCCCCGGCTAGTCAGTAGTATGGTGGGAAACAGCCGGGAATCGAAACCAGGTCTTCTCGCATGCGGAGCGGGGGCTCTACTACTGAGCTATTGCCCCCCATCGCATAATATGCAGAGTTAAAAGTAATACTCTAAGCAATACATATATAGGTCGTAGGAATTTCCTTTTTATCGCCTACAAATCTATGGTCATATAGAGGGATGCGTTTAAATTTGCTATATCTCTACATCATTGTTTTACATATTATTGAATTTAATGTTATTTTACATAAGGCACAAATAGAAATCACCATCGTGGGATATGAACGTGTGCCAAGAAACCTCTCAAATGAATTCTATAAAAGTATAATGCGCTCGTAACTCTCGACTATCCGCTTATAAACGTTCCTTTAAAAACTCTTTTATCTTTTCATAATTGGTTATACTCTTCTTTAACTCATTTTTTGTTATTGCGCCTACGAAGAGATAACACCTGAAGATATATAACACATTTCTGATATTTTCTCGAAGCATGCAAATCGATTTTGTTCGCTTTTCGGTGCCACAATTCATTCAAAACGATTTTGTTTTGAGCGTAAAAGTTCGCAAATTACCGCTTAGAGGTAAACGTTTTGAGAATGAGAAAGATTTAAGCATTCTTAAATCTAAGAAGCTTTGAGTGTATCGCCGAAAAGATTTGATTTGCTACGTTCGAATCGACGATAATGTTGAGTTGATTTCTTTTATAAAATCCATCTACCTCTTTTGGCAAAAGATATTGTATGTAATTTAGTCAACCCATTTGTATGTAGCTTAGGTGTATGTATTTACAGAAATTCTATGCAATTACGTATAATTTCATGCCAATTTCGCCACTATAAAATTTCATAATGGGTCGAGATCATATGTGTCCATATGCATGCATGCATGTATGTATGTGTTTGTCTGTTCAGCAATTTTAACTCATCAACCAGACAAGTTTCCGCGGTGAGACTTACTGGACATAACCGATTGGCATTGCGAAGGCTCCCAAACATGAATATTGTTTTTGGATGAGTTGTTGCATGCAAACAGTAGCAAAAGTAAACCAAGAAATAACTGCCATGAACTTTGCTTGCTGATAGAGAAATAAGGCCGCATGCAATGCAGAATGTTGCAAAAATTATTATCCATTAAAGACAGTTTAGAATTGAATTGTTAAGTGTGAAATTGGTAATATTGGGAAGGAACGAGGGCACAGTTTCGAGGGGAATAGGTGCCACCTGTTGATGCTCACCTGAACAAATCGCCGAACCTCGTATGGCCACCACCATTTCAAGTAACTCAAAAAGAGATCGTTGATCTACGGGTTGAACAGAAATATTTTACCCTTCTAAATATTCCTTTTGCTTTTTGTGCAATTAAAATACCACTTTAAAAAGTGTTACGGCGATACACATTTTGCGAGTCCCACATATGGAACGTTTTGCAAATTGTTTTCTTTTCCCTTAATTCTCTATCTCTTCCTGTTTCAATGTGCGCGTTTCTCTTGTGCCATTTGCACCAATGTACTTTGTACATATTACGTCAGTACAGCTGTCAATTAACGAAAATGACACTTCTTGTAATTTTAATTGCTTAATTAGTTTGTGTTGCTGCTTTCTATTAGTGATCTGCTTTAAGCATTACTAGGTCTTGAAGTGACCAATTTAACGACCGTTGTGAATATGTTCAGCAAAAATACATTACGTTGCATCATGCATCAAGGATACTTACTGTTTGTTTCATGGACGATTTCATATTTCATCTAGCTATCATATATAATTTTTCCTCCTCATTCCAGCACAATCTAATAAATGTTAACTGGTCACAAAAGGTGGCCGACTGGTCAACGGGAAGGGCGAGTAAGATGTCGGCGTATGAATAAGTTATCAGCTTCCATTGCAGCTAGAAGTGAGAAGAATCTCATAGCTTGACGTGATGGTTTAATTTTCTTTCTTAATTTCACAACCTTTTCATGCTTGTATGATTCTTCCGTCTTATCGCAGTCTATGCTCATTTCACTCATTCACCTTCAAACCCAACAACTAGGTGACTTGATTATGGTAGTCGGTCAGTAAAACTTTTGTAGTATGTATTACGTTTATCTCATCTGTCGCCCCCTTACAGTGAATTGTTTGGCTGCTTTTATTTCCGTGCAAGATACATTTCAGATTGTCGAACGCCTACAAGTTCTAAACAACAGGTTGAGATGAGCATTCAGAAATATCTGAATGCTCATCTCAACTCTTTGTTTACATTTATCTGTTTCTCATGAGTCCTCATTAGATTTATTTTCATTACAAATTCATTGAGGTCTCATGAGAGAAAATGTGTGCTTTTATGACAAACGTTTGATAATAAGTGAAAACAAAAATCGTCGCAGAAGTGCTACGGCAATTCCCAGTTTGTTCAATACTTCCGAGTCTTCAACACTGTTTGCAAACGTAGCGATTTCCTATATCGTATATAAATTTATATATATATATATATAAATTTTTATATATATAGATAAATTTTTCTTCAGTAGTAACGAAATCTTCATTAAGGATGGCAGAAGATTTCCTCATCAGGGAAGTAGTGAAATCTTTATTAAGGATGACAGAAGATTTCCTCATAAGGGATAATAGGCGAAAGAAGCACATGTAAGAAATGAGCCGCCCTAAATTCAGTGACCCAATGCAATATAGTACATATCATTCTATTTATTCCCGAATCAGGCAACGAACGTTACGTTTTCATCGTGTTTATATTATCGATGTAGCAGCTTAGAGCTTATTTTTAAGCCAAGGTATACACTCTTTGACCAGCCTGGATCAGAATACCAAGGTATACACTTTGACCAGCCGCATGTTGTTAAAGTATACAGTCTCAAATGCTGATCAGCCCGTTACAGTACATTGCTTTTTTTTTTCTAAAAATTTTACTCTTCTGTTCAGCCTATTGGCAAGCAAACATTCACCTTAAACATCAAATGAATTTTGAGACGGTTAGCGGATTGCTTACATAAACGCCAGCTTGATCATTAAGCGGTTTATGTGCCATTTTTATGAATTTATTTCTCTTTCATTTCGTTTCGATTTTCACCTTTCGCATTCTGTTTGATTTAGCTGATATCGTCGAATTTGTTGTATCCGTTTACCCTGGGATCCCATTTATAAGTTATCCATCCTTCCCATATGAATATAGATTATGTATAATCTTTGAATTTCTACAACCGATTTAAATCAGTTCTTTTTCTCTTGGTGGTTCCTGCAATAAGGTGACGACCGATAGGGAAACATTAAAGACTAAAGTCGAATGGAGCGGAGCTAAATTACCCTCTAAAGATCTCCTTCTAAGCTAAAATATTTCAAAAAGAATAACTGAATGTTTTCATTATGCACTGTTCTCTAAATACTTCACGAACAGATGCAATCTATAAGACGCAAATAGCGCATATGTCTGTCCAAAAGTGTTTATTGTAAAAAATCAAAATTTAGTCTGTTTTTTTAATCAAATCTGTAATTATTAAAAATGCAATTAAAAATGTAACTGTAATTTAAAAATCTGTAAAAAATGAAAAGTTTTCGCCAATTCTGCAAATCATTTTCACCTCTAAAAGTTTCGGTTCCATAATAGTGTCGAATTTCGTTCTTAAAAACATATTTTATTTGACGAATAGCTTTTGCGACTATATGAGCGTCACAAAATTCACTGCGTAAACAGTAATTCAAAACTGGCCTCCAACTTGTATAGTGACGCTTTACAATGCGCGCATGTTAACCAATCTATGTTGTTCCTTTCACATGTTTCTACCATATTTTTCACCCTATACGGTCAATGGCTTATACTTGGCCTGGAGCCGCTCTGAAAGGCACATTTTTGCGGAGAAAATTTGAAGGTTCATAGTAAAATATATGAGAAAAGCGTTGGTGGAGAGGAGGGTTGAAACCGCCTTATGAACTTCTTAGGTTTTTGTAAGAAATCTGGTGAAGAATATTGCAGAATAAAAGTGAGGAATATAAGTGAAATGAAAAATTTATAAAGAAAATAAAATTGAAAAAAAGTGAAGAAAAAAACCAATTAGCGAAATACTATATTGTTCACTGAGTGAAACGGCTAAACAAACGAACCAAATATAACAATGTGCGTATGGCACATATCGCAGCTTCTTAAATTCGATCACTTCATACCCTCAACCTCTACCAATGTGCAGTCCGCTTTTGGAGAACAAGAGCTCTCTGCACAAACTCTGTCATCAGTTCAGTTCTTAGCCCTTCTNCCTGCCTTCGACATGCTGAAATATCGTAATCTCGAGGGCATTCATCCGAGAGTTTATGAACCATGGAATAAATTCTGATATTACGTTCCTTTCACAACTTTCCACTTTTAGTGATTTTGTTTCCAACGAAAAGTGTAATGTTGCGCGATGGATAGATAACTGAACCAAAAAAATAGGAAATTGAGTTGAATAGCCTTTACGCACACAAACAAAGAAGACAGTACATGACAATGAAGATCTACACCAACATATTGTCGGCATACAAATGCATGCGTTCAAGCATATGCATGCATGCATTAAGCATATTCGGAATAAAAAGCGAACTAATGAGCAAAGAACAGCAAATAAATTATTGGGACTTAGAGACCTGGGAACATAAACGAATATAAAATATAAATATAAAGTAATAAAGAGGAAATAATTTAAAACCGAATTCATTAACCGTTAAAGCTACGACACTAACATTAATTCGACGCTGCTAATGTGAGCCCGTTATTCGAGTATGAGCCAACTGTCGAGCTAAAATGCTGCTCAAGTGAAACATTTCGTTTTCTATATACTTTTCATTCTATCGATCGATCAGAACTGGTCCGTGGCAATCGCTTTGGATCAGAAATTTTGATCTTCCAATAAGAAATAGATTTGGTCCACTTTGACCTTCGAAGAACAAACCCGTCTTTACCTATAACTAACATGAAAAATTCTGATCAGTGTGATTTATACTGTTGCCAAGAGCGGTCGAGGACAGTATCGCGTCGTTATTTACGAGTTCCTATCATAGTGGTGCATGTGAAGCGGTGCATGAATGAAATCCAGTTTAGACGATCGTTCCATTTTGTTGACAAAGCCAATCGCAAGAAATAAAACTAGCATTTCGTAATCTGTAAAGCTAAAAGCTAACCTTCTAAGACTGGCATTCACTAAATGGGAAGAGTCGGGTAGCGCAAATATCGCAGTACCCTCCATACAGTCAATCGCACTACCGCATACCCACAAGAGAATTCATTCACCGTTTGGCAAATGCCTCATATGGGAATACGAACAGTCAGTCATCAATAATTTGCTAATGTATGCTCTATTGATAAAAATCCTTGAAAAATGTTATCTGACCTTTGTTTGGCAGATTTTATTAGGTAAAGCATTTTATTTCACATTCATATGTACTCGTTATTCATCGTTATGTGTCGTCAAAAATAGGACATGGGCTAAATATGGAGTTACGCAAAACTGTACAGCTATATACCGCTGAGCAAAACATATGCATATATATGACGCTAGACAGGGCATTACCCAGTACAGAGGTGGGTACCGAATCAGCATCAACTATTTGTAAGTGTATCTTCGCTTTTCTTTCATCCCACATCCGTAACTATTAGCGCATTTATTTTTGAATTCTACTGCATTTGCAACGAAATTTAACTGGACCTCCATTTTAGGTGATTTTTTGCAAATTTTCCAAAATTGCACTATGCAACCGCTCTTCGTGTTCAGTTTTATATCGGATGTTTTCTTCCTCCGCAAGTATCCGATAGATGACTGCTTGTTTGGTGGTTCCTTCATGAAATCTTGGGACATGAGAATAAAAATTGTCGGATGGGGGCGGGCTCATGATCAGCACATTCCTGGATGATTTGCTAGAACGTTTCCTCGCTTGCATTGGTAAATAGATGCAATTTTACACAGTGGATGGATGGAATTTGTGATTGAAATGCTCTGCAACGTTAAAAGGTTGACCATTTTCTGGATTTTCGAGTTCAGAGTGCGCCACTTTTTAAGTGCTTTCTATAATCTTTGATGAGCATTTGGAACTGTCTTTTTTTTTTCGGGCGCACATCGTATTCGGCACTTTATAAGCCATGAGGTCTAGTGTTGGCATTTCCAGAAATCTGCAACTACTCGGGTCGGGTAAGATAGGTTGGCAGCAATGGGTACAAATTCCAAGGCCATACGACGTGTTCGTCGACATTCAACTTTGCCAATAATGATGACTATTTTGCGACTCGTCACGTGCTACGCTCCCCTGTACTACCTACTGTTTGCCAAATCCAAATACGGGAAGAGTATATTCTATCCTTGCCCGATACATTATAAACAGTAGCATATAGGCTTGCAGAATTCACGGCCTTGAAATGCATATGAAGTTACCGGAAAATATATTTATGATTTCCGCAAATTATCCAATAGGGAAACATTCGTTTATTGGTGAATATGAAATTGTCATTAAATGTAAACAAAGGCGGAGCTGATTACCGCTAAATTGATAGGTACAATTCTGTTTGCTCGTAGTCGCATTAATGGATACTCACATATACTCAGTTGTATGTGCTGAGCATTCGCCTGTTTTATCTTCAACAATTTGTTGCCAACGTTGTTAAGATTATCAACTACTAGTTACCGCCGTTATTTTATCAGTGTCATTTATTTTGTCACAGTTATTTTATCAGTGTTTTTTATTCTGTCATGGCTATTTTATCAGTGTAATTTTTTTGCCACGGCCATTTTGTGAGTGTTACTTATTTTTTTACGGTTATTTTATCAGTGTCATTTTGTCAACGTTGTTTTGTCAACGTTATTTATCGAGTACATTTTGTGTGGCTTATTGGTATCATTCCATAGTCGGCGTTATAACATAGCATTGCTAGCGTTGCTTGCTTTTCTTTCAAGAAACTGAATTAGGCTGACAACCAACTGATAAGGAAATGGATATGGTCACTACTCATCTGGGGCGGGGAGGGTAGGTTGGGGGAGGGAGGGTAGGAGCTGTTCTACATCATGTTGAATTTAACAAGTAAATAAATATCAGCATTTTAGCAGGCAAGTGGTTATAAGCAAAAATCAAAATTCCCAAAACTTACAACTACTAATTACTGCCACTGATTTGCAGTTAAATTCATTTTTTTATGCGCTTAACAAGTTTGCATAGAGGTGTTTGTGTTCCTATCTGCCCAGTGGTTCCAATCGGACATGCATTGTAGCTAGGGTCATGAAATTTGATAAATACTATCCACACTCAACCGCACATCAACTGAACAGTTGAGTCACGACGATGCTAATATCTTTTACTTTAATATTCATTGCTTAGAAAATGTCATTATATAAAGCGTCCTGAGTGGACGTTTCAAAGCAAGAACAGGTTTGAAAGAGCGCCAAGTGGCTAACACGATATGCGCTTTCCGAAATCCCACTTTATACGGTCTCATGGATTTTCGCAAAACTAGGAGAGAGTTTCTCTTGATATGCATTATGAATTGATGAGAGTTGTGTAATTAATTGGTTGACGAAACCAGACTCGATATCGAACGCTATTTTTGCAAATTTTTTTCGGTTATCTTTTGCGTTTGTTTATCATATCAAATTCGAAAACTTCTTATTTAAAGCGTTTTAGCGTATCGTTTTGTCTATAATTTTGCACATAAAATGAGCCCAAATTTAATGCGATTAATTAGAAATGGTGCTAATTAGTTTTCTAAGCTCGTCATTTCCGCTAAGCTATTTGTTTTTTTTTTGCTCCAAAACTCGTTCAAGAATCCGTAGATTGCATCGAGTTTTATTGGCAAAGTGATAAAGCATGCTCGTCAAGTTTCACCGATGTAAATTTTTTGGTTTATCAGTTGAAACTAATGGACGAACAGACATTACCTGGATTACCTGGTAATCCAGGTAATGTCTGTTCCTTAGACACTTGCTAACACTTGTTCGTCAGACACTTCAACAGACACACCGATGGTAAAATACGTATAGACATAACTTCACGTTAATAGCAAATTTGTTAAGGTGGTCGAAAAGTAGTGTTGCTGTTCTTACCTCTCGGGCCTTCAGTGCGATGTCTCGATGTTACTGACGCATTCGCACGCCGAGCACAGCCATTCCTTTGGCTGTTGTAGCTAGTTGTTAGTACCACCCGCTAGCTGGGCTGTCAGTGGTAAATCGCAACTGTTAAATGGCATAAACGGACCGTTGCGTTCTCTTCCCATCTTCCCCCCCCCGTCTCATAGCTATCCAACGGGGTTTCTGAGTATATGCATCCTGTAAAATTCCTATAGGATGCTGTCTCCCTAAATTATGTATATGTCGATTTTTCTTCCCCCTTCTTCCCTCCTTTAATTTTTCGATCAACGTTTCTTCGCTAAAATTTTGGAGCCTCTGCGAAGATGTTGTAAGACGGGTTAATGCTTGATCGCAGTTGTTAATAAATTACGATTTATGATTTATTCGGCAAAAGAATGACGCGTAACTGTCGACAAATTATATTCGATAAATGCAACAAATCGCGCAATGTGCTCGCCACCATAACTTTCTAATGCTAACGCCGAATTGGGCTCGAAGTCTCAAAACGAATGTCACGAAATCGGCGATCGGTATCCCATCGTATTCGACTTTAGGCTTTCGGCATCGGGTTCCTCGAGATGTTCTGCTACTGTTAGGCGTTTGAGGGCGCGGATAATCCGAATTTTCGTATTCCGCTTGCAAACCCCAAGAAATTTGTGTGGTTTTAATCAACACTATAAAATGTTCACTGCTGAAAATACAAACATAGACTCGAAAGGCAAAGTATTTCCTCGTTGCCGGCACTGACATTTGCTGCAGTTGGTGTCAACAGCGAAGAAAACACTCTTGGACGTCCAGGAAGTGAATAATGTTTACTTGATGAGTTGCTTAGAATTTTCAGCGCTGGTTTAATAAACCGAAAAGCGCAATAGAGCTCATGGAAATTTTATGTGATTACATTTTCATTACTTTAAAAGTTTGCAGCGAAATATTAAAATGTGGCTGGTTTGTCTAGACTGTGTGCATCAAATTTAATTAGATGCTACAGATGCTATTCTTGTGTTGCGCCTACTTAATGGACTATGCTTATTTATAAGGTATGTGAGATTACTGTTGGAATTTGTATAACCGAACTTCAGTTGAGTCCAATACATTAATTCGTTAATTGATCTACATTATTTGATATACGTTAATTGATCTACGTTAATTGATCTACATTATTTGATCTACGTTAATTGATCTATATTTTTTGGTCTACGTTAATTGATCTGCATTGTTTGATCTACGATAATTGTTCTACATTGTTTGATCTACCTCAATTGACCTACATTACTTTGATCTACGCCAATTGATCTACATTATTTGATCTACGTTAATTGATCTGCATTAATTGACCCACTAGCGCACCCTATGCATCATCGAATCTGCTAGTATTTCATGAATTTCCCAAATGAAACACGGAAAGAGAGGGTGGGAGGGAGAGAATGGGTTAGGAGAAATAGTGGTTCGGAGAGCTTGCTAGGCGATGGAAATGTTCAAACGAAAATTAGTAATTTCGGGAGAAAAAAATTAAATTTTTCATAAAAGCCTCTGATTTTCAATTTTCCGCTTTTTTCCATCTTGCATTCCACGAAATGACCTTTAAGTGGTTCTTTTTTTTCTGGAAACATTTTGGGGAACGGATGGCTCTCATGAAAGCAATCTTTTGCGCTAATCTCGCTGTAACATACCGACTTAAAATGGAAGCGAACCATTGAATGCGAAACTCATCAGTGGCGTTATTCTTTTTAAAAATGACCTATGCGTTCTAAAAAAGTGTTCCTTTCACAGTTTCTTTCAAGAATGGTTTTTTTGTTGGAAAAAAACTATTAAAACTTTTGACTACTTAAGAGTACCTATACACATTGATTTTTTGTTTTGTTCGAAAATGATCTTTATTTTCATCGTATATATTAACGCTCATATGAAATTATAGTGAAGCTGAGCATTAAATTGTGCATTGGTATATTTGGGATCATTTGCGAAGAGCAAATTCTGTCTATTCTTCTAAACTTTTAAATATTTGCTGAAATATTTGCCGGCGATAGATGAGCGTTTGGCTTATTAAATTTTTCATGCGGTACCTTACGTTGTAACGACTCTTTCGATCTCATTCGCTTCACCACCGAAGGCTGAAAATCGTCGTTTTCTTCACCGTCCATCTGTGTGCAATAACGTGGCAAAGTGAAACGAGAGGAAAAACGTTTGGTTCAGAGTGGGGCTCTATATATGAATTTCGACTGATTTAGTTTGACTGAAGGATAGGTAAGGAAATCTGAGACGGCCGACGAGACAGTAATGAACAGCAGAAAGCCAATGAAGCTTAGAAAGAACTCGCTTCCGGACAGGATCTGTAAATGATTCGTTTCAAAAAGAGCGCCTTCGTTGATCTAGACGATTTCACTGGCCCTTTTGCGTATGTTAATGATAACTGGACAGTATACTATCAAGTGAATGTCTAAAATTGCGTTTTTTAATTCGTTGACAATCAGCGAAACCAATTGGTCGAATGAATAAATTGCGAAAGCGCAAATTGCCAAATGCAAATATGGCAAGCGCATTTCTGATGTGTTTTACTATTTTTTCAACGTTTCTATTAATTTTTTGCATCTCAATATGGTCTAAAGCAACAATCGTCATGTTGACGTTAAGGTTTTTGCTTTTGCAGCCAATACGATCGATCATGTGGAGGCTAAGTGCGAAAAAAATTCAAAAAAATTTTTTCGCACTTCTGAGCTTAAGAAAAGTTTTAAAAAACAAGGAAAAAACATTCAAAAATTTAAAAAATTCAAAAATTAAAAAAATAACAAAAAAATTAACGACTTGTGTACGACAATGGGATCATATTTCTTCGTACCAATTCTACACGTTGTAACTTAATATGATTCGCATAGATATTGTAACGCCGTTTTTGTCTTCATTACAGACATTTTAGGTCTAACTAACGGCTGACATTGTGAAAGATCCCAAACCATAAGACAGTGTGTTATTGTCGGTCTCACGCAATTTGGAACATTTCAGAAACTTCTTTCTGCGACGATTGCATGAATGAACTTTAAAAATATCACATGCTCTTGAGCTGCTTGTCCTCCGAAATTCACCTCAGTTAAGAAATAGTAAACTGTTATTTATATGGTGGATTAATCGATGACTGAATTTTATTTTTTATATGAATTAAGAGTTTTGATCATCTACACTTCTCTTCTGTGATAGACATAAGTTGAGGTTTTATTTTTTTATTTTTTTTAAAGTTCAGCCGTCTTATTGCAAAAACAACTCATTAGTGCGAAAACTGTGTAGTACGAACTACTAAATGAAAATTGTTCTGCGGTTCACTGTAAGCTGTTAACAAAAGGAGCCAAGTTCTAAATTTGATTGATCCCATCCAGCTGATCAGTTATGCTGATGTCGTTGATCTTTTCATTACTTGTAAGTAATGTATTCACAGTAAGTAATGCCTAGAAAATCATCCACAATAAGTTACGCAGTGCTCAGTTACGCTCGAAATTATAGCGGTTTATTCGAAAATTGGAAGATCATCGAAGTCAAGAAGTCTTGAAATGAGAGTTGTATAGTTTTGGCTTATTTGCGTTTTCGCCAAATGATGAAAACGTTTATGAGCACATTTTTGCACTTTCATTTCGGAATTCGAAAAAAATCGCAGAAATCGCTAGAAAAAAAGATTTCAAAATTTTGGTACGCATCTAGCTTGTTTTTTAGTGCTAAAGTGATAGTGTGAGGGCAGTGGCTCATCGGTAGGGCTTTGGCTTTATATGCAAAAAGAGCGAGATTCGACTTCGGGCTGATTCGCCAGCGGATCGCCAGCAGGTTTACCCCACTAGGCGTCACGAAACTAGTCAGAACAATCATGCGTGGACATTGCTGTCAGCTGCATCGATACGAGAACAGATGAAATTACAGCTAGCTTTGTATCTTGTAAAATGGCTATATCGAGACCAACGAAAAGAGTGGAGCAGTTTTATATTGCGGTACAATAAACGCTGTTTCGCAATGTACTTTGACAAGACGCGCTAACAACATGTCGACGCTTCGCTCACAGTTCTTATTTCTCATTCTTACCGCTCGGGCCTTCAGTGCGATGTCTCGATGTTACCTGAGGCAATCGCATGCCGAGCCCTTTGGCTGTTGTAGCTAGTTATTAAGTGCCATCCGCCAGTTGGGCTATCAGTGGTATGGTTCGCTCACAGTTGTCGTTGTTTAACTTAGTGCATTCAACGAAAGAAATTCTGTAAAAAAGTACCTTAGTTTATCGATGGCACCAATTGCAAATCACAATCCTATCGTACCACACCCTCTTCACGAATATTGCCTTGCTAAGACGAGAGAAATATTTTCGGAAAAGAGCAGCATACGGCCACTTGATTATCTCTGATTTTTCAGGTACTAGCCGGTGACGGGTGCAGTTTGCAGATGAAAGCATCGCTAATATTTTTGTCGCTGACGTTGGTTTGCGTCACAGCGGTTGCGCAACAGCCGTTCACAGATGAAGGTATATGAGTAGACCATCTCATATCATTGATTAAGTAAAAAGGACAAACGAGGGAGCAAGTGGGAAGGGA
>JPKZ01002981.1:11093-34174 GCA_000803305.1 Toxocara canis | reverse complement strand
AGGGAGGGGGGGGGGGGGGGAGGGAGGGGAGAGGTATTAATGTTGACACTTACTACTTAAAGGAAACACAAAATCCCATTCGCAACCATGTGCATTGATTAGCGAGAATGCGTGACGAAAAAGAAACGAAGTTCGGGTAACGGGTAACGCGCCTCAACAGTGCACAACCTCCACTAAAATATATATAATCTTAGTTTGCATAAGCATTTTCACCCAGTAGAAGTCGTGCCATTCTTTTATGGCGCGAAAGTTTTGATGGATCGGTGGCCGAACATTGGAATTTTGAACGAATTTTTGCACTCCTCTCAATGAATAAAAAAATAGCGGAAAGGGAAACGCATTAAAATTTGCAACAATAACAGGTATAACGTTATGAATTAGCGGCCGCAGCAGATTGAAAATATAAAGCGCACGTCACATGCATAAGACGTTAAGAGGCCGGAAATATTATGGTTACAAAAGAGGCGTCATGCGGTCGGGTATGTTTTGCGTTTTCGACCTATTGCTGCGTTGTATTATTCTTGTCGACTATCTGGCCGATCACTGATCGCTAAAAGTCTATCGAGTTCGCGTTCGAAGAATCGACCACTATTAGCTTAAACGTTTTATGCACTCGCATTTCACATATAGACTCTTTCTCTGAATAGTTAACAGAGATAGCTCATATTATAAGGGCGCCGTGAAGAGCGCTGAGTAAGGAACGAGAATGAAGGAGAACAAAACCTTAGCCTCTTCCTCGGGAGTAAAGTCGTTCTCGATGTGAAAAAACTCACGTAACTCCTCCACACTTTTACCTTTGATCAACGCTGCAATTGTCTTGCAACCAGCCGACAGTAAATCTCCAACATCCAAATAGTTAGCTGCCTTCAAACGAATTCATTCCATCTAAGAAAACGTCAGGAAGTATCGAAAATGGGCATTCGTTATTATTCTGAAGTGCGAGAGTGACTTCAAAAAATTGGAATTGGAATTGTTGGTTTTTTTTCTTGAGGTCACCTTTTTTTGCATTTCCCTCGCGTAAAGAAATTTTCCTTAAAAATTACGAGAACTTCTAAAGATCATACTAGGAAGAGGTGTTTTGAAAAAAATAAATTTTGGCGTTTAGCAAGCCCACCTGAACAAGCTCGAAGAGTTGGTTACAATCAGGTATATTAAGGAAGCTGCTCCTCCAGCTCTTCTCTTCTTCGGAATCAGCTGTACCTGGCACAAGATGAACCTGATGCTCACACCATTCCAGTACCTGCAACACAATTCTACTAACGATATAATGGTTGCATGAAAGTTATTCATATGAGTTATGGCATTTACTCGTTAGCACAGTTTCACCATCTTATAACAACTAGTTAAGCTCGCTTAGGCGGCCAGGTTTTTTATTTCAGCATGAGTTCTCGGCGATCGGTGATAATTATAAGTGAGGCATGCTAGGATCCAAGAAATAATCGAAGATGAAGCTTGTGACAGCTTAGATCAATTAATATGGAATATTCCACAATTGAAACTGCAACCTTTCTGAAGCACGAAACATTCCAGCTATTGAAGTTGCTTATAAATAGTCACGAAATAATATGAGAAGTCGTTCCCAAGTCTAGCGCTTTTATCTCTTCACGAAATTTAGAACTCAGTTTCATAAAGAGAAATGTCCTCCTCTCACCCAACCCCCCCTCAAAAAAAAAGTCCTCGTACGAAGAAACAGGTGATGGGCAATTATGACATATAATTTGCTGGGGTGGGGATTTTTGATAAACTTGAACCTACTCAGTTCGTCTAACGGCGCCTTGGTCCTAATGTGCAAAACGTCCACCTCGAAATTTATGCGATGGTACCTGCCCGTAAGTGGTTCATTGTGGAGAGTAAGCGTTTAATCACATAATTATAAGACATGCCTTTCGCATGATGGCTGCGGGTAGCTGCACGGGCAAATCGAACGCAGGCTGTGAATCGTCCACTTGGTCGATTAGCAGATCTTCAAAAAAAATTTTCGGTTTAGAAGATTTCGAAATGCGAAAGAAGTATACGCCCCGAAAAGTTTTGATATATAAGGTTGATGACCTGTTTTGGCGACTTCTGTTTGTATTATTATCGACTTTAGTCGTAAGATTCACAAACATGATAAATAATTGAGGTAATAATAGGTAATTACTTGGCTTTAATATCGGAGCTTATAGCTGTAGCGCATATTTGCCACCAAATTTAAAGCATTTCACTAAACACAAATTTACCTATTATTACAATTCACTGAACACAAAAACACAAATTTCGCGCTCGAAATCACATCAGGAGCCCGTAATATGGGCGCATATATATACTTGTGCGTGTATTGGGTAGTTTCAACTTAGAGCCAAGTAAGCTTGTGTGATAAAAATTGACAGTTATATTCTATTTCAGCCCTCCCACAAAATCCCCGTTCCGAAACGTAGCCTATCTTTCTTTAGCTGATCGCTTCAATGGTCTTCCAGAATTGACCCGAAAAAATAGTAAATTAATTTGAAGTAAGCAGCTGCCAAATTCAGGAATTTGAGAATCGTTAGGATGCAGGATACTGAAGGAAATACAATCAACCAAAAACTGAAAATAATTCATGAATCTCAAAAATGAACAGATTCAGAGACCTCATAGGAACTTGAGACCTATAACAGATCACTCTTTTAGATAGGTAAAGTGTTGGTTGGGGAACCTTTCGATCATAAGGACTCCGTGTATTGGAGGTGAAGAATATGTTGCGATTAACAAGTATTTTCTTCAACTCGATACAATGATCGACCGAGTGGAACAATTTCAAAAATTCATGGCCTTATCCATCCATCTTCAGCCCTCTAGATCCCTAAAGAGATGAACTGTCATCCAACAAGGTGATCATCATCTCAGATACGCAATCGACGAGTGCGATGCTGAACCTGTGAGCATATTTCGAATTGTCTTCGATTGGGAGATAACATCCATATCGACACAAATCTTTACTCCATCGATCGTGATCAGATTGATCGATCGCTTATCACTCTGCGTTACCTCTTCCTCTTCCGACTGTAATACGAATATTTGAGGTCTTTTGGCAAGGCCTCCCTGAGCCCCTTTATGATCCTCCAATCCTCCATTTCAGGCCCTAAGTTGAGATTCTTTGAAGCTTTCATACCAGGCCATTTGCCTTTTCGCGGTTGATTGAAACAAAAATTCAAACATTGCGTAATTGGTCACTTCTGTCATCGTTTCTGGCACGGCCCTTTGGCATTTTGTCCATTGGGTCCAACCCCATCTTCCTGTTCCGCCGTTTCCATCCAGTTTTAAGAATGCCGTATGGATAACGACTATTGCAAAGCGGACAAAACGATGGCTGCTAGCAATGGACATTTGGGGGTATTTTGGCAGTCGTCGCCAAGATAATCGGTCGTCGTTTCATTCAGAAGCCTCGAAAAATACGCCATAGCTGTGTGCATATAAAGTATGTCAAAAACCATGTGATATAAAAATTACATTACAAGGTAACGGAAATCGCTAATGAAGTCTTTTTTTTTCAGCTGACTCGAAAGCTTTAAAAATTTTCGGTTTAGGATGCTCGCAATAGTTTGAAAATTTCCTAGGCAAGTAAACGAAATCGAGAACTGCAGGGATTCCCCAACGTTTGTTCTTCAACCCTAGACTCATACCAATTTATGCTTTGTGTGCATTTTGCATAAGAAAGCCGTTTAAATCGAGAATAAACTACTGCTAGCTACTGTTGCCGACTTCTTGGCCGTCTTTGTTGATCACAAGGATGGAATTTCTGCTAATTGCTGCACCCGTTTCTGGTCGAAGGGCTCAGATAACGAGTCATGTGAAAAGTTTAGACGTCGGGAACTCGCTAGAAAGTAGCCTGAAATTTGTGGGATACACTTTCTGCATGATGCACTTGCATCAGCGAACTAACGGTTTGACGCCTAATAGAAATTTCCAATTTTCTTGAGCCGCTGCATTCTACCTTTGCGTGGTTTGATGGTTCACCAACCCCCTTCCCCTCCCCCATCTTTCACGCCCAACTTTTACATAAGACTGCAACTGTTTATCGTCTCGGGCGTTCAGTGTAATAATGATAAACGAACTAGAAGCGTGACTAGTTAGTAATTAACTTCTAAGCTATAAGCAAACACAGTCTAGAAATGGTTTAACCGATTCATGAGACGGGTTCGTTTAATGGAACGAAAGGTTCCGTTTGGGTTTATGAAGATTTATGGATATGACAGATGCCACCAACCGTCAGCGTCCTGCCCAACCTGAGTGACAACGAACTTTCATTGACCGACTTACCACTCTATCTCTTTCATTCGCCGACCAATCATCCTTCATGGGTAATTTATCCCAAAACATGGCCGTCATGAAAAACCGCTTGGAAAAGTTATTTTTGCTCACTGAATTATATGATTTCCACATTCACATGCAATACGTTGATGAGCAAGCAAAACTAATTCCGCTAATTGGCTGAAATGGTTTGAGTTTCTCATCATTAAAAAACTTACCTTCATTATTCGGATCAACCAATGATGCGGGCACCCAGAATCCGATCCGTAAAACGCAATGATGATACGATGGTTTCCTGCTTGGCATTGTTCTCCAAAAAATGCATAACCAATAGTTGCCTATCTTTTCGCAGATTGCACATTTATTTGTCATATTCATAAAATCCATTTATTTCATGTTCGCTATGCAAAATCCCGGCTTTATTTGTTCGGCGTGATTTTGAAACAACGCAATTCGCCTGTTTGGGTGTGCCAGGTTTACTTCCTGGCTTAGTTCATAAACTAGCGAGGAATACTCTCGCTATTCATGGCCATACCGAACGCGATAAATTCTAAAATACCTCAGTAAGTTCCGAATACAATAACGCACAGTGAAATTCATCGTCATTAACACTACGCTTTCCAGGGGTCCCCCACTCCCCCCCCCCTTACTTTTGAAGTAAGCAAGAAAACTTGCACGCTAATGACAACAACAGATCATATGTGCCGATTTGGCCATGCATTTCCATCAATCGCAGTCAAATGGGAACCATATCAAAAATGGCAATTAGCGTAAAACGTCGACGACGTACCGTTAAGCCTCCAAATTCTAATTCCGAGATTTCATCACTTACGCTTGTTATAATCGCAAACATAATTCTGTAGGAGGGTCTCCGGTCCTGGGCCGTACTGCCAGTAAGGGGGGAAGGAATCGGCACGATGAAGACGACTAAACTTGAGGAACAAATAACCTAGCAGAATTCTTAGGGAATGTTACAGAACTCTAATGAAATGGTATGTTTAAACCGAAGGATCACATTAAAGGGGCCGACTGGAACTAAGGGATGCCCGAACTCTATTCTATAGCGCAAATTAGAACTGATGAGGTGACAGCTGAGTGGGAAGGAGAAAACCAAATTCGACAGCTTACAATATTTTACTGCCGATACTCACAATGGACGAGCTATGCCCACAATTGAGCTTTCTCACAAAACGGGCAGTGCACGTTTCGAAAACATCTGCCCAAGAAAATACCACCGTGAGCCCAGCATTTTCTCCACGCCACCGACCCTTGTTTCCCAAACTCCGAATGCAGACACAATCAACTCTACGATCAACGATATCCTCTTGCAGCTCCTTCGTCATATGTCAGATATTTCCTGTTACACGGAGCAATTAAAACGAGTTAGATCATTAGCACTTGTTTCCCAATACAACCGCTACCTCACATTCTCATCTGCACCAGCTGACCTAGGTCAGCACGAAAAATGCTTCGACAAACTGCAATCAAAAAACGGATTTTTCGATATCACCGGTTGCCCCATGAAACAACTAGCCATCGGTTGTACTTCCCATTCGCGTCGCCTACCGATTCTACCACTATTTAGGATTATTTCATCGATATCCATTCCACTTGCCGCCTCGCTCTCCGATGAAGCAATCGTTTTATCATATTAATCCAACGCACAAAAAAACGAACTTATTTGTGGGGATATAGAACAAGCTAAAGTTTGGGGGAATATGGAACGTGAATAAGCCATATAAAGATGCGAAACACAGCAAAAGAAAAAACAAAAACAAATCGAATGAGACCGTTAATGAGAACATTCGCCGATAACAACATTTCTCATTTCTTACTTGAACAACCCCCCTCCCCCTTCCTCGAACAAATGGCTTCCAGCAGCCCATCTGAACCATTTCCGCATTTCTTTATTCTCATCTTTCCTAAACAAAAACAAACCTTTGATACCCTTAACTCATTTTAGATATTATATAAGAGATATGTTATTATCATTTTAGATGTTACCCCTTGCCCTCCACCTCAGTTACGTCTAAACGCTTTTAATGGATGAGACGGAACATTTAAAAAAAGAGATGAATGTTACAACAAGAAACATGATGCATTAAAACATATTAAATAAAAGAGCACTCCTCCTTTCCTCTCCAAACAGTCGATGTCCAAACAATAGATCCAGAGGTATCATGCTTATTGGTTCACCATGCAGCCTTTACCGATGAAGCACCACCCCACTGACGCCCATAGCCTGCTTGACGACCCTCGTATTCATCGTTGTAGTACTAAAAGCATTCACTCGCCTAACACCGGTAATTAATATTAGTGTTAATTAAAAATGTGCACCTCGTTAATCGATTAGGCATTCGGACTCGTCGTTCAAAATTCGAATACAGTGATCAACTATCTGTCTATGTGAAGATGAAAACTAGCCTACATTCCTTATAAATTTTCCAAGCCCATAAAGCAACGACTTCAAAACGTTGAAGTCATTCCTTCCTTTGCTTTTCGCATTCCGTTTGTACACAAAGAATTGCATATTTAAGTTGAAACTTGGTCTCTTTCTGCCTTATGCAATTAAAGCCAAATTACATTTGTGGTAATAATTGAAACCGCTGGAATTTGGAAACAGGTGAAGTTGGAAGCAAATCTTAAGTCCTCGATTTACGTCACCAATTGATGCAACTTAGCAGTTAACCCAACCCACTGATTCGATCCCCCCTTCTCTAAACCTAAGAAGCTTTAGCAACTCTTTCAAGAGTGAAATATCCGCAGTATTATTTTTATTCGATCATCTGACGGACGTAACAACGATTTATAGCGGATTTTGCGCCAAACATTTAACGAATAAAATTGAACCTGCTGTCCTCCACCGTATCCGCCGCCATAGCTGTAGTCTTCATCTGCAAAAGGCAACAGTGGATTACTTCCCACTTACATCTGCGGTTATCCTCAGCAATGTGAAAGCAGCAAAAGGTTAGCAAAGCATAACGCCTGTCCGACAACCTCTACTCCATCGTATACAATGTGCGATCAATCACCTTCTGAATGCTGTTTTAGATAACCCGCTCTCACCTCCCCGTATGTTGCCCTCCTTTCTGCTTTCTGTTGTTATTCTATTACATCATTTCTGCGCCGTCCGCTACTCCACCTACACACAATAATCAGCATTTTGTATATTACTTCGTTTATTTTGCCCGAAAATAAAAAACCCCAACTGTTTACAATAAAATATGCGCCATTCAAATAAACAGATCGAGAAACGACGGAAGGAAAGTTTATTATAAACTTTATAACTGCAGTATATAACTGTTTATAATTTAGTTGTTTAAACTGCAGTTAAAGTTTATAATAACTGCAGTACGCTCAATATGACACAACACATGCAGCAGAATTATTGTGAAAAAATAAGGCAAATATGTAACCCTCGAATGATGTGTAACCAGCAGATCGCGACATCCCTCCTGCGCCTCCCATTCGACCACCCGCGTACGAGGCCGTTCCTCCGACTCGGCGATAGGTAACGTACTTTTGCGGAGGAGGGACGTTCGCGCCCGAGAACAGCTCAATATATCTTAAAATTGAATTGTACAACATTACAAAAAAAAAGATATAATGTAACCAGTACGCTGCATTTTAGTTCGCTTGATCCAGACAACTGCCATTACCGCCCTGAATTCCCAAAACGCAGATACTTCTCCCTCATCCACTCCCCATTAACACCCGAGAAATTTGAATGCAACAATGCAAAGGTGCAAATATTGGCAAGGCTCCTCAACTTACACTCAGTTCCTATGCAAAACTCTACCTTACCGCGAACCACTGACAGCGTTCTGCAGAAACTAAAAATTACGGCACAGCTGGAGCCATGGGGGAAGGACGAGGTCGGAAAAACAAAAGTTTTGAAGCCTCAAATTTCGCAAAGGTTTTGTTGACACTATTTGAGATAAGGCGGCATTTAGAATTGAGATATATAGAAAGACAGCACCTAGTGCCTATGGACTTTTTGTTGCGCGACAGGGCATCTCTAGCCTCGGCCATTGTCGAGAACAACACATACGCATCGCCCGATGGTCTGCGATCCTCATTATAGCCAAGTTTGATTTCCACGCAGTTCAGCGGTTTGAAGAAATCCTCTATGTCCGCTGCGTTCGCATTGTATGGCAAACCTGCAACAAAAGCGAAACCTGCACTCTGCCCTACACGGTTATTCCATTTTAGGCATTTTCCTCTAGCTATTATCAAGCTGCCTGTCTGTCGCGTCGATGCATTTCTGACTAGCTTTAATCATTCTCCTCCGTAATTTTTCATATCCTCCTTCGAATGCAAAAGGAATTATTGAATACAGATCAAAAGTATCACCTTAAACAACTCGTGCATTTTCTCAGTGATTTATGCACAACAAAAAAAGGAGAGCGCTGCACACGTACACAGCACCTGGAGCAAGTAAAAAATCCTGCGTCAGCGCCGACCTGTACTGCTTTGTGACACAAACTGGAAATGATCCAAACGCCATTCAGTGAGCCATCATCACATTTCGAACGATTGTAACGAATCGAATAATTCAAACTAATAAATAGAATAAACAACTTCGCACTGGATCTCGATCACCTCAAATTTTCAAAAAATCGAACCAACTTGGAATTCCCTACTCTCCAATAAAAGCAATTTTCGGTGCCTGAATGTTCTACAATATATGAGTAGTTTTTCGCTAATTAATCACTTCATTCCACAATGAAATTTCCGTAGAAATAGGCCAAATAAGTAAAACCATCACAACTACTCTTTTGCGAATTACATACACGGATAAATGTATGCGCGACAGAGAGAGGGAATAGCGAAAAACAAACCACGCATGTAAACTCTGGTTGAGACGTCGTAATCGAGCCCTTCATCTTCGTAGCCTCCGTAGCCACCACCATATCTCGAGTAGCGATCATATGGCATATCGTATGGACCGGGACGACCTCGACTCATCGGACCTCGCATTGGACCACCCCCGTATCCATACCTGCGAATGCAACAACTACTTTTGCCAGCTATAAGCAAATTCAAACAGCAGAAACAAACACACATGCAATTCCCTTCTTCCACTTTCCCCTTACAAATTCATGATGAAGATATCCTTTCCTACTCCCCGAAAACAAAAGCATGATCACGAAATTCCGTCAATTTAAGCTACATCCAGAACTTTTGTGGACAAAGAAAAATTGTCATATGGTCTTCCTGGATTTTCTCGAATCATTTCACCATTCTCCAAAATTCAAACATGGCTTCGTAAAATGCCACAATAAAGAACTCCTCTTGAACAGTTCTTCTTTCAGTCCCTCCCGTTTTAGTATCTCCTATTAAGGAGCTGTCAGAATGACAAGCTTTAAGCTACACTTAAATAATATAAACCCTTAGTAAAACAATACATCATCCGCAAAATCACAGCAGCTCATGAAAAAAAAAACTTAGACGCTCCGCCCCTTCGACTTTTTGTATGGCATGAAGTTTCAGCAGCCCACAAGCCCTGCTAAGAGTAGAACTTGAACAATTTATCATCTTTGCGAGCGGGGATGCATTCGAAGACGCGCCAAAAGCATTACCCATTACACAATGCGTCCACATCCTCCACAACAAGTGACCACTGTTTACAACGCTTAATTTTGACGTTCCGCAAAGAACAACACAACGTTTTTTCAATTTAGTAAAGATGTATGGGTAAGGATTCACAAGTGCAGAGACAAAGGTTTCATGCACAAAGTTGGAGAAGCGTGCTACACCTACCTATCTCTATAACCTCCTCCGGCAGCCATAAGGCCGCGAAGAGGTATGGGTTCACCTCTTGGTGCAGGGAACATCCCTCCGCGGTTACAGTTGTACTGCGCGTTCTCCATCTCCTCTCCTGAGCTGCGGAACACTTCCACATATCTTAATAAAACCTCTTCATCAAACCACTCAAAAAATACCGTACCCATTACCACTTCGATACCATCGAGCACTACACATAACACATAAAGACGATGGAAAATTACACGGCATAAAAGTGATCTTTCCCCATCGTGTTCAATCAACTTCATTCAAATTCCTGCAAAATGGTTAAAACCCAGGACGTAACGAAATTAATAACCCCACTAAGGGACAACAGTTTGCTGAAGCGGAAGACGAAGGAAGACAAAGAATGCAGATTACAATCCCCGCAGTGGAACAAAAACGGCAGGGAAGGATGACGTAAACCGAAAATCCCACTAGTTCTTCGCAGAAACGTCATTTCAAAATTTGAAAGCGAAAAAAAACATTCGCAAAATCCCCGCTTACAAATTCCAAACTTAGCTCATCACCCATACCTATCACTCTTAATTTACCACTCTCAACCACTAGCGAAATACAATTTTCGTACATTCAAAACGCGTTCGTCGAGCGACCATCGTCGGAACCAAGCTAAATCAAGTCACCAGTCCTTGTCTAGGCATATACCAAGGCCATCTCTAGCAGATGCAGAGGGAAAAGTACAAAATATACACATGCAGAAAATGAGTAGATGGTGTTTGCCCATACATGTACACCACATACCTCGTGCCCATGTTCTTTTTGTTGCGCTCGAGCGCCATCTCGGCGTGCTGCTTGCTGGCCAAGCGTACGAAAGCCTCCCCCGAAGGACGACCCCCCGGCTCCTTGTCGATTACCACGTCAGCCACATCCAAGCCTATATCCCAGCAATACAACCACCTTTACACCACAACCACCGCCGGGACTGAGAATGGTCAGCCACCTCCCAGCCACCAATATGAAAAATCACATCACATTCACTTACTGCAATACCACCAACCACCATATTCTTGGCTTCCTCCAATATACAAATGTAGTATATAAGTCTTTATGATGTAGCATACATTCTCCTGTATGTGACAAGAACAAAGATATGTCAGCTTGATTTTATCCTTCTTTACTGTAGTCACCAAGTATGTTGAACTGATCAACAGCGCAGCAGCACACCAGTTCACAAATGCAGAAACGTGTGAGGTTAGGAAATGTTTACAGTTACGATAATTAAAACACTTCAGCGCTTCAGCAGACTTTTTCTCAAATAATTCCCAGTTTTCTTTCAAATTAAAACACTTAAGTAATTTCTAAATCCAATCAGCTAGCGTCACGCTCAGGTTCCGCTAAAACTTTCAGTTCGCCACCACATCTGCATGAACCAGGCAAACCAGAAAACATTCAGTCATATGAACTCAAATTTATGAAGCCCCTCCACTCTCTCTCTCCTCTCTCCCCCTTCCCCACCACAACATCACATATTCGCTCTATATGCACGGGCAACAAACGGACAAAAAAACGCGTAAACTTGCTTCATTTAAACCATAAACACTGTCGACTGAAAATAAATCACAAAAACAGTTAAAAACCGAACGCAGACCAGCTCACACCCCTTCTTCGTTCAAAAAACCTATTCCACTTCATAAGCAAGGAAGGAAAGAAGTTTCTTAGATGTGCGTTTCACTAGCATACACAGATCGGAGACTCCGAACTGTTAGTTGTCATATCTCACCTTTCCCGTTCCTTTAAATACTCCAAAATGCCGGCCTATGACCTGCCAAAATGATATCAAACAACCATTACCTACCCAAGAGCGCCATCTGCTGCGAGTCCTAGCTGCCTCTACAAACATGTCGAATATTTAAAAGCGAACCGCTGAAAAATTCCTTAATATCGGTAACCGTGGCACTGAATGGAATCCCGCGGAGGCGCACCACATAATTATTTGTCGTCGATGCACCGTTCGCAAGCGATTCAGCATTCTTGATCACACCGTGGCGAATCATCCATGTTACCTCACTCTCGCTCACCGAGAACACTTCAAGTACAACTTGCCTCACTCCTATCTTACATTTACGGGAAGGGACCACCAGTCACATGCTGGACTGCAGAGGATTCACAACGGTCGGTATCCTTCTCTGGTGTTTGAAAAAAAGAATAGAGCATTACGGTTTTTAAAAAAGCTGTTAATGATGAAATTTAGCTGAATCTGTGGATAAATTTATGACTCCCTAATCAGGGGTGACAGCCACAGAATGGAGTTTCATTTCAAGCTGAAGTCGCAAACTTTCGAAAAAAAACGCCGCAAATTGAACGAATATCTGTAAAAAGCAATAAACAAGATCACCATTCGGTCATCTGAAAGCTAACGCCGCAATCAAACACGGATATCAATGGTAGTTACTGTACAACAGAAACGGCAAGTTCGTCCCAAGCAACACTTCATCTAACCCAAAAATCCAGTAACAATGATGTGACTAACAGTTCGCTTCCATCACTACTTCGTAATCAAATGAATCTCGCCAATACCTGCCTGTTAAAAAAGACGGGAATGCTGATAGCGCAGCTGCAAAGAGTTTTTTTTTCGGTGCGTTTAGTGCGGCGCAACGTTAGAATTTTCGTAAGTGAAATTACCTCTGACTAAATAGGACGACAGGATAATCAAAACCTACTGATGAGTAAACTTATAACTGAAAATTTAAGAACGAATTGGTGAGTACAGCAGTTTTCTAAAATCGTGTTCTGTATGTATGTTAAATTTCGAAAAAAAAATTGAATGACAACACCTACATACCCGTTCCCACCGTGGCGACCTTATTTTATGATCTTCAGACCGCACAAACGTAGCATAATTTCTGATTAATGCCTTTATTAGAAGCCATGAGCCTTTAATGCGCCTCTGCAAAATTTTGAAGGACATTCATCCGGATTGATTAGTGAAATCCTTAAGCTGAAAGGTTTAACGAAAGAACCAACTTCATAAAAATTGATTCACCCTCGCGGTAAAAATAAGAACGAAATAAAGCAAAAGTTAGATGCAATGTTTTGGAGGGATCAAACAGCGCTTTCCTTCGACAGTCAATATGCATAGGTGTCGAAAAGATAGGCTTTCCTCTACGTCAGTGATAAAACGATATCACTGCAGTGCATGAGATAACCAACCTTCAATATATCGATTGCTCATTTCCTTTTTGTCGAACTTCTTCGCCTCTTCAACTGCAGCCGTGTCCGTCAATTCCACATAACACTCTCCACTCGCACGACCAGTTGCCGTCAACGTGAATGTAACACTGCGCACATACAGTCCTAAGCTAGCAATCAGTTAATTCCACTTTAGCTCTACGCAATTTCTCCCTCTTTCTAACGCTGCAAGTGTCTGATTAGCGCTATGGGGCTAAAGTGAAAGAAAAATATATGGTCTGTTCAATCATGGTGCGTACCGTCGGATTTTTCCGCGGCTTCTATTTTTCTTATTTTATTTCATGCCTAAACAACACCACCCCCCTCCCCCTTTCTAACTCCAACTAGATACTCTAAGTCTCATCGACCTTCCGTCCTGTAAGAAATACGAAATAGAGATGAAGATGCCTACAAACTGGAACAGCAGACTGCCGTCCCTGCGAGAGAAAAAAACTTCGAATGTCCAAACGAATCAGCCATGCGGACGAAGAATATCCACGACAGCATGCTGCCATGAAACGGATGAGGTAGTCCGACAGCATGAATAAAATGAACGAAAAGAAACCTTGTAAGAAATTGCGAACATCATCTTCTTTGGCCGAGAACGGAAGACCGCGCAGACGAACATAGTTTGACGAAGTCTCTTGCATTACTCTCTTTACAACCTCACTCACTATCCTGTAAAACGCATATTTAAACGTTATAAGAAAAATAACACAACAGTCGCTACTGTACGCCATAGAACCAACGCAAAACTATGGAAGAAATCTATAGGCAACGATTATGCTTAAGATTAACGCACGAATCATTCCCACCATTTCATAAGAAGGAAAAGGTCTTAAAAAGGAAAAAAAAAACGGCTTTAAAACGCGACTGCAAAATTCCAAATATGCAAATTCCTAGTCATTTGAAGTACCCATATCATTTCCAGCTTTTTAGGCATGAAAAATGGTACGGGGAGCAGTCTCTGGGGTACTTTTCAGCATTTCTGAAGCGCGTAGCCAGAAGGCGGGTGTGCACCTTTTCTGCACAACCATTACGATTTGGAACCTTCTCTCAGCTTCCCCATATTTCTCGCCTTGCTATGCAGTTGCGCTCAGCAAGCCGCATGATGTGCCACATGTCTCGGCTAACACGTTCAGCGGCGGTATTAAGCAATGTCATAGCGCAGAAAAGAGGAATTTCCGGCTAGGCTTCTGCAGCTTGCTGAGTGCGTAAAAATATGGATATGCAAGCAACCAATCGATTGTGTGAATAACAATATGGATGCATCGTAAGCGCGCAATGATGGATAAATTAGTTATATTCAAGAAAAATAAAGAGGACGCAACAATCGCTAAAAATATCATTCTCTTCTGATGTCAACTTCTATATATGTGCGTATATATATGTATATATGTATATGTGTACATATATATATGTACATGTACATATATATACATACATGTATGTACGTATACATGAATGTATACACATGCGTGTATGTATATAATACACGCATATGTATATATATACACATGTATGCACATATACAATTGCACATGTACGTACATATACGCATATATATACATACGCATATATATACATATGTATACAACTGGAAGTTCCAGAAAAGCTACTGAAAGTAAAGGAACCGCTCCCCAATATTTGCAAAGATCCCTTTCCATCAAGAACTGAGGTTGCAAATCACTGCGAGCTAAATTTCCGCTTGCGCACTGAAAGACCTTAACAAAAAAGCTGACACAGGTCTCCCGTCCCTTCACACCCCCTCCTCAAGGGCCACACTTCCTATGCACCCCCTCCTCCACACCACCACCCAAAACCTCCCAATCAGAGCCAAACCAACATGATGGCCGACACAAAAAACAACACACGACCGCCAGCTGACGAAGTCGATTTGGAATGGATGAACGCAGAGCGCGCGAGCGGAATCTGGGCCGGCGCGAAACAACACATGTATTCGCTTCAAGAATCGATCCCGCGTCATCTCTTGCAGCGAAAAAGGAGTTGTTGCGGCAAACCGATTCATGCGAGACACGCTGTTTTATTGGATGTTCAAGTCACTTTATGTGTGTGTGCTTTCTCGAGCCGTGGGTGAGCGCTGGTAGTTTTGTGAGTTGGAGTCGTTGGTGATTTGTTGACTTCGTTGGAGGGCTGGCGTACTTGTGCGTTCTAATATTCGGTCGTGCACTTTGTGCAGCGATAACTTTTGTGTCCACGAGGTGGTGGTATTTAGCAGATACTGAACGAGCACTGCAGTGCCTCTCTCTATTTTTTTCCTATATGGGAGGGGGGAGGGCGGAAGGGAAGAAGTGATATATAGCAAATTTCAGAGGCGTAAAGGTGGCGGTGAAAATGACTGTTCGCTATTCTAGGATGTTAACAGGCAGAGTCCTTAGAAAGCGTGGAAATTTTCTGTATGGAGGAATTCTTCTAATGAGTTCATCTTTAAATTTGATGGGTTGTGTGTTGTGGGGATCACAAGTAGAATAAAAAATTGCTTCAGTGTTGTAAATTAAAGAGTAGTGACTGTTGGCATTTATAAAATTTAAACGGTGTAATTTTGTTTTGGCTAAGTTAGCCAACAAACGAGATTAGGTAGCGTTCTCATCCCGAGTGCCTTCGCTGTACGCCACGACGTTTTTTCTCTCACGCTTGTAGGCAGACAAATGGGCGGTAAAGGTGCGAGAATCTTTATCGCCAATCCTATACCTAAGTATATATAAAGCTGCCGGTATTCCTGGGATACTGACCAGCCATCGTATTCCTGGGAATCCCAGCGTCAAACTTTAATTTTATTCATTTGATGAAGCAGAAATATGGTTTTGTTGAATGTTGGCAGAGGGGAAGGGGAGTGGGAGAGAAGGGGAGGAAGGAGAGAGCGGGGAGAGAGAGACTATGGCGTGGGGGGAGTCTGAAAACCCTCTAACTTTTTCAAGTATTCAATCGGCATTAACCATCGCATTTGCGCAATTCGTTCTGTGCGACCAAGCATCAAGAGGATTATGCTATGACCAAATGTTATTTTCTTTAGAGAGATGTCTTTTAAAAACATTTTTCAACCAAAGAGATACTCTCACCTGCTGTCTTATTGATGTTGAGAGCAGAAAGTCGCCACTATCAGGAATTGAACCAGCGGTCCTTAAAGATTTGGTTAGTGAGGGTCGTCAGACAGCGTGATCTACGGCTGTGCCATTGATTGCCAGGATACGAGCCCACAGGGCAGCTGTTCGCCTATATAGCAAATTTTATTTGATTTGGTATAGCTGACGTGAGGGTAAAGCATTTGTTTTTACCCCTAATCGAATCAGTAACCAACCATCGCAAAGCTATGTGACACAACAAGGCGGTTAGATTGGCAGTTGCGGGCTCATTTCTGGTACAAGGCCCACTGATGCTTCAAGGTTTGAGGATATGAGGGTTTTAGTCTGATAGCATTCGAAGTAGTAGATGTTAGTGCAGTTTTGAAATAAATTCAACTTAATATCAGCTCTAACGATATCATTGCACATATAATTTTTTAAGAGATGTGGAAAGGCATTATGAAAGGGTCACAAATATAAGTGATATGGTTCATGTTTGAAAGTCTTTCTCATCGTTGCGTGCCTCTACCTTACTTCGTTTATCAGGTCACATCCTTCTACATTACAAATTTTATTTGATTTTGTACAATGAATTTTAAATTGAAATAAATATGTATATAGTCGAACGGATAGACAGAATTGACTCAGCAGTGTTTTTATCGCATAAAGGTGTGTACAGACTTGCTTAATTATCCCACGGTATTGACAGGCTTAATTAGCCCACAGTGTTGATAGTTTTGTGGCGCACTAGAAAGTTTACTTAGTTGAGACTTTGAAACTTACAAATGTTTGTAAAATTCGCAAGTGTTTTTGCTCAAAGCATTTTTATAAAGATCCATTTGAAATATAAATGGCCATAAAATCAGTTAACCGGTTGTGGCTGTAACTCGGGTCTGTGCAAAAAGGATTAACGTCATGAATAGTGGACTTGCGCAGTAGGCAGCAGGTCAGAGTGCGAGTTTCTGTTTTTGTTATGCATTTCGCCATTCAGCCTCTCTCTCTCTGTCTTTCTCTCTCCTTCTCTTTCTTTTTTTCTCTTTATTCATTGAGAAATGGCTTGGCATGAAGCTATTGCAACGGTTGATATGCAAATCGTACAGCCATATCATATCTCATAACATATTTTCCATGTGCATCACCACAGTTACCTATCTTTATGAAGGAAGTCGTTGAGAACTCTCGCTTTCCTTCAACCACGAGGTGGAATGCCCGAATATTATTAGAAGAGAATGTTCTATAGGCCATGTTGCCAAAAAATTGGCCACCAGTCTTGACGATGGTGGGGGATGGCAACATTCGACTATCAGGGAAAACCTGGCATACCATCCAATAGCTCGTCTTCATTTGTGGGGTAGATTGCGGAAAATTTTTCAAACAGTCCTTTGCGGGAGCAAGAGCTCAAGCTAAAATTTGTATCCTCGCTATCTGCGATATGCTTGCTTTGATCAATGGCTCAAATAATAGCAAATGTGAATACTTTTCCCTCCTCCTATTGTCCGTGCTTCATTTGTGAGATGGCATTCATTCAGTTTGATTAATATCCATATTTTTAGCAGGTGCTCCCTCTATAAATAGATCTCTTGTCGTGGCGCATATAGAAGTTCTCATCTCTTAGTGCTGATGTCGATTTGGATAGCGGAACTTCTTGCATTCGTCGAAAGTTGCAGGTGATTTCTGTTCTCATAACACTTTTATGAAGATCGTTTTTCTGATTCTTTTTTTTACGGCAGCAATGCGTGACATAAACAAGTGTGGTGTGGTGTAAGAAACCGGTCTTTGTTTTATTCCGTAGAGTGTTCTATGTTTACGGTTAAGTGCACAATCCTTTTCGCTTAAAGAACCGGTATACGTAGAGCGAACGACCAATTTGTGATAATGTCCCTTTGGCGAGGTTTTGCAATAATAGAAACTCTGCGGGCTTCATTTTTTTTTCTTCCCTCCCAAATGATTTTCATCGTCATCATTAAAAGTTCCGACCTTCATAAACAGTTTTCTTTTCACTTAGCTTTCTCGCGCTCGTTTTTTTTTGTTTAAATTCGTTAAATTCACGTAATGGTTTACACCATCCAATGTGTTTTATTGGAACCTGATTGCTTTAAGCTTTTTTTCCATTTGAGAGTTATCACTGTTATTGAATAGTTCGATTTCACTGTGTTTCTTTTATATATATATAGTTTTCCATGGGACATACTTCTGAGTATGAGGAATATCAATAAATGAACTTTTTATTAGATCATTTGAGTTTATTGATGGGGTGGATAGGTAAAAATTGGTTTGCAAATGTGCTGAAGTGCCGGCAAACGAAAACATTTCTTACGTAGAGTGAACGGGTATTATAACTCAGTGCAGCTCAATGTACTGCTAACCCTTTTACTTTACAACTTCTTGCATTTGCAGAAAAGGGTGTTATATCAATATTTCTCGCCGCAGGCAGCGAAAATTTCTCAAGAGAACCTTTTCTAATTGACAATTTTACGTGCCTTTATTTACTTAATAATTTATTTGCTTTATTCATTATTTTACTGATATATCCGCATCGTTGCTTGATTGCTATCAGGTGGCAGTTTTCTGAACTTTATTATCGTTGGTAGCTGCACTCCTAACAAGTAACAAGTGCATAGAAATTGTTTTCGTTTCTGGTAGTGACAAGTTAATGAAAGGTGCGCAAAGGGGATGGCGGAAGTTGGAAATGCGCTTGCAGAAAATATAATGATATGCAGCGTGAATCAAAAATGTCTCGAAAAAAAAACTTTAAAAACCACAGTCGTTTGTGAAATAAAATCCTTGGCGTTATGTAATTGAAGACAGAAGGCATATGACGTGTGTGCAAGATCGTGATAGGCGAACAGATATAAGGTTATTAGTAGCCTTTCAGTTAGAGTAAAACGTTCGATGCAGTTTCGAAAATTAATTATCGAATCATAATTATAATTGTCGGCTTAATCATAACTTAATTATCGACAAAAATAATTGTCAGCTTAAAAGCTAAACCGATTCATTTTATTTTTTACGTTAATATCAGTTTTCCTTCACGACACACAAGCTTATAATTTATTTGAAGCTACTTTCTCATGATTTCAATGCGTTTTACAAAGCGCATAATGGCGATGCGATTTTTCGTGTGAATGTATATATGTGTGTCTATTTGTTTGTTGGTAGTTTAGACAGGACGTATGGTAGTAGAGTGGCGAGTTTTGACGAGCATAATGTTACGCTCTGGGGTCATTTTTTATTCACACTTTCAAATCGTTTCATCGTACCCCGGGGGATTTATACTGTCTTATGGGAGGTGAAAAATTTTGCAGCCGTTTTCAACTGGTCGAGTATATATGAGCAGACGAATCGGATATGATGCGAATTTTCATCACTTCCGAACTGTCTATGAAAGCGATCGGTCGAACGGGTGAGGCACCAAAGCGACAATCATGCCTCCAAGCATAGGACATTTGCCTATCAGTTTTTTAGCCTTGGCCAACTACTGCTTATTCATAAATCCGACTTATTATACGTGTAAAAGAAACCTGAGCGAATTTCTGTAGTAGTAATAATCGTAATTCTGTTTATGTCTATGCAATCGGAAATGTTGATATTGCGTGTTACGTACAATATAGAAACATTTGACGACGGCGATATTTTGGTCGAGCGCCCACAATGGATGATACTCGGCAAGTTTCGAACTGCTACCTTTGACCGCTGAACTTGATTTGGCAGTTGCGCAACCTTCCATTGTGCTGCTGGGATATAATGGGAGCTCGCCGCAGTTTATGCTTGATACGAATGACAACTAATCGAACTTATCACTGAATGTTTTCAGACGTGTAAACACTTTAAAATGAGCGAGAAAGGTCACCCCGGAAAATCGGTTGAAACAACTGAAATAGAGGCTTCAATGAGTCTATATGAAGATGCGCTCGACGGAAGCGACATCGAACTAAACAGTATCTGCACGGATGCATTACGTTATATGAAGAAACAACAAAGAAGAAAACATTCCAGGTAGGCTGATTCGAACATTGTCATTGTAAAGGGTTAAATAGTTGAAGTATTTAATGTGAAGAAATAATAACGTTGAAATAGTTGTTCAGCTGTTACAAGTATCACGCCTCCAACTATTGCCTTTTTAATCTAATCGACTGAAAGAGTTGCCGTTTAAAATATTGTTTTCAAAGATTGTCCGAGTTCATTCGTAGATATAGCTTCCATAAAATCACACAACGAGCTCCATCCGTCGGCAATGGTCGCCTTGCAAGTTCGGTTTATAAGCGGATTAATTTCTAGACTTGTTTTTCTTTTATTCATTTTGGTTCGTATACAGTGCGTATTATGGTGACGCCATATCTGAACGTATATGTGTATGTGCGTTTACCTTTCTATCTGGTATTATCAACTGCGAAAATACTGAAGTTATGAAATTTGGTGGGTATAATGGACATTCTCGAACCATCTAGTCTCACCTGCAGTGCAGTTCACCAACCCTAGGTGGGGTCGGTGAAGCGGGCGAAAAATATGTGTGCATTTTACGGCCGCTCCGGTGGCAGAAAAGGGTTCTTAATTGAAAGAAGATTTGTACGGACGATCGCGTCAGATATAATCTCGATTTTGGTTTATTTCGAGCAGTTTATGAAATGGGCTGGCTTGTTGAGCGATTTGCGGAAGCGCATATCATGTCAAGTATGGGGCACACAATCGTACTTGATATTTGACTAGCTGATAATGCTGTAATGAACGCGTACACTGCGGTGATACTAGCCTATTAATTTTTACTTCGCTTTCCATATTTGCTAATTTTACCTATTAATTTTTCTTTTTAAATTTTTTTATCTACCGTATGGCTGCACTAACGACTCGTTCACCATCATATTTCCTACGAAGTTGTTTGAAACTACCCTAGTTACGCGTGTATGTACATAAAAATACGCGCAGGGGTATTAAATGCACTTCGCAATTTGGGACAGCCGATAAAAGTACACTTTTTAATGCACTTTTTCCACTGCAGAGCAGTACCGCAGTATTAAATGCACTTTTTCCACTGCAGAGCAGTACCGCAGCCGGAAGCGGAAGCATTTCAATGATGTTTTATGCGCCGCGATGCGTCATGCGCATGAAAATAACGCTGACAAAATGCATCGGCAAATTCATCTTTTGGAAGACCTACGAAAACCTTTACTTTTTGCCACCGCAGAGTACATTCGTAGTTGTACACGATGGAAGCATTTTGATGGCATCGCATAATGCATATTGTTTTGAGAACTTCTAAAGTTCGGTTTTTTAAGGTTTTTTAATTATCGCCTCCAGTCATCAGTGGCTGGGGGAGGGGGAGGGGAGGCGAGGGAGGTGAGGAGACGGAATGGGGGACGTGTGGAGGAAAAAAAGTGCATCTCTCCTTCTGATGTAACGAGGGTGTGAGGTGAAACCAATGCCTCCCTCCTTACATATTACGTGCATTAACGAACCACAGTACTGCTCATGNTAGGTGAAGAAAACAGAAATCTCTTCCGATATCGATTGGCCAACGCTAAAGCTGCTGCAGCACGTATCGCAGTACAGCTGGTATCCCAACTTTTGAAAGTCGTGTGATCTGTCAAAGCGCCAGTTGTTAGTTAGGGCGCGTTTTGATTCCGTTAGCAAGCAAAGCGGCATATTTTTTTATGAATCGTATTGAACAACTATGCACATACTTTTTTAGAGATTTATGTTAAAGTACAGCGTATAGTATAGTCTCGAATAAAAACTTCAACGATGTCGGCCTTTCAGCTACAGAGATACTTCAAGTCAAAATACAGGGTTTTTAAATGTTATATCTGCGTTTATAGTTCTATCAAAAGAGCGTCCATTTTTTTTTTAAATGTTGATAACAAGAACAGCAAAAAAAGTTGGTAGAAGTGAAAGTTCCATCAGTTATAAATGCGAATCTTGATTAGTTTTATGTTGTAGCAAATATTTTTACAATGATCAGGTTGAAGTCTTTTTAAGAGCAGAAAATGGACATGAAAACAAGTTTGATTGCACTCAGTTCTTGTGAACATAACTTTGTACTCGTAATGAATATAAGGTAGTTAATAAAGACTGACAGTTGTTTATTTGCACCCTTCACGCGTTATGATCGTGTGCATAAAATTACTGCAGCCGGAAGCAATCGAAAACATTAGATGTGTGCCGTATATTGGCGCATACGGCATAGGGTAGGTGTCGTATATGAATCGTCTCATTCGAGAATGTATCTCATGTAAAACATGTACCGTACGCGAAAAAATACGGCAGCGATTTCACGTTTTTGGACTACTGCGGCCACCGATATTGTTTTCGCTGATATCACCAAGCCCGACGTTCACATTGCAGTGATTTGTAGGTAATTGGAGCTGTTTTTAGCGGGTAGGAGATTTTCCCTCCATAGCATACTCTCAGTTGCGTAGAACGTACAATGATGTCTATGCTATCTTTTTTTGCGGCCAAGCCATTCATGTTCAAGAAAGGGAAGGAAGAGGGGAAAGGGGAATGAAGATATTGTATCTTTTTATGCGATCCATAGCAAGTGAACAAGAACACTTTTGTAAACAACTGAACAATAAAAAAAACTTTTGATGCTCAAAATTTCCTCTTTAGTTTCTTTTTTTCTATCATTCTAGAGAAAAGGTTATTTTGTCGCTTTCTAATCCGTTCCAAACATTCAGAAGTGAATGAGTACTTTTTTTATTCCTGAGACACCATAGGCTTGTTCGATCCATCGTATCCTGGGCATGAAATAAAGTTTAG
>JPKZ01002980.1:305804-321070 GCA_000803305.1 Toxocara canis | reverse complement strand
CAGACAATTGGGCCACATCTTGTGGTGACGAAACAATTGTGCAATACCAGTCAGCGACAAGGTGCAAGCAGAGTGCAAATAAAGTGAAAATCAATGGTAAAGTACATAGGTACGCAACAGTAGAACTACTGAATGGGACCAGCTTCCTTGAAGTGGAAGACAAAAAATTTCTTTCGGTGAATTCCGATTTTTGAGGTCTCATGTTTCGGCAGTGGAGTCGATTTGAAAAACCCCTTTGTTAATGTCATGTGCGGCGAGAGGTTAACAAGCGCACCAAACCATTTTCTCTCCTGTCTAACAGCAGCCCAGTGCCAGGACTCCAAAAATCGCAAAAACCAGGTTTTTGGGATTTGTGATGTATTTTTCGTAATTCTGGGACTTTTGGGACTTGTAGCGAAGTTCAGTTCATACCTAATAAGTAGTTCCTGCTATTTTTGAAGCCAATCGCTAGACAACCATGATGGCGTTTTAACTGGCATTTTGGCCCTCATATTTTGCCATCTTACACTGTTATCAGAAAGATGCCTCTTAAGTGCACCATCATGCTCTCCTTGATGGTCGCATTAGAGGATGATGAAGATGGGAGCAAAAAAAAACAACGAAAACTGTACCGAAACGTCGAAGAAAAGTTTACTTGTCAGTCGACGATCAGAGCTTGCAAGAAGCATTGCTAACGGTAGGCGGTATGCGAAGCAACTGCTACCTTCACGAGGACCACCCGACCAGGCTCCGTATCTTTACTTTCAACTTTTATTCCACGAGATCGAATTATTTTCCGATCCATTCCATTTCTATTATCGTTCAAATAACGATGGTGGCAGTTTAAAGTATCGGTATAACCCAATAAATATGAAGTCCCCATAAATCTCCGATTTCCTCAGCGTAACGGCAACTCCATTTCCACACAGTCCAAGGGGTTCAGTATTCGTTGCATGTGGAATAACCAGCTGGTTGAACGGGTTTCTTTTTTATTATCCTCTCTTCGACAATATATATTTGTCGTTGAACTGTTTCAGATGGAGCTACCTGAAGCACCTCTGTTTACTTTTTTTGCTGCTCACTGAGCCAAAGCAGTGTAACCGTGATTGTGCTATATTCTCATTCAATCGATTCAATTCTCATTCAACTCGGACAGACAGACTATTGATTTAATTTCTTGAAGGCAGGAAACGTGTTATATTGTGTAGCGGATTGTGTGTAGCTTAATGGAAAAGCCAAGAAGGTTAGTGCAGGGATAGCCAACAATTTTGTTGGAGTTTTGCGCTGAAACTCTCACACATTGCCGTAGCTTCCCTCTGTCTTCGTCACCTGTTCCTTGTTATCCAACTGGTCAATTTTGTCTGAATCGTCCATTTTTTCTAAATGCACTGTTCGGGAATTTCGGCTGTCTTCCCGGCACTCCGCAAGCGAAGTGCGGTGATCGCTACGAAGGAAGGTTAGGGTTGGATGGCGGCTGCATTTGCAGAAACGCTAGCTCGTTCTGTCCACCTTGTCAGCTTTTTCGAAATACTCTTTGTTGTCGAACAGATCTGTTCTGTCCGAATCGCCTATTTGATGTACATCCGCTATCGCGGAATTGCAGTTCTCTTCCAGGCGCTTGAGACCCAAATTGCGGTGGTGAATAGGGAGGAAAGTTTGGGTACGATGTCGACTACTTTAGGAGGAATTATTAGCCAGTTTTGTCCACCTTGTCGGCTTTTCCTACTTGCTCTTCGTTGTCCAGCTAGTCTATTTTCTCCGTACCGTTCATTTTTATAAGTCCACTGTTAGGGTATTGCATTTCTCTTTTGGGCATTCCAAAGGCGAATTGCGATGGTCGATAATGAGGGTCTGGATCGGATGGTAGGTGCATGGGGTCTGCCTTGTCTGTTCCGTCCACCTGATCCCTCTTGCTCAGCTGGCCTGTCTTGTCGGATTGGTCCGTTTTGCCTGAATCCTCCACCGGGAAAAATCGCATCTTTTCCGGGCATTCCAGAACCGAAATGAGGTTGTACCTGCGCTGAGATGTTAGAATTGGATGACAGCGACATGGACGCAACAAGAGCTTAATGCGGCTTGAAACACTTTGCACTTGTTTGCTGTGCTCAAATTTGTGTTTGAAATTACGTGTGAGTCTTTAGTGGTTATTTCGCCAAGCAAAACGAAGAATGATCGGAACGCGAGCTGAACACGGTGGAATATGTAATCACAATCACTGGAAAGAGGTGCCAGTTGAACGCATGCTCCAAGATGTTTTTGTTGAGGTCGAGAATGCCTAGGGAACTTGTGAAATGACATTTAGGAATTTTATTCCACATTCAAACAACACGAAAAGGAAAGAAATTACAGAACATACATCGCTTCAATATCCTCGATTATCACAGAGTACAGCCAGCATTGCAAAATGTGTCGAAATTTGTTCAAGAGAGCTTTTGGGATGGATTAGAACAGAAGGGAATGGGATGGAATGGAATGGAATGGAATGGAATGGAGTAAAATGGAGCGGAATGGAAGATTTCACTGTCAAAACATCTGACAAGCTTTTCATGCGCTCACGTCGTTGTGAAGGGCTACAATGCTTAATCCCAGCAGTGATTTTACTTGTTTCATGTATAGGTAATTTCAATGACTTTCACGATTTTTAGAAGGTTGATGAGATAGCTGCTGCATCGCTGCGCTGTCACTTTAGTTATGCGTCCATTGTTTCCATCCTTTGTTCGTCGTTTAGGGAACCACTTCGAGAAGGTACTCTCGTTTTGCTTATCTATCGTGCAAGTGGCGTTGCTTACTTGTAACGGTTTTTAGCTTTGAATTCGTGCAAAAATACTTTTTATAATAACAAGCTGCTTTCCAGCGGCTCAAACATTAAAACATGCGTATCTGCTGTAATCATCACCGCTTTGAATACTGTAGTCAAATATCGTAGTTTACGTTTGATAACAATCATTTGATAACATTTAAGCATCATTTTCATCGCACAGATTAACTGAATATGCATTACAAATTGCAACTAAGCACACTGTACTTAACATAGGAAAATACAGCACGGCACAAAATTCAGCGAAACAAGGCCGAAGAGTGTGAGCACACTCTTCAGCCTTGTTTGATATAAGCATAAGAAAGTGCAATGCAATAATACTAACAATAATAGTGACGGTAATGCGTGCGCGGAGTTTGGCCGAAAATGAAAACAATAGAACAATGTGACCTAAAATGAATAACTCGGTGGACCACAGCATTTTCCTCAGAAGATACAAATGGGTTCTCAATTAAGGGATTGTTATTCACCAAAAAAAACTGTAAAACTCATAAATGGCCATACAATTATGCGGTCTCTGGTATAACGCAATATTCGCCCGTGAAATTCGATTTTTGTCTTCATATAACTGAAATTCATTCAACAAGACATACGTTCGGATCATATGCAACCAACAATTAGTATTTGATTTAATCTGCGCACGTTCGATAAATCCATTTATGCATGCCATGAGACGTTAGTTGATGCAGATGCTACTGCGGCGTCGTCGTGCCCTCTGCTGGTTGCACCCGCCGCTTTAACGTCGCCATCATGCTGCGGTCAGAGTAGAGATCGGTTTGTTCAGCAGCTGTTTCACCTTCCTGGAAAATCGATACTCGCTTACTGTTACCGGAACCTATAAGTATGAGGTACTCGCGACCAAGAAGAGGTTCTGCTGGGCATCATTGATATGTGGAAACGCCGCTTCCTTTGATAACCAGCGAATAGGGGCTAATATATACGCTAGGCAACATTATCCCACACAGCACAGTACAGCATGTTACGAGATGTGCTAACCGGCTCCGACAGTAGTCGAGGCAGCAGTCGCCACTTTTCGCGTTATGCTGCACTCGTACCGGTTTTATGGAACCTCGCATATTCTCCACCTGTAACACTTCCTTTCACGCCTTCAGTTCTACATTTCCAAGTTTCTCAACGTAAAAGCAAAATGGACCCGCGCTCATGAGAATCGTGACATAAGCCAACAACGATGATCACTGAAAAACGTAAATGCTTCCCTAGAAGCCGTTCCGCCTTCCATTCACTAACGCTACCTTCCCATACGTTTTTCCCAGAACCATAATAGATTAGAAGTCGTTTGCTATGCGCTTGCGAGCACTATCCTGAACATACTTGTGAATTCATCGTAACCTGCACATCGAGAATAACGGGAACATGCCAAGGGTATAAGGGTATCCGGGACTTCACATTGCCAGAAGCTATCGAGAACTTTAGATCGCCGTAAACGAGCGAAGGCAAAAACCGCGTGCGAAAAGTGCGAAAACAGATATCCGTTCGCGTGCCCTGAACTGGTAGGCATAACTTGGGACCCACTAGGTTAATGCCGCTCAATATAAATGCTCTACCATAGGTTCCTACCGGATTTTGCTATATGGTCTGACCAAGCTAACCCAAGTCACAACCTTCCGATAGCTTTTCACTAATTTTGAAGATTGCGCCTTCCCAAAAGTCAAAAGTCGTCGCTAGTGTATGAAGGATAAGTGTGAACAACCATTTTTACCTTTATTTCACGAATGGACTTCAAGGGAAGTGCACAGAAAAATAATAAGGTAAGGCAGGCAGATGAGAGGGAGGGACTCAGGGTTTTCAAATCTAGGGGAACAAGGACGGTGAAGTTCTTAGTAGCCAGCGAACAAGGCAAAAGTTCTGGCAAGTTTCGATTACCTTTTTGATCTTTAGGCGCCTTCAGCACGCAACTTCTCATGGATGGTTTCGGATTCATTCCCCATGTTTAAGAAAATAACGGTTGCACTCTCTCTAATGTGCTGTGAAATCTGCATGCATTCTTTGACCTCATCTCGGTGAAGTAAATGAGAAACTAGGCCAGTCCGCCAGGCCACCACAACAAGTAGTCCAGCAATTTGTCTATCAAATCCACCACCTCCACAAACTACACTGAAAATATATACGCATTAACGCGCTTTGTATTTCAGTTTACTCAGCTGACCCAACAAACGCGCCCCCAAACAAATGGCGCTAAATCAGTATGTATATATTGGTTCGAATGTTTTCCTAGCTTTTCGAACTGAATCGCTCCAGAATTCTTGCATTTCCCTCTTCTCCGTACTATCGCTTACGGTATTGCTTGCTCTCTCCTTAAATCTTATAGGCACGTGAAGGCTCATCTTGGAGACAGCTGTCTTCCGTCAGAATGCGCTCGTATTGTGGATAAAGGCTACCCACAGAGTGGCGCGTGGCAAAGCAGTGAATTACCAACCATAAAATTACGTATAATTGTTGTTATACCAGACAGTTGCTGGCTCGGATCCACCGTGATTGTCGTGCCAGTGGTGGTTTCTTGGTCTTTATCCTTACGAGTACGATATCCGCTGATTAGGAATGTGACAATGACAGACATGCTCTTGCCGCGGTCTGTAAGCAAGACCAAGGTTTGTACCTTTTTTGAATTTATCGAAAACGCCAAAATACAAAGAAATGTGCATAGTCTTCTGCTATAGTGATCCTGCGATCTACAGCATGCCCCTTCGAGAATTGGAGCATTTGTGTAAATTAGCTTTTGCTGAGAGAGCCTATAGAATTAATTTACCGCTTAACCGATCTCGCACACACCCTTCTCGTCAATGGCATTATTGCAGCCGAATTTTCACACAATCGGCTGGCCGTTATGCAATTACTTTATCATTTAAAAGGCGGCCGCAAAAATCTCTAAAACCTCTGAGCGTTTTGGCGTTCATGCGGTGTCGCTCTCGTGTTTCTAACCACAGTTGTAACCAGAATGTTCCCACATTGGTGCCCTAACTGAATACTTAGCCGCATTCGGTCTGATGCAGACACGAGTTTCCCCTATGCGTTTATGCAAAACAGAAAAAATTCATAAAACATTCTAAAAAGGACGCGAAAAGCTAAGCTGTCTTATTGACACCGTTTATGAGTATGGCGACAATTAACGCCTACGAGACGAGGAGCGATGATAAGCTAACAGCCGCTGTAAAAACCGATTCCATGACATACATGCACTCGGGGAGTTAGTTATGAGGTATACTGCGCGCTCCGTTGAGACAAAGGGCTGTTTATTGAAACTTGAACCCTTTACCGTTTTTTTTTTAAATATTTTTCCACTCCCCGCCACGGGCACCATAAGCATGATAGCTGCTTTGCTTGTGTTTGGTTGTTTACCACTTTCCCTCGTTGTTGTTGCCTTTACCTCTAGGGACGTCCTCATTAGCGTCTAATTTCACTGTTTTATTGTAAAATTATCTCACAGTTTGCCGCTGTTCCATGCTTCGCCTCATATTCTGTAGTTTTACCGCTTGCCGCATGAAAAAAGTCATTTTCAAAGTTTGAGGTAATCAAAGACCAGACGACGCCGACCCTTTTGTTGGTGTTTCGATTCAATGTTTTTTCATGTTTTTCATTCAATTTTTTTTTCATGTTCATGTGTTTCGATTCAATTCAATTCAATTATTGTTTCGATTCAAGAACCAAATTTAACTCCCTATGAGACCGAAACGAACCTGCGTGACGAGTTCGAGAAGAGGCTACTTTTGCTAGGACTTCATCACGTTCCACTTCATCGGAATCTTCGTCAGATTCAGGCTGACTAGGCCATTCCCAGTTAGCGCATCCCATTACCAAGTAAACCGCCCTATCGCGATCGATGCGCACGTTGCTGAGCGTCATGTTGTCTTCGCACGATTCATTGAGTCCTGTTCCATTATGAAACTGAAACGCGGACTTCAAGATGGTATTTTTGGGGTTCTGGTTTTTGAAAATATTTTTATAAATAAGACGAAATCCACTAAAACACATTTCATATGGCATGTCAGTAGAATGCAGCGTCCAGTTTTCGTCCCTTCGCGCATTCTCATATACGCCCGTTTCCTGTTCCTAGCATTTAGCTCACACTAAGACATAGTAGTATCTTCGGAGAGACTGAAGCTTATTGGTCGTTGCTTCAGGGTCATCAAGTGGCTGAGGTTCTCCAATGAGGAGAGAAAAAAAAGAAGTACTGATAACCTTGTGCAGTACTTCGACCTTTTGCTCCCCGTCCCCCCTCCTCAGCGGCATGCCGTGGCCACTCCTGACCAGTGGGAAAACGCATCCTGCTGCTGGAAATTTGGCTTACGGAAAAAAGGCCATTTGTTTTGACATGTTTGTACAGGGAATGAATGATTCGTTAAATGTTTCTCTGGAGATGTATACTCACGTAACTATCAGCCAGCTTCTTGACTGTGACAGCCGCACCGCCTGACCCTTCGTAGCATGACCTGATTGCTCGATGAAAACGCGACTGATATCGATCCCCTCCCATACCCGCCGACAACTGAGTTTCACTGGCCATCTTAAAGTTGGTTTTCTTCACACACCGGCTTCTTACATCATCAAATTCCGCTTTCATTTCTGCCATGGGACACTGGAAAATTTTCTGATTCATTCATGAACACGCGCAAAAATAAATGCAAGAGAGATTCGCCGAACTTATTCATTTGTGACGTTCGTAATTCACCAATAAAATTGGATTCCATGATTTACACCTCACTTGATGACTGTTCATGCATTGCGTGGACTTGACCCATCCACGACTTTAAAACTCCCATTGTGAGCCTTCTAGGCTTATGAAATGGGCTTCACGCGGTTTTAACTTCTTTGACGACAATAATACTAAGAACGTTTATCTAGAAGAAATATAAGGAAAGGCACAGAAACGTTCGAGTAATGAACACCTGTGTGGGTTTCGAAATAGCAAAGAAAGAGGAAAATAAAACGAAAGAAGCTAGAAGGTAGCAAAGGAAACGAGAAGAACGAAAAGAAATCAAAGAGGATATGCATGGGGGCTGGGAGATTGCGAGCCAATTACAGCTGAATGAGGTGTGACTGTTCGACACTAACCAGTTAGACGTTAGTCCACGAAGTCTCCTTTAGAAAAGGGAAGTTATAACGCAGTAATAACCTTGCTACGAAGTGAAATGCAACAGTTAACTGAACGGTTGGAAAAATATTTTGTGTAGGATTCACTACTCACATGTTGATTTAATAACTAGAAGTTATTTTGGCGTGGTTGATCAGAAAGAGAAGAATTTGAGATCGGTCCAAGATGGTGAATTCAAGCAAGGTTTTGAAGAGAGATGGATAAAGACCGATGTGGGAGGGCACATGAGCGACCGACGATGGCAGCGACATTTGCAGTAAGCCTCATGGATAATGTTGTGGATCGGCCAGCTAAACATTAACTAAGTAGCAATGAGGAGGTTTAGATGAGGACATATTCCGAAGAGGTAATGTTAAGTATCGAGGCGACATGATAACGTGGATCGCTACACCTATCAATAAAAGTCTGAAAACAGATTTTGGAAGGCATCATTTAACCGACATATCATATACTTAGTAGAGGGCTCGCTGAAGAAGACATGGTTGTCTCGACGAACTAAATAGTCGGCGTATAAATTTAGGTCATCAGCATACAGCTTAACCTTGACGTCACGCCTATGGCCAGGCAGTCGAGAGATCACTGACAGTTAAAAGAAAATGCAGTTGGACCAAAACACTGCCCTGAGAAAACCCCGATGTGGGAATTCATTTCATCCCAATAGGTCTGTTCAATCTTAACCCTAAAGCTTCTGTTGTTGCTCAAAGAGGCAATCCGACAGAGGAGTTTACGATCCATGCCGCACCAGCCGAGTTTTATAAGCTAAAATTGAATAGGAAGAGAATCATAGTTTCGAGCAATCAGCATACGCGTACTCGGCAGTAGCACATATGTACTCTGCAGCCTTATTTTCCTGAATGCTTTTCTAAAAGACGTGCATATAGACTAGAACTTTAGAGGCAGTTGAAATGAGGAAGAGGAAATCGCGTTGATCGTTACTGAAAAGATTTGTAAAGAAATTGAAATCATGAAAGCGCTTCCGGAATGGAACTCTCAATAATGTGGCCTAAAACATAGGACAATGACAACGGCCGGTAATTAGAAGAGCGTGTATACGCGCAGACCAACCCTGCGAAACCTTATAAATGCAATCAAAAGCATCTTAGCAAAGTTAGACGATAAGTTACCTGGCATGCCGTCACGGCCAGCACTGCCGCGACGCGTTCCCCGAGTGCCTCAACCAGGCACAGTAAAACAGAAAACAGCCGCATCCCAAAAAAGCGGCGCGGACGAATGAGCTGATGAAAAGCACTACCACGATTGCTCGCAAGTCTATATTCAAATCAACAACGAAACTACGTCATCATAGAACAAATACGCGTAAATGCAACGAATAGCATGACCTTGGAAGTTTATCCAAAATTTTAAGTAAAATTACTTCAGTGATCGTAAAAGGCAAACGGAAATCTGTTTAAATTTCGCCACTGAAGTGGAATACTCCGAGTTATGCGAGAAGATACTATGCAAAGGAACGACGAGGACAATGCAACATCACAATCGGGAGTTGGCCAAACAATTCTTTGTCAGGCAGAATTAATCACAACAGAAGACTTCGCTCATCATTCATCACCTTATCGGATCTGTTCACCTTTTTGCATGTCTACACATTATTGACAAAGTACTTGTATTCCCTTTATGGATTTAAAAGAGTCGGACACGTATTGTCTCGACTAGTGCACTTGGATTCATGCGTTGATCTATTCAACTGTCGAAAGATTATATGCGCTCACAACAGGAACACCGATATCTTGCCTACGCATATTTAGCGATTACCGATGTGTGCCCTGAGATCAAGCACTCGTCGCTTCCAGTGTCGATTTCCATTGAAAATATATTGTCTCACTTATTCGAATCGACTCTCTGATTCATCTAATTAATGAAGCGACCTCAAACAGCGAACTATCTTCATAGCGGAGATATATCATCCATCTCTTACTGTTTCGTAATTTACCCGCATTGCAGCGTGTCATAACAACTTTGAAAAGAAAACTGAATTTTAACATTCAAGAAGCGATCAAGTTGAAAGGAAGCAACCAACAAATGACAGCGTTGATGTAGCAGTGGAAAGCTCAATTCATCAGTGAGCTTAATTTGCATAGTCGCTCTCATTTACTTAAAATATATGTTCATGTAGATTATTTCGTCGAAATTTTCTTCACATTCTGAGTTGACATTATGCAATTATACCACAGATTTCTGCTGAATATTGCAGAGTGGCTCTAACGATATAGGGACCGGAATCATTTCGTCTCAATGAGCTAAACGGTCTTTAACAGATGTTCTCGAAGAGGCCTACCGGAAGGCTGAAATTTGGGCTGCAAGAATGAAATGAGAGGTGGTTGCGGTCATTGTGTATTATCTGCATCGAATTTGTAATTAAGAGGTCTTTCAGGACGGTCGAGTTTGCCATGCTTTCTGTTTTTGGCGTTTTTTCGTAAATGAGAAAATAAAGGAGCATTTCTGAGGAATACAGTCTATCAACTGCTGATGTATAAGTGCAAATGTATTGGATACTGGCTTCTGTATATTGGGAGCAGGTTTTCTCCGGATTTTTTCGGATGAAAACTTCTGCTGATTTGTTGTAAGTAACCAATGCTTTCAGTAAAATATCTCGATGTGGTGTCGTGGCACATCGTATTGCTGTGCGAGGCGAAGAGTGGTGAGTAGAGATCAGCTGATGGTAAAATGATCGAGTCGGGGGACTTCAGGGCTCTGGACCTTGAATTTGTTTGTTATTATCAGGTGTGTCGGGGGCAACCGCAGGCTTTCGCGTCATTATTGAGCTCGTGTAAACGTTGCATGTCAATTACTCAGTACGAGCTAAAATGTCCATCTCTACCTATGGTGAAGTGCATGCTTATGCGAGTTGTGTTATTATTGGTGAAAGTACCTTAACAATCATTTTAAAAATGTTTCACATTCGAGATGCGTTAGGAATGCGACGATGTGGTTATCATAGTGATGTTTCCTAGCATATGAGTAGATACCGTGAAAGTGTGATGTGCAGCAATCTGCTTCAACATCAAATGAATTCAATTCAAAATAACTATCTATGCTTCTCTAAATCGATAGCGGCTTAACTCTACTAATAACTTATTAGCCTCTCCCATGTTAATAAAACATTTTTATGCGTTTTGGTTAAAGCGCATTATGGCGATGTCGTCTCTGCAAGTGTGCATGCGTGTCGATTATAAGCAGGTGCGGATTATAATAGAAGGTTTCGTCCTTGTAGTCGACGACTCTTTCTCGCTCGGGGTCTCAGTTTGGAAGCAACTGAAGCCAAGAGTTAGAAGGAATGCCCTAGGCCTACTTCCTGCACCTAATTCCACACTGATTTAAGGACTTTCGAGGAAGTTATAAGGAGCTAATGTGCTAGAAATTTCGGGTCTATCTTATAAATGGTCAAGCTGAATTTTCACCAGTTACGCCACAGAAGTGCCCATCTTCGAGTGGATGTAGGTTGACTTCATTTGTGAGTGATTGGGCGACTACGCTCAATCACAAATTCTAAAATGGCACACTACAATGTGTTAGCTATGCTAATGCTACTGCAACAGACATTGTATGCCACATCAAACCTTTGCACTAGGTGAAAGTTTATATGGCTCATTCTTGAAATGTACAGAATGTTTTCTGCTAAATCTTTTGTTGAGCGTCTTTTCCACTCATCCATGAATTCAGTGCACTTCTTTACGGAGGCATTCTGCAGTCTCAATTGGTCTATAATAACGCTATATTGAAAAAACTCGAGTGAATGTAAGCTGTTCGGCGTTCGGATGAAAATACAACCAGCGGTTTTCCCGTCCTTCAAACTGAATGATCAACATGGTAGCGCTCAAATATTTTAATGAAAGATGTTAAGGACTCTATGTGAATAATAATCATGAGTGCTTCTTTAAAATAAATACGGAATCTCGCTGTCAAAATTCATCTCTATTTGCACTTATATTTGCACTGATTAGAAACCATCTCGAAAGCTTCCAGGACTGCAAAACTGTATTTTGCGAACCTTACGACAGCGGCTTTTAGAGCAGTGCCATGAGGCTTAAATAGTTTGGCGTCGTCTTATTTTAGAATATTACTCTCAAGTATAGTCCCCTCATTTTATTATTGATATCCGGATTATTGAAAAGATTCAAGAACATTCCACTTGTTTTGCGTTTTATACGGACTACCAAACTTGATTAAAAGTTTTTCGATCTTAAAACGTTAGAAGAGAGGAAAGTGAAACTTGATTTCTTTCTTTGTTATAAAATAGTAAGTTACAGAATAGTTTCTTGTTATAGAAATAATAATTTCCTTTATTTTTGATCCATTGCTTTGATGATTGCACTCGTCAAAGGCGCATAATACATCACGTCCCTATGCTCCATTTTTGGCTAAAATTGAATGTTGTCATTTTATATTCTAGACTTTCTTCACCAAGCGGGTTAAGAAATTCGCAATTTAAGTCTTTCGAAATCTTTTTAAGATTTAAAATGCTGCATTTTATTTCCCCGTCTGCAGTTTCTACTAATTCTAAAGTATATTTACAACCTTTTCAACCTCAAAATGTTTTTTCTCCTCGCTGCGGCCGTATCCAAACGAATGATAAAAATTCCTAAGCCGTAACCCTAAGCCTAGGTCCAAGCCTAAGCTCGAAAAAGAGTCAAAGAACGCCAAAGAAATCTCACGAACTATGAACGCTCTACGTTTCTGTTCACGTTAGGTCTCGTGTGAAATTTTCCTTCGATTTAGTTCTAAGAATTTGCTGCATGCTTTCTTACTGTTACTCCGGCTGTCATACAATGCAAGAAAGGCTATTTTCGAGTTGTCTATATTTAGAACAGCCTTCCTCAAAACATAGGCGAACAGCAATACGTGTCGATACTTCAGAATCATCTTATTTCACCAGACATGCGACCTTTTTCTGATTTTGACCACTGACCACCTTGTTCACCTCCTCTCCCTTCCTTTTTATACTTTATGTAAGTGGTAGCTATATGCTTGGCCTCGATGGTTTCACGTTTTCTTGTTCGTTATTCTGTTCCTTTCGTTTAGTTGCTTTATTTAGAGTGCATATATATAACAGAGCCCCAAAAAGTCGAGGGAGTTCAGGAAATTCGTCCCCATTCACTACCCTTTACCTATAACACGCATGATGTCCTTTCTCCCACCGCTCGCCCTCATCCTTCCTCTAAAAATTTTTCTGTCATTATGTGTCTCCAAATTTATTTTGCTCTATGCGCCACACTAACTTTGGAGAGATAAAGGCATCGCTAGCATGGTTCCTTTGACCAAATCTCATATCAGTTTGCAGATAGTGCAAGAAGGTTACCTGGTCTAGCGGAGGAGGTGTTTGTAAGGGGAGATGGGCAAGGGAATGGTGAAGTGCTGTTAATTGTAATGCCACGCGAAGAATCAGTGACTGCTTGCGAACTGCTCATATGCGAACGCTTGCCGACTGCTTAAGGGTGTGGGTGATTGTTGCCAGTGCCTACGTATGATCTAGGCGAAGATCGACTTCTCATGCCAGTGGACTGCTCTTATGTTTCAAAAATTCGTGGCATCATTGTTTATTCATTTGCACTATTTATATAAACGATCATTCATGAAATCATCAATTATTTTATTTGGATTAAATAAATTTGTTGCCGAGGCGCTTTTCCGATTCTGATCCATGAACCTGAAAGTGAAAGCTCTTATTTTCGACAAATACGAGCAGTTCGGCACGACCAAAGGAAACGGGAATTATGAGATTAAAACTTTTTAGATCGGTACAGAGAGGAGGGAACTTTTCGCAGCTCGAGAATTGTTTCTTCGCAGTTTTTTGTTTGCTAAAATGTGTCCGATAATCTTCTCTAACAATCAATACTCATGTTTTCCTCAAAATATCGTTTTTTATTAGCAAAATACATCCATCGAATTATCGCTTACGTAACAGTGCGCATAACGTGAATATTGAGATTCGTACCTGTGCATCTCATGTCGTCTCACAATCTCGTCAATCCGATGTCTTCCCTTCGTATCGCTATCATTTGCGATGTTCTTCTGATATCTGCCAACTATCGGAGAGTCACTGCCACTCGACGGAGAAGCACCCATTGAAGTTGCCTAAGAACATTACTGATGAGAGATTACTACTAGCAGAGAGAGTAAGTTTGTGCGTTACAAGATGCTGAATCAACATGTTCTCAACCTCGAATTTGGTGTTACTTCCAGTTTTTTTTAAAACTAAAGTAAGGAGGTTACCTGGAAGAGAACATATTGTACCTTATTCACATTAGGTAAAATTCGATAACTGCTGTGTTGCTTTCTTAAGCCACATGCAGAAGTTGAACGAAAAAGTAGTTTCACTCCAGATTTGGGGTGTTCTCTAACACTAATCTATTTTCGTCTCAAAGAGCCGCCCAACTACATCAGCAGGAAAGAAAACTTTTTTTTGAGGTCAGAGGATGGTGCAACGCAAACCATTGTACGGTGATCTGTATATGTGGCGGAGTCATCCCACAAATGATAAAATTTCGTTTGATGCACTTTGCAACTGAATCAAACGTCGTTAAAAGTCTTGCATTCATTTTGGCTGCGTTAGGAAAGCAAGATTCATTCGAATTCTTCTCTGTGGCAGCGAAGAATGTAATTTTTTGAAAGATTACATGGAATAATTCTGCTTGCGGTCAGGTCTAAAGTGAACGCGTGGAACGCGTAAGGCTGCAGGTGACTCCTTCTGGATCTGGTACCGGAAGAAAAGAAATCCTATTTTTCACCAAATGTATTAAATCAAAGAACTGGATGCAAAGAAAGTTAGAAAGAACCTTTAGAGTACAGTAATAAATGTTTGTGCAGGAGGCATCCAAAAACTATAGTCAGTTCGCAAGTGAACTAGCTAGTGTTTTTTTCAAGAATTAATCCACTGCTGATATTTCAGCAAAAAGTTCCAACTTGTCATAGAACGGCTGCAAATAAACAGTGGGCCACGTGAAACATTCTCTGCGTGGCAGATAACCTGATCGCAGCAAGGAAATTTGTATGTAGAGTATATATATTGCCAGGGCAGGCATAAGTATCAACTTGACTTCGGCATTCCGTTTGTGCAACATCTATCCATCACCTGCTATGTGCATGGTGTTCATTGTGATGGGGTGCAAAATGCATGCAACAATTGACTTTGCATTTTGATCAGCATGTTAAAACTGAATATTTTCAGTGATAAGTTTCCCCATAGTTACCACTCTTCACGTACGCTTTGGCCGATCTCCTAATTACTATCGTAAAACATTGCAAGTTGGCTATATTTGCAAGCACCGCTTCTGAATTCTTAGGGCAACGTCGTCGGTTAGAGTTCATTGAAAAAAATCCGATAATAAGCGGACATGTGCGCAT